>CM062294.1:564238383-564585883 GCA_031216915.1 Pictodentalium vernedei
TGGCAGCAGTAGAGGGTTAATAAACACTCATCGGAATATTTTGTCCATGCAACTTGAAATGTCACACAAAGACATGCGAGTAGTCATTTTTTCTTGAAAACCTACAGGATGTATTTAGAGAAATCCACAGAAAATGAGAATGTTAAGATTTTAAGGGCTATCTCTCTTTAGCCTGTCCAAAATGGGTTAAGACTTCGATTTTTGAATACCCTTACTACTTACAAAAATGTTTCCGTTTAGATTATGCGCTCGATAACCCCACAACTACCACTGACCCTAAATTGTAAACCCCACAATGTACCTCTGCTAAGCCTGACAAGACAGATGGATGGACACATTACCATTTTCACTATAATCTCCCGCACACTGAAGCCACTTACTGAAATTCGTCCAAACCTGGTAACAATTCATTCGAGTTATATTATGGCAGAAACGCCGAGGCTTCAATGCAATATGCAATGTGTAATAACTCTCGAGCTTTTAAATGATTACTGCGGTTTTTAAGCAAGTTCATGGCGTTGTTAACTGGCTGAGGGCTACTTTATTTTTGGTGGTCTGAATTTGTTAATCAAAATTTATTTTATTACAAATTATTGAAGAGTGCCTACAGGCACTCTTCAATAATTTATGATAAAACAAGTTTATTTAAATAAAATATTATTTGCATTTGATTGAATATGAAACATAGCAAGGAAGATGTTGGCTTTTCCTCTGGTTCCCTTATTTTTCTGAAAACCCTGATAGTGGCTTCCAGCACTCAACCAGTTAAAATTAAGCAGTACACTAATTAACCGAAATTTATTGTCATCTAATTATTTAGGTCTAAGTTATCTAAGTTAAGCATTAGAGTTAGAATAACAGCGAGGTAGTAAGGTTGTCAGTTTCTTTTTGACAAATCAAAACTGTGTTTGAAGTAAATGAAGACAATTTGAATATAAATCTTAGGATACTTTAGGATCTTCTTTGGACGCAGGATTTTCTGTCTCTAAATTTAAAAAAAAAAATTATAAGTGTTTAACGACCCCTTAACAGCCAGGGTCATATCATGCCGGTGACAGTTTTACGGGTGGAGGAAGCCGGAGTACCCGGAGAGAACCACCGAGCAACGACGAGCAGCTGCCAGCTCCCCAACATCGTAACTCTGAACTCTGCACCGCGGCAGAGGCAGGGTTAGATTGGTTGAAGACATGCGCACCATCGACGTGCAGTACACCTTAGTACGCAGCGTCATCGTGCCCCCATACAGGCAATCGGGGTTAAGTGCCTTGCCCAAGGACACAACGCGGGAGTGCGAATGAGTCGCTGAAATGGTCACCCATCCAACTACTAACCGCGCTCGACGTTGATTAACTTCGGTGATCTGACGAGTACCGGTCACCGCGACACCACCGCGCCCCTCTGCCTCTAAATCCAAGACAATATAAATATAAACCTTAGGATACTTTAGCATCTTCTTTTGGACGCAGACTTTTTCTGCGTCTATGTCCACATCTACATTTCCATTGGTGGAAGTGTGTCTGTCTGGTTTGACATGTTCTGCGTTAACCCTTTACCCAATGTAACGGCCAAAACCACCCAGCGCTATTCTCAAAAATCGACAATTAATTTTCATTATTTTTTCATTTTTTGCCTAAAAAACATAGGTTATGACATCTCGTTGGAACGAGCTCCTCGAGCTCGTTCCAATGAAGGGTCATTACCTATGTTTTTGAGACAAAAAAATGAGTTATCCAAGAATTGTTTTTGCAAGTGTCGTCTGCTTTTCATGTTAGGTAAAGGGTTAAAGTCGTATTTAATATCCGTGTCTGACCAGTATTTATCTAATTTAACTTCAAATTCAAAAACTGTTTTACTATCAATTATAGCTTCTGGGAGGTTATTCAAAATGTCTACGGACCTGTTCTAAAGGACCGTCCTTTTGATGCCAGTGTTTGTCTGCTATTTTTAATCTTTTGTCGATTACCTCCAATTCTTGTGTCTCTGTTTTATTCAATGAGTCCTTTTGGTAACTTCTTCGTTGTATACTCCATGTTTGATCTTGAAAAGCTTATCCTCTTTTAGTCTTCTATATTTCAAGGTTGGTGTCTTCAATTTTCTTAGACTTTCTTCATATTTTTTATCCTTCAGGCTAGATATTAACTTAGTGGCTCTTTTTGTACCTTCGACACTTCTTCTTCAATGTCTTTTACTTTGTACGGGTTCCAAATGCAAGCAGCATACTCTAGATTTGTTCTCACCAGGGACGTGGGTAGAGGTTTCCGATTGGGGGTGTAGGGTAGTGAATTTCCAATTGACGGAGGGACCGGGAGGGGGAAACCCCCTCCAGGTCCCTCTCTTAGTTGGAAATTCACTACCGAGAAAAATTTGGAAAGTGAAGCCATGAAAGGGGTCATAAAATTGATTCTAGTAACTGAAATGCCAACACATTTATGATAGAATTATCAGGTTATTATTTGGTATTATTCTGGAAATTGAATATGTGCTAAACAAATGCTCAAGCTGAGAACTTTGAACAATTCACACTGTCCTAACATTAAATCAGATCTTATGCAGGAAAGATCAATTTTCGATGTTTCATCATTTTGTAACTGTGAATGATGGAATTAACTCAGGATAACGATTTTACACGAAGTACATTTCGAGGATCTTTTTTATTACGATAAGTAAACGTACTATAGAAAGCCATCATGCATACTTATGCAGCTCAATATTGCATGCTCTGTAGTTGTAAATAGTAACAGTTGGAATCTTTGCCGATTTGAAACCGAGTTGGCATTTTTGGGAAATAAAGGAGACAACAGCATCACCAAAGAAGCTTTAAAATTCAGATAGATGGAATTTCCAACTATAGGCAATTTTGTCCATGATTTGGGGAAGGGGGGGGGGGGTGACGCCCCTATCCCACCTCCCTGTTGCCACGTCCCTGGGTCTTACTTGGGTTTGGTAGAGTAAACTAAAGTTGATCTAATTAAGGTAAGTGAATATTCTTCTTAAAACCCCCATCATTTGATTTACTTTCCTTGTTTGAGCTTGTAAATGCATCTCATAGTTTACCGGGTCATCGCTCAGCACCCCTATGTCTTTCTCATAATCCGAATTGCCTACTTTTACAATATCTCTGTTGTTGTCGAGCAGAAAGTAAATATTTTCTTTGTGTTTATATTCCATGCGGTTTGAAACGGTCGTGTTTTTACATTTCTGTGGATGAAACTTCAGCAGCCAGGTATCCAACCATTTTCCTCCTGTATAGCCTCAGCATCCTTTTCTGTTATCATTTCTCTACACATAACTCTGTGTATAATTAGCAAACAGGTAAACTTGCGAATCCACGATGTCTGGCATATCATTCATATAGAGTACAAACAGTATTGGCCCAAGTACACTTCCCTGAAGAAGCACATCAATTTGTTTTGAGATTTCATCGTAACTGTTCACGTTATTACATAAACCATAAAATTTCTCGTAACGAAATAAATAAAAGGAAAAAACTCTCCTAAATTAACCCTTTACCTAACGTAACGGCCAAAACCGGCCAGCGCTATTCTCAAAAATCGCCAATTAATTTTCAAAATATTTTCATTTTTTGTCTCAAAAACATAGGTTATGACCCCTCGTCGAGCTCGTTCCAACGAGGGGTCATAACCTATGTTTTTGAGACAAAAAATGAAAAAATTTAGTTATTCAAGAATTTTTTTTGCTAGTATCGTCTGCTTTTCATGTTAGGTAAAGGGTTAACATGAAAAGCAAACGACACTTGCAAAAAAAAAAATTCGTGAATAACTAACTTTTTTTCATTTTTGTCTCAAATACCTAGGTTATGAGCTCGTTCCAATGAGGGGTCATATCCTATGGTTTTGAATCAAAAAATGAAAAAATGATGAAAATTAATTGGCGATTTTTGAGAATAGCACTGGCCGGTTATCCCTTTACCCAACGTAACGGCCAAAACCGGCCAGCGCTATTCTCAAAAATCGCCAATTAATTTTCATTATTTTTTTCATTTTTTTTCTCAAAAACATAGGTTATGACCCCTCGTTGGAACGAGCTCGTCGAGCTCGTTCCAACGAGGGGTCATAACCTATGTTTTTGAGACAAAAAATTAAAAAAATTAGTTATTCAAGAATTATTTTTGCAAGTGTCGTCTGCTTTCTACGTTAGGTAAAGGGTTTTGGCCGTTACTTTGCGTGAAGGGTTAAAAGAAATCACTGTGGTTTTTTAACTTTCTCAAGACAATGTTAACCCTTTACCAAATGTAACGGCCAAAACCCGCCAGAAATATTCACAAAAATTGCCATTCAACGTTCAATATTGTTTTAATATTTGCCTCAAAACACAAAGCTTATGAACCCCATTGGACCGAGCTCGTTATCCGGAGCTTTGGTTGAGCCGCCAGTATAGAATTTCCATAGGAACCGGAGCGAATTCGGTTTGTATTCACTTAACTCAGTTGATTTGAGTTGATTTCTAACCCAACTGATTTTAGATGTCAGTATACTGCCGCGGATATACATGGTTTGGGTAGCATGGGTATATGATGGAAGATTGATAGAAAATGTGAATTTATTCTTGAGAATTATATCCGCGAAACGGTTCACGTTGCTAATGGCGATGTGACAACATTATGCGCATACGACTTAACATAGACTTTGGTCGATTTTAATCACTGTTGTTGTCCACTGTACGATCAAGTATGACGATCCATTCCAGTCCATGGTTCCAATGCACTCTGACCCGAACAACGTCATATCGGATCGAACAGTGGACATCAACAGCGATCAACTTCTCTATGACGCCGCGCGCGCACAATGTCATCACGGCGTTATTGACAACGTTAACCGTTTCACGGAAAACAAATTAAAGAAGAAACTCACCTTTTCCCACAAATTTTTACAGGGTATACATTGGTGCTGTATACTGACGCGTACTACATGTCGATGGTGCACTAATCAATGCTAACCTGAGTGTGAGGAGTTAGTACGTTGGGAAGTCCGACAGTTACTCGCCGCTGCTCATTGATTCTCTCTGGGTACTCCGGCTTCCCCCACCCACAAAACTGTCCGACACGAGGTGGCCCTGGCTGTATGAAAGTCTCGTTAAATCCCACAAAACAATCAAACAGTTAAATTTGATTGAATGCCGGTAGTTATCAAACATGTTCAAGACATTAATAATATGAAATTGCTCAAGTTGTTGCATAAACACAGGTTTTCCAGACAAACAGGCGGTTGGAAGGGCGGACGAACGGAAGATAAGACAGACTAAGGGTTATAAGCTAATCCGTTTAGGTACAATAAAAAGTGAAATTTTAAGTCACTCAAGAACTCCTATTGCAAGTATCCGCTAGAGCAGTGTAGAGTTATACGCCATATTAGGTAAATGGTTAAAACAGAATGTCTACAATCATTTTCTATTTCCAAATATTAGTATAGGTTTTTCAGGCATGAAAGTATATAATAATGTTCACATGAAAATGTGTGTGTGTGTGTGGGGGGGGGGGGGGGGGGGGGATGGGGGAAGCTGTCACGAGCTCTCCAATCTCCTCGTCTCCGTGGCCGCGCCGCTTAACGCCATATTATTTAATGAATTTCTTCTATTTTGTCAATAGAATGTAAGGATATAGTATACAGATGGAAACAAATCGAACAGTCCCGTCCACAATGAACATTCTGCTGTTGTGTCTCTCAAACAAAATTATAACTTGTGTCTGCTATATCGGGGGGGTGGGGGTCCGAAAAAATTGTAGTACACGATGCCGCTTTTTTTGCATTCGAACTTCCCGGACACCCACCCACCCCTATATTTTTTTCCGGTCATTTTGAACACCCACCCCATGGCGTACAAAAAACAAATTAATTTTTTCCATCCATTTTGGATACCCACTCCTCCTCTCAGCATCATATATCAATTTTTCTAGAACTTTTCCAGACTTTTCGGCCTTGTCAATACGTCATAATATAATAAGTAAATTGTGATTATTCAGCTGGTACTATCCTGTATTATTCAGTATTATTAGGCATCCCTGGTTTTTCCAATAAACTAATCACCTGCTATAAGTCTTTGCTCCGGCATTAAAATTGGTGTGTCATGGTATAGCCAAGTTGCTGAAGTGACATAAAGCAACGCCTGTTTACCATATAAATAAGCTCAAATAGTTTTGGGACCAAAAAACTATTTGAGGCTTATTCATGTGGTAAAAATTGATTTGTCGAGGACCATTTTCTAGCGTTTCTGGGCATTTCTTATGTGACCTCGAGATTTTACAGAGGTATTTTGACACAGGGAATGTCATGCGATTGGTTTTATAGAAACCCATTTTTAGACACATGAACCTGTGTCCTTTAAGTTGTGACTATTTTATACAAATGGAACGTGAGAGCTTTTTTAAATTTTTGGTTAATTTTATTTTTTATTTTAACACTGGTTCGGACAATTCGTCTCCTGAGTTCCAATGTGTTCTATGTGCCCGAAGGCATCTGGCGCGAGTGCTGAAGGCACGAGCTTTTTGAGGGGGGGGGGGGGGTGGAGGGGAGGGGGGTTACTCCCCCAGAAAATTTTTTGAACAGGGCAATCAAAGGAAGCATTCTGGTAGCTTTTGAATTGCTCAAAACGTTTGCACATCAACATATGCAGGTGCATGTTATACATTCAGTGATACGTTCACAATTCTAATCCAGGTGCACAGTAAGCTAATTTTATTTGGGGGGGGGGGAGGGTAGGACCTATATTCCCATGACGTGACGCGTCATCCGAGCAGCGAGTGGGGGTGAACACGAGAGGGGGGTATCCTCCGTCTCGTTGGCGGGGGGTTCGGGGGCCTCCCCGCGAAGAGGCGAGTGGGAGTGAGAACGAGAGGGGGTACCTCCCCGTCTCGTTGGTGGGGGTACGGGAATTTTTTTAATTTAAGATGTACAAATATGCATTCTGAGTGATTCTGAGCAAATACATCGTCAATAAGGAAATACGTCAGCTCTCTGATCAATTCAGCGTGATTTCCGAGCAGAATGACAGGAATAGTGAACATGCAATGAATTACCCTGTGGTTGGTTGGGGTTTAACATCGCTTTCCACAATTAGGCGAAAACACGACTGTCAGTTTTATTCGTGGAAGAAAGCCCACATGGAACCCACTCAATCCAGTAATCATTAACAGGAATGTCGGAATATGGTATCCAGTGGGCATCCCGTGTGGAGAAACCACCAACCCAGCCCCCCCCCCCCCCTCTCCCGGTTCCTACGCCACTGTTCTAATATGAGTTAAATAATGTAATGTCCAGTTATATTCAGATTACATCGGTTTCTCCCATCATGGATAACCTAACGACGAAATATGAGCAAATTATTGGGGGGGGGGGGGGACCCTAGCCTCCCCCCCCCCCGGTTCCGACGGGCCTGCCTGTAATTTTGAGAAATGTTTAAATACACAAATAGAATATACAATTATAGAAATCGAGACACTCAAGGCCGAACAGACGTCTGGTTCAAAACATCACAGCGCTGGGCCTAGATGGACCAGGTAGCCCAAAATACCCATCAATACAACCTCCTAATAGGTCTATAATATGTGTGTATTAGTCTAAATCATTTTAAAGTGTTAGTTTGGCATAACATGGCACCAGGAAAATATTTATAAGGGGCCGGCAAAAATGTGCTTTTGAGCCGTTTGAAAACCCACCCACCCACCCCCGGCATCGTGTACTGCTAATTTTTCCGACACCCCCCAAACCCACCCGGCTATATTTGTCTTTGTATGTCTTTCTAGGTGAAATAGTTGGGATGGTGCGCTCCGCTCGGCAAAATAGTTTTTGTCTTCGGGTATACTAAACCTATTTACACACATTCGACAAAGTCTCTTATATTAATGTTGTACGGTATTCCCTCTCCGTGAGAGGTGGAGAAAGTCAGAGAAAAAATGTCATCAATGATTACGGTTGTTTGCGTGCGATTTTTCTGGAATTCTTCTTAGTAGTAATTCTTATGGACGAGTATAAACGAAGAACAATATCATCTACAGTTAAAACTAAAAGCCCTGTCATGAAATGCGCACAAATAGCACGTCGATCTGCACGTTAATCTACGCGTTATGACCACAGCAAGGCTATATCAAATTCTGTACATATGGCCTGTGCACAAGCAATGTTCCAGCCGATAGATCTCCGTGTAACCCGGAGATCCATTGACAGAAACATTGCCTGTGTTTGCTACGAGTAACCAGGAGAACCTGCCGTGCTTCGGATACCATTCGATATGACAATTGCGCCCAATTCCTACGCCCAATTAAGCCTAGATAAGCGCACAGTTAGTGACAGAACTTCTAGTTTTAACTGTAAGTCGTGAACAATGAACGACGTATATTACGCAGTTTGATAGTGACATAATATTAGTTATCCTTGTGTTTTCCAGGGTGTATGGGAATTTACACCGGTTTGGGAACTCATACACCCTTCGCCTCAGGGTGTATGAGTTCCCAAACGGGCGTAAATTCCCACACACCCTGGAAAACACAAGGATAACGGATTTATTTCCAAGAATTTTGGTATACTTAATACTTTAACCTACATTGTGGGCAAAAACTGACAGAAAATTTGTACTTTGTTAAGTTTCTTAATAAATAAAATCAGACAAATATGAATGTCATTGGAACTGGCTCAATGAGCCAGTTCCTCTGACATCCATATCTGTAATATTTTATTGCACATAAATATTAAATTTCCAGTATTTTTATTTTTGTTCTAAGATAACCGAGCAGAAGGTATGAATTAGCAATTAAAAATGGGTACTGTTTTTTTAGCCATATAGCCTGCTATTCTATGTTCTTGTTTTTACACCGCCGTGGTTAACCACGGTATAAAAAAGCTACTGTGGATTGCAAGTTACATCGTACCTCTCAGCCAATCAAAGTTCAGTATTTTGTTTCATTTGGAAATAATGTGTCATATAGAGTGTCAGTAAATTCCATATTGAGCAAGAGCTTCAAGAACACACTGTGCCACGAATACAGTATGTGTAGAGGGTATTATCACTAAATCACCCGCGGAGTGGAGATTTAACCCATGCAATAATTGCAGATTTGTTGCAAAGTAAAACAAGCACAAGCAAAGTTTCAGCCAATGGACCTCCGGGTTAAACCCGGTGATCCATTGGCTGAAACATTACTTGTGTTTTTTGTCCATATATCCAGAATTTGAAAGTAATCTTTTAGATGATAACTCCACTCCGCGGGTGATTTTGTCACAATCCACTCTCCAAGTACTGTATATCTTACCGACTATTTTTCCTACATAACGAATTAGTATTTGCCATAAATAATAAATGATAGACATCTTACTTATTTAACGTGAAGTGGATATCGCCTGCAACCATTTTGAAAAAGTGATGAACAGGGGGAGAGTACTTTTCTTTGCGAGCCGTTTACACATTTGAACAGAGCGTGTATGGTATATACACACCTTACACGCGCCGTCTAAAATCCAATGTGTTCGCCTCGCTATTTGGGATCCTATGGCATGACTGTTCTAAATGTTTGTATTAGAGTTTTTTGCCTTGAAAAGTTGTGCTCGCAAATGCTCTCTCCACAAAACTAAATCGCCATCGTAAAATATATTATTTCAATAAACCTTTGAAGCTTTCTACTGAGATCTTGCATTATAGTTGAATATTCCAGATAAATAAAGAATGTGGTTTGATGACTTTTGGACCTAAAAATACAACTGAATATTGGTGTGTTTTTGTTGGGAATTCCCTTCCCCCAATATGAGCACGTGACCAGTATTTCCCTTTATGTCAGACTTTCTCGCCTATTTGTTGCACGACCCCCCTGTTTTCGGGTCAGAAAACGTTGTCTGAAGGGCTATGCTTGACAAAAATATTTGAATGCCAAACATTAAAGTGATGCGATCATATTTGTTTTTCGCCTGAACGTTATGATGATCGTCGACTGAAAAATATTTAGTACTGTAATACCTAAAATCCAATGTGTTCGCCTCGCTATTTGTTATTGCGATCCCATTGACCTGGTGGTTGGTGAAACTGAAATTTTCTTGATATTCCGGTTGCTCAGTCCGCCACAGTACTAGTTGTGAAACGGCTGGCCGATATTCGTTATAATAACCGGTTAACCCAGACCAGTTTCACATCGAAGAGGAGATCGAAGCAGTTGGAATACTGGAGCAGTGTAAAATGGGCGCCACGGGAGACAGTAATGTTTCTGCACGGTTATTCGTGAACACGCGCGGGACGACAAAACGCTTCGATGCAAAGCTGTCAAAAGCTAGACAAAACATGTATAAACGACCCCGAACTGGGGTTGTAGATGGATAATATTATTTATTTATTTATTTATTTATTTATTTATTTATTTATTTATTTATTTATTTATTTATTTATTGTTACAGGTCACATATTTCTGCACGACGACTGGTCGTGACCGCAACATGAAAATTAAGTCAATTCGCGACAATCGTCTTTCCTTTGTTGCCCATAATAACCGTCGCCTGAGCGCTAGAATGTTCTATGTCCCCTATAGGGAACATAGAACATTCTAGCACTCAGGCGACACATTGTCGAAGACTTCCACACAGGCATTGGTTACCACGTCATGTTTTACCTGTAAAACACAGCTTGTTTATCACAGTAAACAAACACTGCTTCACTTCGCGTGGTTACCACGCGGTAATACAATGTAATTAAGAACAGTCTGTTATTCAGCAGAATTTTTTAGGGAAAAACCAATGGAATGTAAATCGTTAACGATAATGAGGGCAACAGTTTGGGGCCCGGCGAATCACAGATTTCGGATAGAATCGAATTACACAGAGAATTTCGAATCGAATCGAATCGCGAATCGAATCTCCGAGCCCTCCGAGATTGTAACTAATTACATCTTCTTACAGCCGTAAATATTCATTTATTTATTGGAGTTTAATGACATTTTTGACAGCCAGGGTCACCTCGTATCGAACAGTTTTTCGGGTGGAGAAAGCGGAATACCGGGAGAGAACCATCTAGCAACGGCGAGCAACTGCCAGACGCCCAACGTACTAACTCGGCGAGCAACTGTCAGACTCTCCACGTACTAACTCCACACAAGCAGGGTTAGCATTGGTTGAAGACAAGTGCATCATCAACGTGCAGTACGCCTAAGTCCATAACGCCACCGTGCCCCCACGTGGGCAATTTGGATTAAGTCTCTTGCCCATGAACACAACGCGGTTGCCGCAGGTGGGATTCGAACCGAAGACCTGTCGGTTTGCAGCCTGCGTCTCTACCTACTGAACCACAAGCGTAAATATTGCCAGCTTCCGTTCAAGAATTGTATTCAACGGTTACTGGTCTCTTTCGGCAAGTGAATAAAAAAGCGGAATATTCAAGGACGAAATCAAAACAGTTTCGAAAGCTGAACCTCCTTTAGATCTCCTGTACAGGACACCCCCTCCCCTCCTGTACAGGACACCCCCTCCCCTCCTGTACAGGACACCCCCTCCCCTCCTGTACAGGACACCCCCTCCCCTCCTATACAGGACAGCCTCCCCTCCTGTACAGGACACCCCTCCCCTCCTGTACAGGACACCCCTCCTGTACAGGACACCTCCCCTTCCTGTACAGGAACCCCCTCCCCTCCTGTGCAGTACACCCCCCTCCCCTCCTGTACAGGAAACCCCCTGCCCTCCTGTACACCCCTCCCCTCCTGTACACCCCCACCCCTCCTATACAGGACACCCCTCCCCTCCTGTATAGGACACCCCCTCCCCTCCTGTACAGGACACTCCTCCCCCCTGTACAGGAGACCCCGTCCCCTCCTGTACAGAAGACCCCCCTCCCCCTGTACAGAACACCCCTCCCCTCCTGTACAGGACACCCCTCCCCTCCTGTACAGGACACCCCTCCCCTCCTGTGCAGGAGACCCAGCCCCCTCCTGTACAGAAGACCCCCTCCCCCTGTACAGGACACAACCTCCCCTCCTGTACAGGAGACCTGATGATAGAAGAGTTCAAGAGGAGACACTTGGTATTATTTTGAGCAGGCCCGTCGGAACGAAATTTATATTGGGGGGGCTGATATTGCTAATTTGGGTGAACTGGCTGATACTAAATGTGTATGCGGTATCCAGATGCCGAAGGCATCTGGCGCGAGTGCTGAAGGCACGAGCTTTTTGAGGGGGGAGGGGGAGGGGGGGGGTTACTCCCCCAGAAAAATTTTTGAACAGGGCAATCAAAGGAAGCATTCTGGTAGCTTTTGAATTGCTTAAAACGTTTGCACATCAACATATGCAGGTGCATGTTATACATTCAGTGATACGTTCATAATACTAATCCAGGGGCATAGTAAGCTAACTTTATTTGGGGGGGGGGGGGGGTAGGACCTATATTCCCATGACGTGACGCGTCATCCGAGCAGCGAGAGGGGGTGAACACGAGAGGGGGGTATCCTCCGTCTCGTTGGTGGGGGGTTCGGGGGCCTCCCCCGGGAAAATTTTCGAATTTAAGATGTAAAAAAATGCATTCTGGTTGATTCTGAGCAAATAAATCGTATATTCCTATGACGCGAAGCGTCATCCGAAACCGCGAAGAGGCGAGTGGGAGTGAGAACGAGAGGGGGTACCTCCCCGTCTCGTTGGTGGGGGTACGGGAATTTTTTTAATTTAAGATGTACAAATATGCATTCTGAGTGATTCTGAGCAAATACATCGTCAATAAGGAAATACGTCAGCTCTCTGATCGATTCAGCGTGATTTCCGAGCAGAATGACAGGAATAGTGAACATGCAATGAATTACCCTGTGGTTGGTTGGGGTTTAACATCGCTTTCCACAATTAGGCGAAAACACGACTGTCAGTTTTATTCGTGGAAGAAAGCCCGCATGGAACCCACTCAATCCAGTAATCATTAACAGCAATGTCGGAATATGGTATCCAGTGGGCATCCCGTGTGGAGAAACCACCAACCCAGCCCCCCCCCCCCCCCCCCCCCATCTCCCGGTTCCTACGCCACTGTTCTAATATGAGTTAAATAATGTAATGTCCAGTTATATTCAGATTACATCGGTTTCTCCCATCATGGATAACCTAACGACGAAATATGAGCAAATTATTGGTAGCCCCCCCCCCCCCCCCCCCCCCGGTTCCGACGGGCCTGATTTTGAGAACACCTCGTCCATACGAACATTTCTGAATAAGCGCGACTCGAATCGAAACACACCATCGGGACGCTTTCGAATCGAATCGAATCAAATTACGAAGCTTCGCACGGCCCCAATCGAAATATCAACCCCCACAGATGTAAGTAAGGTTCATGTCTTCAAACAACTCAAACAATTATAATTATGAATTTCTAAACTGTTGGAACACAACTGTAAGTATGTGAAGGCCAGAGTCGTTTGGCTTTGAAGTTCTGTCCCCAAAATGTATGATGTATATATTGATGCAAACCACAGCTGTATCGAGTTTGAGGTTTGTCTGCCAAATCTACCATGAGTTATTGTCGTTAGAAATGCCATTTTGACCTACTCTAGCCAATGTCTTCCAAGAACTTGAACAATTTTTACTTTTGGTATGAAAGTATATATCTACAGGAATTAAAACTAGGGCCAGCGAATCTCAAATTTCGGATAGAATCGAACCAGGCAGAGAATTTTGAATCGAATCTCAGGGGTCTTCAGATTGTCATAAACTGTACCTTCTTGTAACCTTAAATATTGTCAGTCTCCACCCAACTATTGTATTCAGTGGTGATATTTATTTATTTATTTATTGGTTAATAAATGACCGTGACAGTTTTACGGGTGTAGGAAGCCGGCGTACCTGGAGAGAATCACCGAGCATCGACGAGCAACTGTTAGCTCCTCAACATTCTAACTCTGTTCAAGTTCCACTCAAGGTGGGTTACAACGGTTGAAGACATGTGCACCATCGACGTGCAGTACATCTTAGTACACGCCGTCATCGTGCCCCCATGTAAGCAACCGGAATAAAGTGCCTTGCCCAAGGACACAACGCGGATCGTCCCGGACGGGGATCGAACTGGGGACCCCTAGCATAGCAGTCCGACAGTCTACAACTGTGCCACCGCGCTCTCAGTGGGTGATTCAAGTCAATAAAAGAAGCGGAATCTTCGAGAACGGAATCAAAGCTGTCTATAGGAAGCAGAACCTCCTTGGTCTTTTCCATCATCAGCTCTCCTCACGACACCTGGAGCCAATACTATAAAACGTTTACAATTGTATTTTCTAGAATTGTATTTTCTACCTACTAATATAACTGATTATAGCAAATCATTAGTATTTTCAATACTGGCAAATTGCCATATCTTTGAAAATACTAATGGCTTACTTCAACCCATTTGAAGTTGTAACTAGAAAATACAGCTCTAGAAAATAAAATTGTGAAGTTTGATAGTATTGACCCAAGATGACAGTAGAACGAAGAGTTCAAGTGGGGACACTTTGATGGATTTGAAGAACACATCGACGATTTGAACACGGTTGAATCTCATATCGAGTAGAACCAACGCGAATATTTTGAATCGAATAGAATTTCTAAGTTCTGCCGCTTCCATAAAACGGAATGACAGCTTTTCCAAGTAGACAGATCGACGAGAGGTTGCGAACCTGTCGCCCGACTAACCGTTCCAGCTCTTCACTGTACAGTACAACCGCCGTGGACTGGTAACTTTCCACGGTCACGGGTGGGGAATATTTCCACAGACGCAATAATATTAGATACCAAACACTAATTACAGGAATAATCATCAAAATTAAATTTGATTTATTTATTTATTGGTGTTTAAGGTCACATACTTATGCACAATGGCTAATCATGACCGTGACAGTTTTACAGATGGAGGAATCCGGAGTACCCGGAGAGAACCACCGAGCAACGACGTGCAGCTGCCAGCTCCCCAACATCGTAACTCCGCACTGCAGCACAGGCAGGGTTAGATTGGTTAAAGACATGCGTACCATCGACGTGCAGTACGCCTTAGTACACGGCGTCACCTTGCCCCCCACGTGGACAATCGGAAAATTTAATTAATGAAGCACCGAGTACAACCCGGTACTTCATTAATTACAATTTTGCTAATGGTGATTTTTGTTGCCTGGTAAACGGATGCGTGGACATCACTGCCCACGCGTGGATTACGACCAGTCCACAGCGAATGAACTGTACATATACAGGATTACAGCATGAAGAACCAAGATATATGGACAGATGACAATGTACTGCAAGTTACGACTGCTTTTTTTTGGTCTCCATTTTCTCTATTTTAATACGTGACGCTGTCGCCAATAGCTGACGTGTGTTATGGTAATCTTTGAAAACAGCTAGCCGTGTTTAACATTTAGAAAAATGAATGCGATGACTTTGCGAGAGAAAAAGTCCACGTATAACATTTAATCCTACCACGTGACGGGCATTTAGTACTTTCAAACATAAACAAGAAGTCTTCTCTTGATACGCACACATTACAAACTTGACAATTCATCGTTAAGTTCAAATGAATTAAATGTTGAAGATGCTTTTCATCACACAGATTCGTTTAACATTTATTGTCGGAACTATTTTATATTTAACAGGTAAGTTAATTAACTAATCTTCAAAACATGGAATTTTCTGCAAAATCACAAGAGAGGTGTGAGATGTTGTCCCCAAAGATAGCAGGGATTTATTTATACTCGGAATAAATCTCACCAGGACCAAAACGCCGCGACTCGAATTTTTACTAACAAATTTTCATTTGGACACATTGTCAGAAACTGTGATTCCATTTAAACCCCTGCACACTGATGTCAAAATCTCAAAATTTCAGGCTGCTAATTTTTCCCATGATGCAACTAGAAATTTAATCAATTCAATCTTGTTTGACAGAGTTCATTGAACTCTGTCAAACAAGACTGAATTGATTAAATTTCTAGTTGCATTATGGGAATAATGGTTATTTGAAATATGGGTATTTTGACATCAGAGTGCAGGGGGTTAAGACGAATTCCATCTGATCGAATGCGATGAAAATAGTTTCATTTTATATAATTGTTATTGCGATTAATGTAATTTTCAATGGAAAACTAAATCAGAAATTTAAAGGTTATCAGCGTGAAGATATTTCGCAATATTTCATCAAAATAAGAAATGGCAATTTTTTGTTGGCACAGAATAAATGAATCGATTTATTAAATGAAAAAAACCTGCGCTCAGTACATTAGATTCAGAATGCAGTAGCTCTACTCATAATTCAGTCGACCCGTCACTTATTTCTAACTTCAGACGTCAGTACTAACATCTATTTCCTAAATTACCCAGAACTTATCTCACGACGGGAGCGCAGTGGCTAAGTGGTTACGGCATTGGACTTCAAACCGAAGGTCGACGGTTCAATCCCAACCAGAGGTAACTGCGTTGTGTCCTTGGGCAAGGCACTTCATCCCGATTGCCCATGCGGGGACACGGTGACGCTGTGTACTGAGACGTACTGCACGTCGATGGTGAATTGTCTTCAACCAACGCTAACCCTGCTTGTATTGTGTGGAGTTAATACGTTGGGGGGGGGGGGGGGGGTATGGCAGTTGCTCGCCGTTGCTGGGTGATTCTCTCCGATTACTGTTCGACACGAGGTGACCCTGGCTGTCGAAAGTATCCTTAAACAACTATAAATAAATAAATAAATAAATAAATAAATAAATCTTACGACGCCGTCATTGTGAAGCTCGTTTCATGGGCTGATCAAGAGAGGTTGGGAAGTGGGGACACTTTTTTCAGTTATGATGAAAATTTTAACCCTCTGCTTAACCCTTTACCCAACGTAATGTCAAAACCGGCCAGCTCTATTCTCAAAAACCGCCAATTAATTTTCTTTATTTTTCATTTTTTGTCTCAAAAACATTGGTTATGACCCCTCGTTGGAACGAGCTCGTTCCAACGAGGGGGTCATAACCTATGTTTTGAGACAAAAAATGAAAAAATGAGTTATTTAAGAATTTCTTTTGCAAGTGTTATCTGCTTTTCATGTTAGGTAAAGGGTTAACTCGACCGGATCAGCACTTGCAAAACAATTTCCCGTTTAACTGAAAACGTTTGGCCTAAAACTAGCTTATGGCATCTCATTGGAAAGAGTTCGACGTTTTGTTTTGGAGGTGAACATTAAAAAAAATAACAGAACTTTAATGTTGATTTTTTGTGAATAGTGCTGTATGGTTATGCAAAAGTTATGTTAGATAAAGGTTTAAACCTGTTACGAGCACATTATAGTATGATGAATTGAAGATCGACGGGATGCATTCTTGTCAAATGAATGGTTACAATATTACAAGCCCCAAATCCACAACCTGCGTAACTGAATATCTCTTTATTGAATATCCCTGTTAACTGAATATAACTTTCAAACACAAAAACATTTTCCATACCCCCAATACAAATTTGATCTGTTAATTGTATTTATTTATTTATTGGTGTTTAACGACACTTTCGACAGCCAGGTTCACCTCGTGTCGGACAGTTTTACGGGTGGAGGAAGCCGGAGTACCCAGAGAGAACCACCGAACAACTGTCAGGATTCCCAACGTACTAACTCCACAAAAGCAGGGTTAGCATTGGTTGAAGACAAGTGCACCATCGACGTGCAGTACGCCCTAGTACACAACGCCTCTGTGCCCCCACGTGGGCAGTTGGGATTAAGTGTCTTGCCCAATGACACAACGCGGTTTCGGAAGGTGGGGTTCGAACCGAGGACCTCTCGGTTTGCAGCCTACACCTCTATCTACTGAGTCACCGAAATCCCATGAACTGAAGAACAACTGGATGAATGCTTGTCAAATGAATGGTCACAGTATTGCAAGCCTATTGAATATCTCTTTATTGAATATCCCTGATAACCGAATATACCTTTCAAATACAAAAACATTTTCCATACCCCGAGTACAAATTTGACCTGTTAATTGTATTTAGGATCTCAGTGGTAGATGGTGGACTTCTATGCTAGAGGTCCCGAGTTCGATCCCCGTCCGGGACGACAAGCGTTGTGTCCTTGGGTAGGGCACTTTATCCCAGTTGCTTACATGGGGGCACGATTACGCCGTGTACTAAGGCGTCCTGCACGTCGATGGTGTACATGTCTTCAACCGCTGTAACACTGCTTGAGCGGAGCTTGAACAGAGTCAGAATGTTGAGGAGCTGACAGTTGCTCGTCGATGTTCTGTGTTTCTCCCCGGGTGCACCGGATTCCTCCACCCGTAAAACTGTCACGGTCACGATTAGCCATTGTGCATAAGTATGTGAGCTTAAACACCAATAAATAAATAAATAAATAAATAAATAAATAAATAAATAAATAAATAAAAATAAATAAATAAATAAATATAATTGTGTTTAGGACAGAGCGTGAACTACAGTTAATTGGATATAAAATCTTCTAATTCATCTAAGAATTATCGAGACCACCACTGATTTCCTCGTGTTCGTAGACCTAATTGGTCTAGCAGTACAATACAGACATTAAATCTATTACATCTTGTTTGACAGAGCTCAATGAGCTCTGTCAAACAAGATATGATAGAATAAAATCCATAAATGTTCACATTGGCATGGCGGGGGTTCGAACCCACGCCGAGAGAGTTTCCTTCGGCATCAACCGCCTAGCGAAACTATACTGAACCACGCACACAGTCGGTGGCCGTGTGGTGTGCGTGGTTCATTATAGTTTCGTTGGACGAGGGTTTGTCGGTGGACGAGTGGTGTGCGTGGTTCATTATAGTTTCGCTAGGCGCTTGGTGCCGAAGGAAACTCTCTCGGCGTAGGTTCGAACCCCCGCCATGCCAATATAAACAAAACCAGCGTCCTTTCTGAATTCTATGGCATCCGAGAAATTTGAAAAAGACAAGTGTCGCTGATTTCTTCTGAGGTGCAGTTCGTAGAATTAAGTGCTTAGATGCAACTATCTGATGAATAAATAAATGTTCCGTTTATTACTAGAATATAAGAAAAGACCAAATCCCCGTTAATTGAATTCTCTTAAGTAAATAATATTCTCTGGCAAAGTGACTATTCATTTAACAGAATTCTACTGTATAGTAAAAACAAACCAAATAAGAATATACATCAAACCAAGCTGTAAATGGAGGGTCAATGAAAGAAAAATGGATAAACAATGACGGGTCAATAATGTTGCTGTGATACTGAGAAAAACACCCAACCCGAACAAATGAGGTCGGTAAACGTTCTGACTAAAGTGCTTCTTCATTTGACGCTTATATCAATACCCCTTTTACATAATTGTTGTAAGTCTCCAAACCTTGAAAGATAGATGATTGATATCCGATGCGATCGATAGATATTTCTTTCGAGGTGCCGATAAATCCCGATTGAACACAACGAATGATGCGGCATGGTTATGGCTTGCAAAACTACATAGGTGTAATCCGGTTTTGAACCTGCGCAGAGAACATTTTGCCTACTTTTAGTCTATACTATGTCTCTGTGTTCAATTAAAATCTTACAAACAAACCCCTCAAATCCCTTAATGTATCCAATAGAATGTTAATCCTACCGTTCGGGAGCACTTTTACTCAGTAGATAGAGATGCAGGCTGCAAGCCGAGAGGTCCTCGGTTCGCATTCCACCTGCAGCAACCGCGTTGTGTCCTTGGGCAAGACACTTCACCCCCATTGCCCGTGTGGAGGCACGGTGGCGTCGTGTACTGAAGCGTACTGCACGTAGATGGTGCACTTGTTTCCAACCAATGCTAACCCTGCTTGTATGGAGTTAGTACGTTGGGGAGTCTGACAGTTGCACGCCCTTGCTCGGTGGTTCTCTTCGGGCACTCCGGCTTCCTCCACCCAGAACACTGTCATGATCACGATTAGCCATTGTGCAGAAATATGTGACCTTAAACATAAATAAATAAATAAATAAATAAATAAATAAATAAATAAATAAATAAATAAATAAATAAATAAATAAATAAATAAATATGTAATGTGATAGTGAAAGTGACTTTATTTCTGTTATACACACTATATCGTCACTTGAGTGGAACAAGGCGCCATCTACAATGCTAAAGCATTGTAGATGGCGCCTTGTTCCGCTCAGAGTATAACATGATGTTACAGATTCAACAATTTACAAGATAATTGTTCAGAGTAGTTTTAAGAAAGGGAGGTTGTTGAATGAAAAGATGGAATAGAAGAAGATCCGGTGATGATGGCTCGTGTGTTGATGACTCTCTTAAAGACAGTGGAGAGGATATGGGCGTCAGCTGCCACCAAACGCCAATCGTACCTAAGTACTGTAGATTGAATTTGTAACCGGTTGCTTCCTGTAATAACGTTATTCATAATCTGGACCATCTAGTCTTCCAACCCATCCAAGTGAAGTTGCTTCAAATTAAATAATTAGTAATAATAATAATTTCAATAATTAATAATTATGTAGTATTATAAAATATTCTCTTACTAAAAAAGGTAAGAAATGTTCCAAATTGCGCACATTGGCTATGACGTCACGTTCGACCCCCCACCCATGTGCTCGTTTGTGTCGCTATCCACTTAAATACGATGATAAACTACTTTTATTGTTCATGGCGCCAACCTAATCGATTGGACTACTTGAAACAAAATCTGCCGTTTGATTATCTTTTCTCTTTGAGACTTAATTATCCCATCCTGCTCCCAGCACTAATCATTTTTTAGTTTCACTTCACAGTCCTGCATCCTAGATAGGCCTGGTATAGTTTAGGGCTTTGGCTGGGTTAATTGTACACGCTGGGGCAACTATTATCTTAATTAAAGCTTATTTTATTCTGAAAAAAACGTTGTGCAACAAATAAACGTGAGTGGAAATCAATTGATAAATAGACAGAACCGCACATACGTTTGAATGGGTTATTTATTTATTGGTGTTTCAGGTCACATATTTATGCACAATGGCTAATCATGATCGCAATGAATGGGTTAGGAATTATCGCCGAACGCTCCAGTGATATCCTGGGCCAAAGCAATCGAGTGTGATAATTCTTAACACATTCAAGCGTATGTACGGTTCTGTATTTATAACACACCTCCCATTTGACAACCAGTCTACACGTAAATTTAACTAAAAGCACTTTTTAACCGGACAACTCGTCTCCTGAGTTCCAATGTGTTCTATGTGCTACTATAGGCACATAGAACACATTGGAACTCAGGGAACGAACTGGTGCGTAACCTTCGTTACCAAGACATCACTGTTAGTTGGCGGGATACCAACCCTAATTGGCTTTTGGTCGAAACCAGTTGACACCGATCAGTGTCACGGTCATGGTGATCGAACTTCAAATATTTACGAATCTGAGGGGAATAAAACAACAAAAACTTATTTAAATAGCTAATAAGTTTCTCACACTCCATCATTATATGACCAGTTACGGAAAGTATTTGTCAAGGAACAAGCAGTCAGAATTTTATTTTTATTTTGTGAATTTTTGACTCTAATCTCTGATTGTTTAAATATCCCCGGTAAACCAATCCAAAATGCGGAACTTGGAATTTCCAAGCCATCTCGAGTCCGGTGCATTCTACCAATGATTGACGTGATTTATTCAGACGGGTTCCTTCTCTGTTTATGTTGGAAACGAAATCGAACATGATATGGTTTTGTTGAAATATTTTGACAAATTTATTTTTTTCAACTGCTCAATTTCCATATTACGCGGGCGGATGCGGGCGATTCGTTAGGTAAAGGGTTAATAAGTAAGTGATAAATCAATAAATTGCGGTTTTTGTTTTTTAATTTTTCAATTGTATTTCTCCCCTTCCAGTTTTTATCCTAAGATATACATCTAGGCTACAAACCTCTCACCCATGACGCGATCCCTGGTCCTAAGGCATCATAAGGAGAAAGCATCACGGGATGTGATATCAGGCGGTGCTTTCCTCTCCCGACCAAGGACCAAGCCATATCATACAATTCGATCTTCTAATAGTGGAAGGGCTCTACCGTCCTGGACCATATCGTTCCCCGAATGCTACAAAATGTCATCCGCAATGCTTGGGAATAGTATCCAGGGGCAGTATCCTGTCTAGTAAAGATTAGGAACCTTACCAGGGCCAGCTAACGAGTATGGAATCTGGTGGAACAAGGTTCACACGACATGATTCTCATCAGGGGCAAATACTACAGCTGTATTTTTCAGAATCGTATTTTCCATTTATGGAAATAACTAACTGAAATAAACCATTAGCATTTTCAAAGATGTTGCAATTTAGAAATGCCAGTGATTCATTTCTGTCATTTATATTCACTTCTTGAAAATACAATTCGGCAAAATACAATTGTAAAAGTTTTATAGTATTGACCCCTGGTACTAGAGTACCATTTACCGTTTACTTTTGTCATCTATATGTAAGAAATCGGCCTCCCGCAAAACACAAAAATGACCACTCAGAACCCGTTATTTTAATTTCTTTCGCCCAAATGACGTTTTACAAATGCGTCACGCTTGCAAAACTTGCTACGCATGAGCACCGACACCATACATACCACTATATGTCTAATACTGGACAGTTCCAATATAACCTATATATATAGTATTTATGTGGCCAAGTGCTAAGCGTCAATACCAACCGCCACACGGATACCATAACTATAAGTACCGATTTGTATACGTATGTCAGGTGGACAACTGTCATTACTGTGATGTTCCATTTGATTATCCATTTTCCAAGATCTAAAAAAACACAGAGACCATTTAACTCTCCCTCCAACCCCGCCGACCTAAAATTAATTTGGAGATAGTTTTTCCAACCCTTCTAACATTCTATTTTTGCTGTGCAACATTGTACTTAATTTTATCTATTACCAGCTCTTGTGCCATTGTAATAACTAAAACTAATTTCTTGAAACTCACCAACAACCATGCTGTATTTTATAAAGCAGTCATTTTAATTACTATATTTGTTGTTCTGTGCTATTGGTGGCTGACTTTATCGCCATGGCGGGTAGTATAAGTTTGGACGAGATCCAGACGAATCTACAGTATGAATTCAGTCATTTGATAAACAATAAAATCTGCATGTTGTCTGAAGATGATAACCCGCCTCCTGCCTACAATATTGTAAATAGTAAGTATTTTCTCCCCAGTGAGGCGCGTTCTGAGCTCAACGGATCACGTAGTGCCTTCTCAGCTTTTCATATTAACTGCCAAAGACTCCAAACTCACTAGGACCCATTATATAACTTACTCCAAACTCACTAGGATCCATTATATAACCTACTCCAAACTCACTAGGACCCATTACATAACTTACCCAAGACTCACTAGGACCCATTATATAACTTATTCCAAACTCACTAGGACCGATTTTATAACTTACTCCAAACTCACTAGGACCCATTATATAACTTTATATAACTTACTCCAAACTCACTAGGACCCATTGTATAACTTACTCCAAACTCACTAGGACCCATTATATAACTTACTCCAAACTCACTAGGACCCATTATATAACTTACTCCAAACTCACTAGGACCCATTATATAACTTACTCCAAACTCACTAGGACCCATTATATAACTTACTCCAAACTCACTAGGACCCATTATATAACTTACTCCAAACTCACTGGGACCCATTATATAACTTACTCCAAACTCACTAGGACCCATTATAACGCTCAGAACAATTAGACGTCATCGGACTCACAGAAATATTTCAAATGTTCAAGAATATATCTTATACCCTTGAAGGTTATCACCAACTAGTAAAACAAACAAGATGCAATGACGACGATGGACGCGGTGGTGTTGGGCTTTTCATTAGGACTGATATCTCTTTTTGTATTCGACAAGATCTTTACGTCTTCACATCTCACGTCACAGAGTCTCTGTTTGTCGAATTAAAGTATAAAAAATCATTGAAAATCGTTGGGGTAATTTATAGGCCAAATACGGCTCCTAAAGCGGATATTGACCTATTTCAAACTAAAAATAGATGCTTTAACCGATGCTGTCAATAAAGAAAATAAATCTTCATTAATTATGGGCGATCTTAATATTAATTTATTAAAAATAACTTCTCACTCCAAAACGGATCTGTTAAAAGAGCAGATGTTCAGTGCGGGTTTTCAAATACAGTAATATCCTTAATTCTTTTAAATCTGGAATAATTTTGACAGATTTATCCGACCATTTTGGTATCTTTTATGTCGAACAGACAAATAGAGAACCCATTAAAATGATGTCGACACTGACAAGGAAAATCAACTCCACTATTATTGAACACTTCAAGCTGCTGTTGTCTGAGTGTGACTTTAGTCCAGTTATGGGAACAGACTGTCCAAACGGAGCCTATGAAAATGCCATAAATTTATATATGAATGTTTCTGAAACAGTATTCCCCTTCCAAAAACAAACACTAAATAAGAAATTTATAAAACAAAAGCCTTGGATGACAAAAGGACTTCTAATTTCTGCCAACAATAAGAACAAAATTTTCCTCAAAAAACTCAAATCTCCCTCGGAGTTGAATACGAACAATTATAAATAATACTGTAGACTATTCAACAAGATTAAAAGACAAAGCAAGGATACGTATTATGAAAAAGTACTTTCAGAAAACAAGAGCAATATGCGGAAAACCTGGCAAAATACTTAATAATGCACTAAACTTTAACAAACGGCCACGCATTTTACCCTCATTTTTGTGACAAGACAATATATGCAGGAAAGGAAATGAGATTGCACACGAATTTAATACTTTTTTCGCAAACATAGTAAACCAAACATCTGAATAAATATCTAAAAGTCGTAAGTCATTTGTAGAGGTTTTGAATGATTCTTATCATGATATGTTATTCATAACTCCAACATCACCCATTGAAATTTGTAGGGTAGTAAGGGATATGAGAACAAAACCACGCCAAGACTGTGAAAATATCAGCCCTTACATCCTTAAACATTCAATAAACCAAGTGGCCACCCCACTCGCCTATATTATGAACAACTCATTCAGTCAGGGATGAAAATCGCCAAGGTTATACCAGTTTTCAAATCGGGTGTATTAATTAAAATATTAGAATATTATGGAATAAGAGACAAGGCAAATGACTGGTTCTATAGCTATCTCCAAAATAGGACCCAATATGTCTCCTACGGAGAGAGTAAATCCAACCCAACTGAGCTGACATGCGGAGTCTCACAAGGTTCTATTCTTGGCCCTATTCTTTTTTTTATATTCATAAATGATATCCACAAGTCCACGAAATTGATCCTTCTCTCATTTGCAGACGACACCTCGGTAAACAAATCTGATGAACCTCAAAAATTATTTGGCTAGTGTGCCGTCAACCATTTATCCTTGAATACTAAAAGAACAAAATACATACTACTTAACCCATGCAGTAAAGATAAAACATCCACACAGCAAGAAATCCGTGTAAACAATGAAATCATCTATAAAGTCGGCGGTAAGGAGAATGAAAAATACGTCAAATTCCTTGGCGTTAATCTTGATGAAAACCTTTTTTACAATGCACACATATCACAAATTTGTTCGAAAGTTGCTCTTGCCAATTATGCCCTCAGTAAGATTAAGAAAGTTTTGCCACATAAAGCTATGGAAACCCTATATTATGCATTGGTACAAAGTCACTTGATTTATGTAGTTCAAATATGGGGCCCATCGAAGGCACGTAATCGTCTCTATAAATTACAGAAGCGGTCGATAAGAATAATAAACAAGAAATATAATGTTCACACGGACCCCTTATTCATCAAAGACAATATTTTTGAAAATAGAGGATTTATACAAATTACATGCTTGTTTGTTTGTGTTTGATTGGAACAATGGGAATCTTCCAGTATCCTTAGTTGATTCTTTTTTCTACCGTGAATAATGAAACGTTTGTAAATACGCACCAGACCGGTCTCATTTGTTGCCAGAGAACTAGAAATAAAACACTTGACAACTTCCCTGTCTATGCATTCCCAAAATTATGGAATGAATTAGAAAAGGATATTCGTGAACTAAGAAATAGGGCAGAATTCAAGAAAAGGTTAACACCTCATTTTATCTCCCTCTATTCGAACGACGTCACATGTTCGAATCCTTATTGCCCGGACTGTGCCACGTAATGCAGTCCCGATACGTAGACAGATGGCCAAAGCATAGGTGTACCGGTACATTGAAAGACTGTTCCGATATCTGAATATATACGTACCATAATTGGGACGTGAACCATCACAGTCAGAACGAATCAGCATGCCTTGATGATGCAGTGCGAATAAAATTTTACCCGACGCAGACGATATCAAAGTTTACTATTTTAAATATTAGTTTATCGAATTTTTCAAAAAATTTCAGCAAAACCATATCATGGGGTCACATGATGTGGTTTTGTTG
Source organism: Pictodentalium vernedei (assembly GCA_031216915.1). NCBI lineage: Eukaryota > Metazoa > Mollusca > Scaphopoda > Dentaliida > Dentaliidae > Pictodentalium > Pictodentalium vernedei. Next base: position 564,264,744 of record CM062294.1, read on the forward strand.
ATTTGTTGGAAATATAATATATTTTTAATTGCTCAATTTCTATATTACCCGGGTGGATACGGACGATTCGTTAGGTAAATGGACATCTTGAAAATTAAATTTGGGGTAAATAAATAAGGACGATAAACCGATATTTTTGTAATTACACCGGTATTCAATAGATACTCGTTTGAACCCCGGTATATATCGGTTTATGGATATACGGCGCATCCCTGCTTGGAACCCTTCAGAACTTTGGATATAATAGTTCTACTACGCCCACCTAAATATATAAAATATAAATTTTGAAATCCCAAGTAGCACCTTTTTATTTTTTTATCTTTACTATTTTATTTTATTTTCACAATTTTATTTTGTTAGATAAAAAACAGACAGCAGTTTTTTTCTGGAGCACCCCATAATTTAGTCAGTGATACTGATACCAACAGTGCTTAGAGATGTGAAAGTGAAGAGGGCCGTGCCATAATTCTGAATGAATAGGAGGCTGTTTTGCCATTACGATACCTACATAAAATTGTTGCCGATTAACTAAAATATTTAATGTTTTACCTCTAAAACGTAGCTTATGTAGGCCTAGAAGCAACAGTTCGGACAATGTTTCTCGGTTGTAACTTGCAAACGTATCTAAGAACTGTTAGGACACCTATTTTTGTTGTAGTAAAACATGGTGAATGTCAAAATAAGACCTACAAGAATTAAAGAAGAAAAACATTTGTATTTGAATGAGAACTGAGATAGGGAAATTTTTTCTTTGAATTGGGAAGAAATCATGCCAAAATGCCATTGTGAAAGTGTCCCATATTCGGCCACTGTAGACACCTAAAATAACTCTTGATTCATAAATGACCATTTGTGGGCTGAAGGTTATTGTGTCGTCTGCTCAGCCACTTCAAAATAACGTAATGTGTGCATTTTGGATTAAAACAGGGGCGTCGCGAAATGACCGATTGGGTTTAGCGAAGGTGTAAATCTGATTTGTCCCAACTGTAATGTCCCGCGAAATGACCGATTGGGTTTGGCGGAAGTATAAATGTGATTAGTCCCAACTGTAATGTCCCGCGACATGACCGATTGGGTTTGGCGGAGGTATAAATGTGATTTGTGCGAAATGACCGATTGGGTTTGGCGGAGGTATAAATGTGATTTGTCCCAACTGTAATGTCCCGCGAAATGACCGATTGGGTTTGGCGGAAGTATAAATGTGATTTGTCCCAACTGTAATGTCCCGCGACATGACCGATTGAGTTTGGCGGAGGTTTAAATCTGATTTGTCCCAACTGTAATGTCCCGCGAAATGACCGATTGGGTTTGGCGGAGGTGTAAATGTGATTTGTCCCAACTGTAATGTCTCGCGACATGACCGATTGGGTTTGGCGGAGGTGTAAATCTGATTTGTCCCAACTATAATGTCCCGCGAAATGATCGACTGGGTCTGGGCGAGGTGTAAATCTGATTTGTCCCAACTGTAATGTCCTGCGAAATGACCGATTGGGTCTGGCGGAGGTATACATCTGATTTGTCCCAACTGTAATGTCCCAAGTTCCGTCTGATAAAATATTCCAACTGCATCAGCTACTTATTGATGTTAGTTAGAATATTAGTCAGTAAGGGTTATAGGTCAAAAGCCTTTTTGGAATGTATTTGTGGATAAATAAAATATACATGTAACAGTCACGACGCAACTTATTTAAAACCCTTTAACTCTGGAGGTATCTTCCCCCTCAGTTCAGTGACAGCAATTGGAAGAGTCCATTTTCATTATAAAGGGGTAGACCAATTAATGTTTCCCCCGTGCAGCTTTAAAATATTGTTTGGTCTACCCCACACATTCTCACTTAGCAGCCATCCTACTTAACCCTTTACCTAACATGAAAAGCAGACGACATTTGCAAACAAAATTCTTGAATAGCTAATTTTTTTCATTTTTTGTCTCAAAAACATAGGTTATGACCCCTCATTGGAACGAGCTCGTCGAGCTCGTTCCAATGAGGGGTCATAACCTATGTTTTTGAGAAACAAGAATGAAAAATGAAAAAATAATGTAAATTAATTGGAGGCTTTTGTGAATAGCGCTGGGCGGTTTTGGCCTTTACGTTAGGTAAGGGGTTAATAAAATTATGGCCTATCATGAAAAAGAGGTTCTAGAGTTCAAAGAGTTACTTAACATGTACCGTACTCCACTCTGGCCATACTGGGGGCCCCAACATCCGGAATCGGATACTACACACCTCCAATTTGGTTTGTTCAACTCTGTGTGTGTGACATTCGTTCAAATATCAAATCTAGTTTCAGAGAGTGGAGTCCCTTGGTAGTATCTCCGGGACACGGAACTTTAGTGGGACCCGGGCTTGAATCAGAATTCTTCAATCGGGTCTCCTGTGCGAAGCCTTTGCCCCCCCCCCCGATCCTTGAGCGAGAATGAGCAAGATAAGTTGCCCGTCGTAGTGGAATACTTGTCCCCACTCATGTAAAGAATGAATGTGAGTGGCCGGTGGAGATTTTCTGTTAACCCTTTACTTAACATGAAAAGCAGACGAAACTTGTAAACAAAATTATTGAATGTCTATTATTTTTATTTTTTGGCGTCCACTCCCCCCCCCCCTCGCCCCCCGCCCCCACCCTCCCATAGCTATGGGCCCCCAGTGGAAAGAGCTCAAATGAGGGGGTCATATTCTAAGTTTTTGAGGCAAAAAAAAAAAAAAGATCGAATGGCTATATTTGTGAACAGCTGTGGCCGGTTTTAGTCGTTAGGTTGGGTAATGGGTTAATACACTGTTATCTATATACATATGAATCAGAACCAGTGTTATCACTTCAAGAATTCTTCACTTCAAGAACTTCGGCATCATCTGCATCAGTATCTCGACACTTTCGAAAGTGGGCCCGTCACAGAATTAACCCTGGGGCCCGCATTTCCTCTCCATGATTCTGCAAGATTGCTAGCTAGATTAAATCGACATCTATGGCTACAATTCCGACACAAATATCCCGACTTGAAAATTATACACCTCTCCTCAGCGGCGCCTCTCTATTGAAAGATCCAAGAAATATTAAAAATCGAAAAGTAGCCAAATTAAACAAATGCAAATTGAATGCAAGACACAAAAGGTTCCTAAAAGGTTAATATAAATGTGTACTCATGATTTGAGTGTGGTATAATTTAATTGATTTTGCGTACATTTCAATACATGGTATTGTATTATCGATCTGTTAGTGTGTTCGTAAGCAATTTTCATCAAACAGAATACGTTGTAATTTGTTTATATGTCTCCTTATTCAGATGTAGGGTTGTTTACGGAGCAATTTCACGCACTGAGGATGGTCATCAAATCGTATCATTGGTGGCCAGTGTCTGTGTTTTATCTCTCACAGCCTTCTTTGTTTCGAAGCTTTAGAAAGTTGAGAAGTGTCGTATCAGACAAACGGTATAACGCCTAAAACAAGTGCTCATATAAATGTTGTATTGTCTCTTGGATTTCCCAGCTGAAGTGACAGCGAGGAGCCATCAAGTGCTGAAGGCACGCATCGTCTTCTGAGTAACATTGCCATTGTGACCACTTTCCACGCCACGAATAAACTGAAAGCACAATTAGCTATAAACGTTTTTATTAGTACAGTGGAGCTCACTTCATTGTATATCTCTTTATATTGAATATTCATGAAATAGCATTGTTGACGAAGCATGTAATCATAAGTTTCTAGATGTATGCCAGGATTTGTGAAGGCATGGTCCAAACTAAGCCCCCCCTCCTTCTCCCACTCCCCTTGTATCGGTTATTACCCCGTCCTCCCACTTCCCTACAAGGGAAGTGGGAGGAGGGGGTAATAACCGATGGGGCTTAGCTAGGACTGATGAATAGAAGGCCTTGAAAATGCTTGAATTTGGCCATTGCTGGGCCTTGAAAAATTCTGAAATTAACCCTTTACCTAACCTGAAAAGCAGACGACACTTGCAAAAATAATTCTCGAATAACTAATTTTTTTCATTTTTTTGTCTCAAAAACATAGGTTATGACGAGCTCGTTCCAACGAGGGGTCATAACCTATGTTTTTGAGACAAAAAATGAAAAAAAATAATGAAAATTTATTGGTGATTTTTGAGAATAGCGCTGGCCGGTTTTGGCCGTTACGTTAGGTAAAGGGTTAATCAAGACACAGCCTTGAATAGCCTCGAATTTTATCAGTCCTTGCCTACCGGATCCCTGCTAGAACATAAATTTCAACTCCAGTCTGAAAAAAACATTCACATCATCTTGGCACAAGATACATGTACCATCAGCAGTCAGGAGTTCTCCTGTGCACTTGGCAAGAGTTTTTCTGCATTTGGGTATGAAACGTACTTTCAGTTTTGCAGGCATTAACTTTCTGCCTAGAAGAACTTGCAGATGGATTAAACACTTTGGAAATTTAAATCAGCCCAGTTTGCCGTTCATATTTTATTCTTGTACAATATTTTGCTTCTGTAGCTTAGGATCTCTCAATGAAACAAGCTCATTCCAGTGAGGCATCCCAAACAATGTTTTGTAAAAGCTCTCCAGAAAAAACTACTGTCAAACAAGATAAAATAAAGTGAATGGTCCGTTTATCTCTAGAATACAGCAAAGTGACCAGTTTCAATTAATTGAATACTCTGTTAATTGAATAATCTTCATCGACAAAGTGGCTATTCAATTAACAGGATTCTATTGTGTTCGTCTTGCATTGTTAGTAATGCTATTATCCGTTTTCCTTTACTTCCGCGATTTAAATAATTTCGTACATTAAAAACTTGACAAATGAAGATAGGAAGACCAAAACATGTTAAGGATACCCTTTGATGATGTCGTGGCTCTTTCTAACACAGTGGACCCAAAATAAAACGCCACTGATCACATATTAAACAGGGGTGTAGCCAGCAATTTGTTTTAAGGGGGTCGCCCACAATGCAACTCAAGGATGGGACGGGCTGGCAACTAAAAGACTAAAATTTTGGCCTAAGGCCAAGTATTGGCCAAAGGTCAAGTTGGAGGAGATTATGGGAGGGGATGACCCCTCACATATTCTCCTCCAACTTTACCATTGGCCATCGGTGGTGGTCCGGTGTGTGTGTGTGTGTGTGGGGGGGGGGGGGGGGGGGGGGTCTTCAATGTGAATCCAATTCAATGATTGCAGTGGATAATATTGGCCGCAGACCTTTGAGATTCGGAGGTTGAAGGGGGTTGGGGTGGGGTTGGGGGAGAGGTTGTACGACCACCATGACCGTCTCCGACCACACCCTTGTTAAAAGATAAGGATGATCAATGCCGAGAAACAAAGTGCAACAAATAATGCAACAAAAGCAATATCAAACAATAGGCGAGACACAATCATTGCACATTTTTATATATGAAAAGAATAGCTAAGTAATTCTAACAATTTAAATCTTTACTTCCCTCACCCTTTACGTAACGTAACGTTCATAACGACCAGCGCTATTCACAAACATTGTCTTTCAACCTTTTGTTATCAACCCTCGATGTACAAGGTCGTGATCACGTTGCATTGAGAGTCATAATCTATGTATATGAGGTCCCAAATGAAACAGTTTAGTTATTCAAGAATATATTTTTGCAAGACTTATTGTCGCCTGTTTGGCTGATCTGGTCTCGTCGATAAGACGGATCTGACAACCCAGAATGATTAATCCTTTACTCAACGTAACGGACAAAACCGGCCAGCGCTACTCACAAAAACGCCATTCAGTTTTCATTTTTTTGTTACAAAAATATAGCTTATGATTCCTCATTGGAACGAGCTCAAGGAGCTCGTTCCAATGAGGGATTATAAGCTATGTGTTTGATGCAAAAAATGAAAGAAGTAGCCATTCAAGATTGTTGTTTGCAAGTGTCGTCTGCCTTTCGTGTTAGGTAAGGTGTTAACTGTTGAAATAATTTGTTTGTTATATGACAATGGGTGTTTTAAAAATACAACACCTGATCATGTTTTTTGCACAAAACAACGTTTGTCGAGAATGTTCTGCGAAAAAAAACTCGAAAGTTTTTTACTTTTCTTTTTTTAAATCGTCGCCCCTAAAACGCCATTGATGTCATCTGCTCCTTGTTTGAGAGGCATGATATTGATTGAGACAAGACTCTCGTTTTCCAGCAGACTAGAGGTAATGAGTATATATATATATACTTGTCACATAGGTATGACGTCACTCCTTTGTTTAAAAGAAGTGAAATATTTCGAAGAATTGATAAGAGCATAATGCTGTATTCAACAAATATCACCCTAAGCTCTCCAACACTTGGGCGATGAACGATAACATTCGAGAATAAAGGCAATGAATTGGGACAGTGTCAGTTCTGACATAAACAAAAACCCGTAAAAAATTTCAGTGATCTGTATTGAAGTATCTGAACCGATTCACGCACTATTCTGAACTTCCTTCGCCTGGTGATGTTATATGACGTTTCACACATAAAATGAAACCAAAAAGTTCGATAAAAATGGCGTTTTCTGTATAACAATAGCAAGATTTTGCTGACTCAAAAAAAGAAATTAAAATTAGGTTAATTTAATCGAGACTTGATATTAAGTCTTTGTTGCTAATTGTGCGTATTTTGTTTGTCTAAGAAAACAACACTGTGGCAAGTCGTGATATTGAACATATACTACTCAAGGTTTGCTAAGCACCACATATTTGACACATCATTGTGAAATTTTCTTGTCACACATTTACGATATTTTTGGTGGATATGATTGAGGAATGTATTGAGATGGTTCCCAGTGTTTACATTAGTTCTCTTGACAGGCAGACTTTTCGTGACAGTCATCTAAAGAATGTACCCCTTGATTTTCTTGATGTTTTCGTGTACTGTCTACATGTACATGACATGTGTGGGATATTCAGTCTTCATTTCAACACAAACCCTTGTGATTTAATAATTGAATACGGCGAATGCAAATGTAAGAACACATTTGTCTGAAGCAGAAATGTGGCGAGCTGTAGGGATGAGGGAACAAGCGGCTACCCATCGGCGGTTGGTGAAGCCCTTGGTGTGCACCGTACGGTGATCACCAGAACCTGGGCAAGATTTCAACAGTATGGCACACCAGTAAGACGGCAGGGTGGTGGCAGAGACAGGGAAGCATCTGCAGCTGAAGACCGGTTTTTCATTCAGGCCCGCAGGAACCGCTTTGCAACAGCAACCCTGCTTCGCAGTGACCTTCAGAATGCATTTGGGGTAAATGTTTCGACGCAGACTATCCGGGTAAGGTTGGACGAAGGTGGTCTCCGATCGAGAAGACATTGTATTCGCATCCAGCTGTCCCAGAACCACCACGATATGAATGGGCCATGGATCACGTCGGATGGACCAGAGAAGATTGGCGACCTGTCCTTTTTACAGATGAGTCAATGTGCTGCCTAGACAACACAGATAGGCGTTCTAGGGTATGGAGAAGACAGGAGAGCGATTCTATGCAGCCAACATTGCTGAGAATGACCGCTATGGTTGAGGGTCAATAATGGTCTGGGGCGGCATCAGCTGGGATGGACGTACAGAGCTCTGTGCCCTTGACCGTGGTACATTGACTGCACATCGATATATTGATGAGATCCTGGATGCCCACGTCAGATTGTATGCAGGTGCAGTGGGTGATAGATTCATTCCGATGGACGATAATGCCCGTCCTCATGTTGCCCATGCTGTCCGGGAGTACCGACAGAGGGAGGCGACTGAGCGTATGGACTGGACAGCAGTCCAGACATGTTCGACTGGATTGACCTCAATCCAATCGAAAATGTCTGGAATGAGTAGCAGCTTGCAATTTCAGTCCGTCCAGTCCAACCAAGAAGTGTCCAGGAGCTTGGTGCCATGCTGGTCCAAGAATGGAACAACATTCCACAAAGGACCATCTGGAACCTGACTGGGAGCATGCGAAGGAGTTGTCAAGCTGTAATTAACAATTAACAATAATGGGTCTCTTACTCGATAATGAACCCATATCAGTTCGCTCCGTCAACTTTTTGGCAAATTTGAAAAAATTCCTCTTTTAACAATAATATCCATTTTCCATGGTTATCGTATTCGAAAGCTAAAAAATAACGTCAAACATAGACAAAATCTTAATCTCTCTACTTAAATCATTAATAATTGAATAAAAAATATATACGCTTTTCATAACAATATTTCAACTAAAACGTAAAACAGGTAGTTGGTTATACTTGGTGCTTAGCAAACTTCGAGTAGTATAAAATCGCTCGGGCATATTCACTGGAGCGAGGCTCTCGTCAGCACCCCCTCGCGACTGTCTGGGACATGGATATAGGTTTCAGTGGGGGCAGGGGCGTAGGGTAGTGAATGTCCAACTAGGGGAGGTGCTTCCCTCTCCCGGTCCCTCCCCAGTTGGCAATTCACTAGCGAGAAACATTTTGAAAATGAAGCCACGAAAGAGGGGGCATACAATTGGTTCTAGTAATTGAAATGCCAACACATTTATGACAGAAGTATCAGGCTGTTATTATTATTTGGTATTATTCTGGGAATTGAATATGTGCTAACAAATGCTCAAGCTTAGAAGTTTGAGCAATTCACACTCTCCTAACATTAAATCACATATTATGCTGAAATGATAAATTTTCGATGTTTCATCATTTTGTAACGGTGAATGATGGAATTAACTCAGGACAACGATTTTACATGATGTGATTTTCTTAAAGTGCATTTCGAGGATTTTTTTATTACGATAAGTAAACGTACTATAGAAATCTCGTACCGATTGACATCATGCATACTTATGAAGCTCGATATTGTGTACACTGTAGTTGTAAATAGTAACAGTTGGAATTTGTTCCGATTTGAAACCGAATTAGAATTTTGGGATGTAATGGAGACATCAGCTTCACCAAATAGTCTCTAAAATCCAGATAGATGGAATTTCCAACTACTCATGATTTGCCCTCCGAATTCTCAACTATAGGAAATTTTGGCCAGGATTGGGGTGACACCCCCCCCCCCCCCTCCCCCTGTCGCCACGTCCCTGGCGACTGTATTTTCAGTATCATTTGCTTTCTGTTGTGTGACTTCTATACGTGTGACATGTTTTATAATGTTATTCATACCATCAGTCTTTCCCCCCCAAAAAACATTCACATCGAAAGAGTTAATGAACAAACATGTTATAAGGAAAGAACACAGTAATAAGGACTTCTTTATTTTCCTCGTGATTGGCGTTTGCATTACAACGATTCCTGTTCCCAAATGTCATCGTGTACATTGGTAGAAATCACTTAACCCTTCCAAGCGAGTATGCATACTTCATTGCTTGAATAAATTGGCAGCAGACGAGAGGTCAAGCAATGTAGAATGAATGGGAAGTGAGGATGGGAATTGATGTAATCCTACAGCTAAACAGAACTGTAGGATTGTATCGTCACTCGTCCTCCCATCAAATGTAGAACTGATTCGTAAAACTGATTCGTCCATTTCACCGTAGACACATATTGTATGAGACGATAATCACACAGAGCTCCACTGTTGAAAGAGATAGTCCATTTTAATGTAAGTCATAACTGATTAGCAATATTTTATGGGTGTAACCCATTATTGGGCAATGTAGGCCTGGCATGCTTAAAAATGCAAGAGGACTAAAAATCGCTCCTCTCACGTGGATTAGGTGAGAGATTAGCTCTCCTCAATCTTACAAAAGGTAAAAGTGGCTAAATGACATTTTACTATTAATGAATTCTGCCGAGTGGGCTTTGTACATTTTATTTGGTACTGCTAACAAGGTAGTCTCTGCGAGATGACTATGCTACCCCCTCCCACATCTCCGGGCCTCAGCAAGAGATGTGGAAATGTGGGAGGAGCAGTGCGCCCATCTTACAGAGATCACTAACATAGCAGAGATATGAAAAGATGTGGGTTTTAGGAATATGCTGGTATGGTAATCATTATGTTCTGAGACCAGGAGGGCTAGTTTTCGCTTTCCTGAAAATGCCAGGCAAAGCTTCAATCATACTATAACTTCATAAAAATACACTTCGAATGATTCGTCACTGGTACATCCAATGGGTGGACATTACCTTTTTTTACTAGAAAGTTAAAAAAATGCCCAGTCAGGATGGTCCGGCATTAAATGATACAGTGACTAAACGTCACCCATTTTGTACTTGCAAGATTAATGCATCAACGGAGATATATGGGGCGAGATGGAACGATCGCTCCTCCTTTAGCCTGAGACAAAATTTTCCAACACCGATTCCTCCAGCATTGCTAACGAATTCATTGAAGAGATCATTGTTCTCTTCGTATCATGCTAAGGAGCGATTAGCGTCTTTTAATTCTTCGTCCAAGGTACCACAAACATCGCCAGTCATTCGAATTTTGGAATGATTCCATTTCTTTCTCAAAAATAGCTTATGACTCGACTTGCTCGTTCCAATCAATGGGTCTAACTTCTGTTTTGGGAGCAAAAATGACAATTTTCAATTATTTAGAACCCCTTTTTTGCAAATCGTCCCCTGAGTTCCAATGTGTTCTATGTGCCTACTGGCACATAGAACACATTGGAACTCAGGGGACGAAATGTCGTCTACTGTTCGTTTTGGGTAAATGGTTAATTGATGCCGGACTGCTCCGAGTGACTGCCACCACCTGGAGGTGATAAATAATTCACACAAAGTCAGCCTCCATCTCTAAATAGTTCGACCGGCGTTTGAGAATGTCGCGGACATTCACAAACGCCAATGCATCAGAGAAAGACACTTGGAACATAATGATGCAGAAGAGAAGTAGGAATATACAGTTACGAATATAACTCTAGTATTTTCCTTCTTCTCTTTTAGTGCAGGTGCACCACGTGACTGATGCTATGATCATATAACTACACGAGGTCCTTTCGTTGAATGCGAGTAAGGTGCTTTGATGTGAGAGTGATGGACTACCATCCATCCTCGTTCTTAAGTTTTGATTCTTCACACGAATAGCAGATACACTTGCAAACATTCTTATGCGAATAGCTGAACATTTTTTGTGCCCCCAAACATATCTTATGTCTCCACATTGGAACGAGCTCGACGAGTTCGTTCCGATGAGGGACCATAAGCTATGTTTTAGAGGAGGACATTTTTGAAATAATAATTGAAAATTCACTACAGAGAACCATTTTGAAAATGGAGCCACGAATGGGGCATAAAATTGATTCTAGTAACTGAAATGTCAACACATTTATGATAGAACTAGCATGGTTACCCGGCGTTGCTTGGGAAAATGTAGGTGTCATATGAAAAGTACCCCCCCCCCCAAAAAAAAAGAAAAAAATAGGGGCCGCGTATTTTTCGACCCGCCCGCCCTTCGGGCGGAACACTCGGCCCCGCCCTCCGGGCGGGGCCTTCGATCACGTCACTTTTTAAACCCTCACCATTAGATTCCTGGTAAATAGTTACCCCTAGTAGACCCCTTTGAGGACATGTACCGGTGAAATCCATCAATTTTGAAGGTCACTGCGAAGCTGGGTTGTTGTGGCAAAGCGGTTCTTACGGGCCTGAATGATCAAAACCGGTCTTTAGCTGCAGATGTTGCCCTGCCTCTGCTACCACCATGCCGTCTTACTGGTGTGCCATACTGCTGAGGTCTTAGCCAGGCTCTGGTGATCACCGTATGGTGCACACCAAGGGCTTCACCAACCTGACGACGGGTAGCCCCTTGCTCCACCATCCCTACAGCACGCCACATTTCTGCTTCAGACAAATGTCTTCTTACATTTGCATTTGCCATATTCAGTCATTAAATCACAAGGCTTTGTGTTGAAATGAAGACTGAATACCCATCACATGTCATGTAAATGTAGACAGTACACGACAACATCATGAAAATCAAGGGGTACATGATTTCCATGACTGTCACGAAAAGTCTGCCTGTCAAGAGAGCTAATGTAAAAACTGGGGACCATCTCAATACATTCCTCAACCATATCCGCCAAAAATATCTCAAATATGTTACAAGCAAATCTCACAATGATGTGTCAAATATTTGGTGCTTAGCCACCTTTGAGTAGTATAGTAACACTCGGAATTTTTGCCGATTTGAAACCGAGTTGGAATTTTGGGAAGTAAAGGAGACATCAGCATCACCAAAGAAGCTCTAAAATCCAGATACATGGAATTTCCAACTACTCATGACTTTCCCTCCGAATTTCCAACCATAGGAAATTTTGGCCAGGATTGGGAGGGGGGGGGGAGACACCCCCACACCCCCTCTCGCCGCGTCCCTATTAGTAACTCATAGAACACTGGTAGCATACTACAAGATGTATTTTATAACTTTATTTTTCCGAGATAAGATCACGAATTTAAGCAATTATATCGTCTTTGATAGAGCCTAGGGAACCCAGTGAAGGAAAACTCAATTGGTTTAATTTCGAAAAGTATGATTGCAAAACATTGCTGTTGTAAAATATTGGTTAAATTAAATCAGATTCCAGAAGTTTAATAAATCAACAACAGTGATGAGTGTGATGACGTATTTGGATAAATAACTGCAGAAATTACACTTGAACACGACCATAAAATTACTCACTCACTTTTAGACCTGTCACAAGAATCTTCTTCCGACCATAAAGTGTCATTCAAACAAACCTACTAATCGAATTAAGGACTCTGATAACCGACCATGTCTAATTTACCTTCAGTCATTGATCATTCCACCAAACACTGACATGATAAGAAACAAGAACATACAGTTAAATCTGGAAGACCTGTCACGAACTGTGCGCTTATCTAGGGTTAATTGCATAGAGGAGTTGCGCGCAATTGCCATATCGAATGGCATTCAAAACACGGCAGGTACTCCTGTTTACTCATAGCAAACACAGGCAATGTTTCTGCCAATAGACCACCGGGTTACAAGGAGATCCATTGGTTGAAACATTGCTTGTGCACAGGCCACATGTACAGAATTTGATAGCCTTACTTTGGTCATAACGCGTAGATTAACGCGCAGATCGACGAGCTATTTGTGCGCATTTCATGACAGGACTTCTAGTTTTAACTGTAGCCTAACATCATTCTGCATCCGCCTCTGACACGAATTACTATCTTTGTGGCAGTCGTTTCGGTTTTACGAGTTTCGAACTGACAGACAGTACTCCAGAACATGGACATAGAACATGTTTCTAAAATAATTTAGGAATATCAACCCAAACTCACAAAAGGCAAATATTTATTTATTTTTTATTTATTTATTGGTGTGTAAATCACTTTCACTATCTATGGCTATATCATACCCACAATACATGGATACAGTCAAGTTTAGCTGTTCGTTTATACATATGTTGCCCACCTTACAGGACGTCCCACAGGCGTTTACCAGCTCGCTATTAACTCTTTTAATGCCACGCCTACTTTATCCATATATGGAGAACCTCTATGTACACCTGTATGCGAGGAAGTTTAATACAATTTATGACATATTTGAAACTCTTTCATCTGATTAATTGTTGGAAAGGGCTCTCTGAGCCCTTTCCAACAATTAATCAGATGGTAGGTTTGATATGCGCACACCAGAACGCACAGATTAATCATCATCAAATAGGTGCCACAACTCGCTTTTGGCAGCGTAAGTGTTAAAGATTCACCTCCCCACTTCCCACGGTTCCAAGAGAATAAAAGCAAATAAATAGAGATGCAGCTATTAGTTACAGAAAGCTATGTTATATTGAAATTCCTGTTATTACATTTGTAAGTTCTCTTCGAAGTTTTCAATAGAAAAGTTGTGAAAATGTTAGGGGCAGGGAAAAGGGGCTGTTGGAGAGCATGTGATTCATATGCGAGATTTGTTTTCTGTAAAGTTCCTCATTTAAATATAAACCACACATTGAATTTATTTATTTAGGCAAAATTGAAAGGCATTTCTGACTCCCCGACAGTGAGATAAAAGTATTAAATAATAGAATGTATTAAAGGTGAAAACATTTTGAGGGAAGCTGTGACTACATGAATGCGAATTCAGCACTACATAATGGGGAAGATTGTCTGCCGGTGCCAATCAGTGTCCGGTATTAGCTAATTATATGAACACCGAGTTTTTATTGTGGCATCTGTGATGAAAATATCCATGGTTATTCGTTGTCTGTCGGTATTTAAAACACCTTGAGAATTAGTGAATTGGTACACAGTAACACCCCTTCAAGCCAATCTCTTCAAGATAGAAATGTTTCTCTAGCAGTATATGAATTCAGTTGAATAGTTCCTTACCATCCTTTTTTGTTCACTTGCCTTCGACCTTGTGTATCTAGTCTGGGTATGGGAATCTCAAACATTGACGGAGATAATTCCAATCTGGTCGCTGTTTACAATAGTAGCTGAAATAGTTTAAATATTCTTTTTCCCATGATGTTCTGTGTTTAATGCACCGTCACGTGAACCCTTTACTAACAGCATCATTAGTTTTGTGTGACTCTATTGTACGTTTGCCAGAAACACTCTAAATAAGAATTGGTCGAGTGCTAGAAGATGGTTTTGGATTCTTCTGAAAGATGCTGGTACCAAGCTTCATAATCTGTGGATATGGTTCCTATTCAGTTAGAAACAAACCTATTTTTGGTTAGAATTTGTTTTTGGGCACTCGCCATCCAATGAACACCACCACCACCAACAACAACAACAACAACAACAACAACAACAACAACAACAACAACAACAACAAGACAACAACAACAACAACAACAAATCCACATGAACCAAAAGTTGTCTCACACTCAACAAGTTATTACGTGTGCATGGGCCTTTCACAATTGATGGGTTGAAATGGAACATATCTGTTCACCTTAAACACCAATAAATAAATAAATAAATAAATAAATAAATAAATAAATAAATAAATAAATAAATAAATAAATAAATAAATAACACATCTGCTCAAACTATGACCAGTGTATGTCGAACAAACTCCTACAGAAGCTACTGTTATACTCAGTCTTTCTTCTCTTGGTGAAAATATTCTTAGCTTTATTGTTGCAAAATCATCACCTTCTGACATGCATAATACCATCTAAATCGATATTACGCCTAGATCCTGACATCTTGTCAATGTTAACAGTCCATTCTAGAGCCTTTTTCAAATGGGGCCCCTTCTCCCCCCCCCCCCCCCCCCCCCCCCCGCATCCTTCTCTCATAGGTATTACTTTACATTTGGGTTAAAAAGTTTCAGTTGCCATCTGTACACCCGTCCGCGTCACCACTACTTTGACACTTGACATTGTGATATTGGTTTGTTATTTGATTATTTGTATCAATCTCCTGTACAGGATTTCCTTACTAATACCTATGTCATCTCAAACCACGTGCATTTGGTGTGCTTAATTTGGTAAGAGGAGGGAACATTACCCAACTCTCAACGTTTAAAGGCCAGGAAGCCTTCAAAATTATAAAGACTCCCGACCACCAATCAGGTACATGGCTAGAGGTTTCCGAATGGTGGGCTGTAGGGCAGTGAATTTCCAACTAGGAGGAGGGACCGGGAGGGGGAAACCCCCTCCCGGTCCCTTGCCCTAGTTGGAAATTCACTACTGAGAAACATGAAGACATGAAAGTCGGCATAAAATTGATTCTAGTAACTGAAATGACAACACATTTATGATAGAATTATCAGGTTTTTATTATTGGTATTATTCTGGGAATTGAATATGTGCTAAACAAATGCTCAATCTGAGAACTTTGAACAATTCACACTGTCCTAACATTAAATCAGATCTAATGCAGGAATGATCAATTTTCGTTGTTTCATCATTTTGTAACTGTGAATGATGGAATTAACTCAGGATAACGATTTTACATGATGTAATTTTCTTGAAGTACATTTCGAGGATTTTTGTATTACGATAAGTAAACGTACTATAGAAATCTCGTACTGATTGACATCATGCATACTTATGAAGCTCGATATTGCGTGCACTGTAGTTGTAAATGGTAACAGCTGGAATTGTTGCCGATTTGAAAACCGAGTTGGAAGTATGGGAAGTAAAGGAGACATCATCATCACCAAAGAAGCTTTAAAATCCAGATAGATGGAATTTCCAACTACTCATGACTTGCCACATCCGAATTTCCAACTATAGGAAATTTTGGCCAGGACTGGGGGGGGGGGGGGGGGGGGGGGCACATCTCCACACTCACCCTGTCGCCACGTCCCTGCCACCAATGCAAAGTTCATTCGCAGGTGTCTCACCACCTTAAAAATTTTGATCATTCTCTCAAGCAAAATATAGTACGTTGGTGAAAATCCCATCGTCCCTGCATCTATGCATACATCTCTTGGACATTCCGTTTCTCGCACTCAATAAACTCCTTTGGTACTCATGTCTGTCAGATAGCTGATCACGTTCATTTGTGGTCGTGGAAGCACCTGTAACTTGGAGTGCTGATGTGGGATACTTCGGCTTGTTTACATTACATAAGGCATTGAGAAGCTTTGAAATTAGATTCGATTCAGGTCGTGCCGATTGGGAAATTTGAGATGTTCTGAAAATGCTCCAAAGCAAAGGTGGTGGAACCAGGAGGGGGGGGGGGGGGGAGGTGTCACGTGCCCCTACACGTTTTTTCCACAGACATGTTACGCTGTCAAACAATAATTTAAAATGGGCGCATGCAAATTTGTTAATATACAGGCATTCCTGTTATATATTATTTGCAAATCCAAACAGCATTTGGCCGAAGAATCCTACCTTCCTTCTGTCCGTTTCTTCTAATTCAACCATCATCCAATCCGAAGGAAGAAAAGGACAGGAAAGTGACCACACCGCAGCATGCTCATCTGAGCGAGAGACTATAGTGTGTCAGGGTCCATCTATCAGTTATACGATTGCACCCATTCTCTCACAAGGCCGATCCACGTTGGCCTTGAGCTTGCGCAGTCTCTGCTCAAAAGTGTCTCCTTTTCAACTCGTTTTCTATCACCGTGCTTCCTGTACAGGTTGCTGTGGTGGGATACTTAGGCTTGTTTACATTACATAAGGCATTGAGAAGCTTTGAAATCGATTCGATTTCGGTCGTGCCGATTCGAAAATTTTCGAATCGTCGAGATGTTCTCAAAATGCTCCGAAGTGTCTCCTTTTGAACTGGGTTTCTAACACCAAGGGGGCAATACTGTAGATCTTTTACAATTGTATTTTCTAGAATTGCATTTTCTAGTTATGACTTTAAATGGGTTGAAATGAACCATTAGCATTTTCAAAGATCTGGCAATTCGCCATCTGGCAAATTGCCATATCTTTTAAAATGCTAATGATGCATTTTAGTTAGTTATATTAATAGGTAGACTGAAATACAATTCTAGAAAATACAATTGTAAAAGTTTTATAGTATTGACTCCACGTCTCCTGTACATGTCACCGGATGACCGAAAAGTAAGAGATTCCACATCCGAAAATACTTAGATTCTATTTTGGAATATTCTGCTTTTTAACTAATTTGTTCAAACAGATAAAGTGACCGTCATAACAATACATCTCTAGTGGAAACTGGCAATATTTACGTTTGTAAGAAAGTGTAATATCAACAGCTCGGAGAAAATCAATTTGAAATTCGATTCGATTCGATTCGAAACCTGCATGATTCGATTTGGGATTCCAATTATATGGCATCCGAACACATGGTGTTTTACCAGAATGTACTTATAATTTAGAATATCTTTTAGGTTTGAATATTTGAGTCTCCTGTCAACACTTTGTGTTTCCATGTCTGTGTCGGAATATTATAGAAGGTCTCCTATCTTCCTTATAAACGTATTGAGAATTTCGTTTGTACAGACCCATAAGCATACTATATCAGAGTCACACTCTAAAATTAGTCACAGGCGGACTAGCCGTATGAAGCACCAGGAAAATTCCCTGTGGACCCCCTAGGGTCACACTCTAAAATTAGTCAGAGACGGACTAGCCGTATGAAACACCGGGAAAATTCCCTGTGGGCCCCCTAGGGATCCAAAATTAATGCAGCACAACACCAATTGGTGCATAAAAGTTCGTGAAAATGACCAAGAGGCGAAATTGATATCTGATTGCACAGACTGCTGGTGTATCGAAATGCCCTCTATAGTAATCGTAACAGTTTATTCAAGCAAAATAACACCTACAGAGAGGCAGATTGCATAAAGTGTTAACAGAGTTGTGATATGATTATAATAAACAAATAATAAACGAAACAGCTATTTTTGTATAGTAAATAAGGCTAAGGTCAGTTTAATGTCCTACTATTCCGCCATTATTGTTTCTCTTTTCCTGAAGAACAGCAGGATTATGTTGCAGATGGTGTGACATAATGAGGCCGTATTATTTTTCATAATAAATTCAAACCGATCTTGTTTGCTTGCATTTGAGAAGTCTGCATTATTCCTGTTAATTATTGCAAACAACTGTCCCCTGATGTTTGTATAAGTCGGGCAGTCCATGACAAAATGCATCTCGGATTCCACATCGCCGGCGTCTTTACAGACATCAGAAGCATTGCAAATCCTATCTTCTAAAGGTATTGGCGGCTGTGCATGTCTCCCCTTTTCAATTGCCAAATTATGATTACTAATCCGTAATCTTGTAAAAATACTTTGCGCTTCTTTTGTTTTTGAGTAAGCTAAATATGGCTCGAATTTAATGTCATTTTTGAAGACGCGATAAGTGCGCAATTTATTTTTACCGTTGTTCTTGTGGTCATTGTTAAGACATTCATTAAAATAGATTGTGTAATCATTTGTTAAATTTTCAAGTAATTTACTGGATTTATTATCGTGCATTGCAGACGATGGTATATTGTAACCTTCCATTATTTGACGGAATCTGCTATATTCCGTCGTTAATTTATGCTCTATATGTACAGCCTTCTTTTAATCTGAAAAATCTAAATTTTCTTCCATTGGGCCAAGCTATGGTTTTCCCGATGCCCCCCCCCCCCCCCGCCCCTCCCCTCCCGGTGCCACCATTTTTGCCGAATGAGCGATGAAGATGATACAAAAATTCCATAGAAATGTCCTCCATGCAGACTGACATTGATCAATCAAATGCAAGGAAGCAGCGTTCGTCCAGTTCGAAAAATCAAAAATCTCTCGGAATCCGGCCCCCCCCCCCCCCCCCCTTCCAGCATTTTCCGGTAAATTTTCTTGGCCCAGTCCGCCCCTGAAAATCAGTTTGGTTAAGAAGCAACCCACATCAACTGGGTTGGGGTAATTATTATTTATTTATTACTTTCCAAGGTGTGATTTACTGGGATTTCCGGGTTTGATTATAAACGATAACTTCACAAGTGAATTATGCAATCAACAATTGGGTCGTGTATCCGTGCGCGCAAACGAAGACGCTTTGTCGTGGATGTAATGGGGACTTCATTGTTTTTTTTGTTTTTTTTTTTAAATAATGTAATTATCGTTGATAATGAAAAGTAATAAACAGAGTAATCGCTTGAGTGGACTGGTTACGTGAAATAATTCATTCGAGGAGAGGGACTATATTGTAAAACACTCGTGCGCATTCGCGCACTCGTGTTTGTACAGCGTCCCTCACCTCTCATGAATTATTTCACGTAACCAGTCCAGTCAAGCGATTACTCTCTATTTATTTATTTAGGTTTAACGACACTTTAACAGCTAAGGTCATATCGTGTCGTGACAGTTTTACGGGTGGAAGTCGGAGTACCCGGAGAGAACCACCGAGCAACGACGAGAAGCTGCCACCTCCCCAACATCGTAACTCCGCACTGCAGTACAGACAGGATTAGATTGGCTGAAGACACGCGCACCATCGACGTGCAGTACGCCTTAGTACACGACGTCATCGTGCCCCCATGTGGACAATCGGGGTTAAGTGCCTTGGCCAAGGACACAACGCGGGAGACCGAATTGATCGCTCAGACGGTCACCCATCCAAGGACTAACCGGGCTCGACGTTGCTTAACGTCGGCGATCTGACGAGAACCAGTTACCGCAACGCCACCGTGCCCCCCTGGGTGGAGGTAATATAAACCCACTTGGCTTCATATTCACCCAACCGAGCTGATTTGGGTTAAATTTTAACCAAACTGATTTTAGAGTGCATGTGTGTTTGCCGCCATCCACCTGGGATTTTTTAACATACTTAACAGCTTTAACAGTTAATATTTCTCATATCGAGTCTATGGAGAGAAAAACACAGAAAGGCGAGCAAGTGTTTACAGGCTGTTATTTTAAAACTCATCAGTACAAAAAGGTAACACATGTAAATCGTTTTAAACTGCGTGCATGTCCTCAAAGCATTCATGATGTTTAAGTGCATTTTTTTCTACCATTCGATATGAACACCTGAAATAGTTTTGTGTGGATTTATTTTACAAACCAACTTCTTGAACCATATCCACCAGACCACTTGGACCAGAATGATAAAAAATGAGTACGGTGTGATCAGGGCCATCAAAAATGGCGATGAGAACCGTGACAATGTGTTGTTGGGATTTCGACGAGCGCCGAGTACGCGTTACGATCCAGGGCGAGTTGTCTGGGGTTCTCATGCAGAATTTGTTTGAGGTCGGGTGCCAGAGAAGCGTTCTGTTGTATATTCGTTCATTTATTACACGCACTTCCGTGTATATCTTTAATTTTTAAACCAAATATGTTCGTGTATATTACGATACAGGAAAGGCCAATGTAAACCCAACAAACTAGTTAATACTCATTATTTCACCTTATTATACCAATAGTTTATGGAAAAGAGACAGAATCAATTCATGTTTTTATCAAAGACATTGGAATCCCATATTTTTGTTCAAAGTTTCGAAACTCCGATGATATATATTTGTTTATTCATTTATTTGACCGGGGTTTAACGACACTTTCAAAAGCCAGGGTCATATAGTGTCAGACTGTTAACCCTTTGAGACTTTAATTATCCTGACGTTCAAACGTCACTGGGAATTCAGTTTCTTCAACGTTTTTCAAAATGCGACGTCAAACGTCGGAAAGTACAAAATTATAAGATATTTTTCACATTAGTGATTAACTGGTTGAGGGCTAGATTATTTTTGGTGGTCTGAATTTGTTATTCAAAACTTGTTTTATTGCGAATTATTGGAGAGTGCCAACCAAATTTATATAAACAAACTGTTTATTTGTGTTTGACTGATTATGAAATATAAGCGAGGAAATTGTTGGCTTTAGCCCTGATTTCCTCATTTTTTGAAAGCCCCGATAGTGGCTTCTAGAACTCAACCAGTTAAGAAGTCTTGACAGCAGGATTATATTAGTATTTTAAGCTGCGATAACATTTGGCTCAACGGTTGTAACTGAGCACTATTCGGGAGAAAATAGTAATTAAGGTTAAAACTTTAAAAAATCAAAAATAATAACAAAACAAATAACCACAAAGTATTAACGCACTGTTTGATTTCGTACGTCATAAGACATACAAAAGTATCAATGGGTTAACGGGTTGAGGAACCGGAAGTGCCCAGGGAGAACCCCCGAGGAGCATGAATTACGGAACCATCAAAACGTTACTATACTAATTTCTGAGCGTCATTTTATAAACCTGGTACTAAAACACAAGTTAGTTCTAATCTATGGTCTCTCGTCATCGTCAATCATTGATCATTTTGTCGGCAAACTTTAAAAACATTTAGAAGCATAAATTAGGTTTCATCACATAATCACAATTCAAATAGCTCCTTACGTAATAATCATCAAACACGCGTGACGTCGAACGTCAACGTCAACGTTCTAACATTGTGAGTTCTTTCGGAAGTAGAACTGATCGAAGCCTGGAAATAAGCAATCTGTCATTTGCAGAATGAGCCCCCCCACCCCCCTTCCCCCCCAAAGGGTGATATTACTGATGCTATCACATACAGTGGGCAAGTTTATCCTCTGAGCATCTCTTTTTATAACTGGATTGCTGGGACGCTCATTGATCACGTATAGATAAAATGTCTCACCACCGGGGGGGGGGGGGGGGGGGTGTTGATGGGGCGGGGTGAGCGAAAGTTGCTTTGAATAAACAATATACTCACAAAAAAAAAATATTAAAAAATTACCAAAAAAAATTCTCGAAGGTTTTTAGTTTTTTAAACATTATGTTCTAATATCTCCGAAAAATAAATGTGTCGATGATTTTTACATTTTTCGTGGCAGTGTAAATTGGATATGTACAACCCATTTTAGTTAATTATTGACAAAAACAGAAGTCCCCCCGAGATTGGAATGTTGATTCAGCGTTATTAGTTTTCTGGCAAGGTAGGACGCCAAGACGTTTGATGAGGTGAAAGCTGTTATGCTTCAGCGTAACAGCTTTCACGTCATCAAACGTCATGAATTGGGAGGAGCTACATCATAATAGCTTTCACGCCATCAAACGTCATGAATTGGGAGGAGCTACATCATAATAGCTTTCACGTCATCAAACGTCATGGATTGGGAGGAGTTATGACGTTGATTGACTTGACGCCATCTTAGGAGTTTGATTGGCGACGTGTTTCGCTGACATTCCAGCAATTCCGTCATTAAAGGATCAGTAATTGATCTCTAATATGAAATAGGTGCGACCTAAAATGCGAGCACAGCGATTCGCTCCTTGAATTCAACAGACTTGGAAACAGTTCTTCCACAGCAGTTCAAAGTTTCAGTGTTTTTACAACCCTTGAAATTAGCTACAGCAAAAAGCAATGCCTTAGAATAAGCTCTAGAGAGAATAAAATTAGAATCGTGACGTTTAGGTTTAAAGGTTAAAGGTCAGGTCATTGATGCATTGCGCGACGTAAATCTTCGAAAGAAGTTCGTTACGTTCCGCCGACCTGATATAAATTATTAGGGATTGAAGATTTTTTACGGAGACTAAAATGTTCGAAAAGGCTAACCAAAAATAGATTAAAAATTGATTTTGTACAGATACACTTGTTATTGTGTTAGTTTACAGCCTTATAATACAATCTCGAAGTTTCTCGCCTGTCGAATTCAACATGGCGACGAATGGGATCCAACATGGCGGTAACCGGAAAGGCATACAAAATCTGGAGGACCACAATATACCCTCGAAAATTTGACCATATCTCTACCATATGAGGTCGCATTCGCGACGCTGTGATGTACGCGCTATTATTTCATTAACTATTTACCTAACGCAAATAACAGGCGACTTTTAAAGAAAACATTTCCAGAATAACTACAAATTTTCATTTTTTTGTCTAGAAGACATAGCTTAAGACTCCTCATTGGAATAAGATCGGCGAGCTCGTTCCAATGAGAGTCATAAGCTATGTTTTGGCAGCAAAAATTGAATTGAAGGAATAGTGAAATTTGATTGACGATTTTTGCGAACAGGGTTGGCTACTTTCAGTCGTTACGTCAGGTAAAAGGTTACATTACACATTATGTGATAAAAAGAATCTTAAATTCGTCACAATTTGAAGTGAAATATCTGAATGTCGTTCATTAAAATCGATCTGCGTCTCCGTTAACTTAGTCTCAAGGCGATCTTAATGAACGAGATTCAGAAAATCGATCTGCGCCTCCGTAAACTTAGTCTCAAAGCGATCTACGCCTCCGTAAACTTAGTCTCAAGGCGATCTGCGTCTCCGTAAACTTAGTCTCAAGGCGATCTGCGCCTCCGTAAATTTAGTCTCAAGGCGATCTGCGCCTCCGTAAACTTAGTCTCAAGGCGATCTTAATGAACGAGATTCAGAAAATCGATCTGCGCCTCCGTAAACTTAGTCTCAAGGCGATCTGCGCCCCCGTAAACTTAGTCTCAAGGCGATCTGCGCCTCCGTAAATTTAGTCTCAAGGCGATTTGCGCCTCCGTAAATTTAGTCTCAAGGCGATCTGCGCCTTCGTAAACTTAGTCTCAAGGCGATCTTAATGAACGAGATTCAGAAAATCGATCTGCGCCTCCGTAAACTTAGTCTCAAGGCGATCTGCGCCTCCGTAAACTTAGTCTCAAGGCGATCTGCGCCTCCGTAAACTTAGTCTCAAGGCGATCTTAATGAACGAGATTCAGAAAATCGATCTACGCCTCCGTAAACTTAGTCTCAAGGCGATCTGCGCCCCCGTAAACTTAGTCTCAAGGTGATCTGCGCCTCCGTAAATTTAGTCTCAAGGCGATCTGCGCCTCCGTAAACTTAGTCTCAAGGCGATCTGCGCCTCCGTAAACTTAGTCTCAAGGCGATCTGCGCCTCCGTAAACTTAGTCTCAAGGCGATCTGCGCCTCCGTAAACTTAGTCTCAAGGCGATTTGCGCCTCCGTAAATTTAGTCTCAAGGCGATCTGCGCCTCCGAAAACTTAGTCTCAAGGCGATCTTAATAAACGAGATTCAGAAAATCGATCTACGCCTCCGTAAACTTAGTCTCAAGGCGATCTGCGCCTCCGTAAACTTAGTCTCAAGGCGATCTGCGCCTCCGAAAACTTAGTCTCAAGGCGATCTGCGCCTCCGTAAATTTAGTCTCAAGGCGATCTTAGTGAACGAGATTCAGAAAATTTCATGTCAAATCGTCACTCATTAGTCATTCTCTACTTATTCTAACATTTTGAACTCTGGTGGTATCTTCTATGTCACTTCAGCGGCAGCATCTGGAAGAGTCCATATTCATTGTATGGGGGTAGACCAATTAATATTTTCAACGCGCAGCCATAAAAATATTGATTGGCCTACCCCACACATTCTCACTCAGCAGCCATCCTACTTAACCTTTTACCTAACCTGAAAAGCAGACGACATTTGCAAACAAAATTCTTAAATAACTAATTTTTTTCATTTTTTTGTCTCAAAAACATAGGTTATGACCCCTCATTGGAACGAGCTCGTCGAGGTCGTTCCAATGAGGGGTCATAACCTATGTTTTTGAGAAAAAAAATGAAAAAATAATGTAAATTAATTGGAGATTTTTGTGGGGCTGCACGTTGAAAATATTGATTGTCCTCTCCACACATTCACTTATCAGGCATCCTACTTAATGAAATTATGACGTTTCATGGTCCTGGGTTGGAAAAGTGGTCTCTCAGGTTGAAAGGGTTAAATTAATTTTTAGGCTAATTGCGTGGACGGTGCAACAGGGAACTTACAGAAAATGTACACAGACGAATATTGATAGTACAGATGAAACCCTGTTAATTGAATAGCCTCTTTGCCAATGAAAATTATTCAATTAACAGGAGTATTAAATAAACAAGGATTGTGTCACTTTCCTGTATTCTAGAGATAAAGTTGGCATTTATTCTATTATATCTTGTTTGACCTAGCTCCATGAGTTTTGTCAAACAAGATATAATAGATTAAATGCCTGTATTGGATGCACTGAGACCAAATAGGTCTATAAACAAAGGAAAACTGGCGAGAGAAATTTCTCGACAGGTTTCAAGATTTTTTATTCAATTAACAGGAGTTTACTTGTTTAGCTATATTCAATTAACAGGCCAAATTTGAGCTGGAGGTATGGTAAATGGTTTTGTGTTGGGAAATTATATTCAGTTAACAGGATTATTCAGTTAAGAAATATTGAGTTAAGTGGGCTCCACTGTACTGTAATTTGTATCCAGTGGTAAATGAATGCTGGGACTGCGAGTCTTTCAGATTTTAGAAAAATATGGGATCGGAATTGGTGGAAAATATATGCATATAAGCATCGGCAAGAGATATCTCCTTTTATTAGAATCACATATTATCCAAAACCTAATACTCGCGGATAAATATCAGGGTTTCCCACGGCTGCCTTTGACGGCCCGCTCTGCGTAGCCGAACCCAGGGTAGAGTGCGGGAGGGGGATACCAGGAAAATTTGTGAAATATGAACTACTGAGAGCTCATTTTCTCGCTTCTCAAGTGAAAAATCAAGGTATCGTTGCTGTTTATTTTTGGTGTTTATCCCTTTACCTAACATGAAAAACAGACGACACTTGCAAAACAAATTCTTGAATAACTATTTTTTTCAATTTCTTGTTTCCAAAACATAGGTTATGACCCCTCATTGGAACGAGCTCCAAAAAACCTATGTTTTTGAGATAAAAAATGAAAAAATCATAAAAATTAATTGGCGATTTTTGAGAGTAGCGCTGGCCGGTTTTGGTCGTTACGTTGGATAAAGGGTTAAAGGAGGATGTATGTCAGAGAGGAATATGTTAACATGTTGAGCGTCAAATCAGTCAGTGACATCGGCTACCAACCTTTCTGTGCACTGCAAATGGTGTAGATTATACAGTTTATATGTGCGCCTGTATGATGTAGAATATGCAGATGTATGTGGTTATTTTTGTGTAGATACTCGATCTGATTTACAAAGTTTGGGAATTTTTTTTTGGATTTTTTTTTTTGGGGGGGGGGTAAAGTAAATACCCCGCCCCCCCCTCCTAACTCCCCCCCACCCCCGATTCCTACGCCACTGATAAATAATCGAAGGTCTCAGATGACAGACCCAAATCATAAAGAGATATGATTGTCAACTATTTTACTTACAAAAAGATTGACAATGTTAAGGAAGATGTCTTGTCCGGCCACCTGTTTGAAAAACAATAAAAACATTATATTACGGAAGAATGTATGTATTAATTATTCCACATAAAAATTAGGTAAGTGGATTACGGTCATTACATTAGATTTATATACTTCTGGTTTTTTTCAGAGTATATTCATGAGTTTACTACCATTGCTGAGAATTAATTCGTCGTATGAAAACCATAAGGTTCTATCTTCCAGTGGAAGGGTTAGGGTCGGGATTCCAGTGGAAGGGTTAGGGTCGGGATTCCAGTGGAGGGGTTAGGGTCGGGATTCCAGTGGAAGGGTTAGGGTCGGGATTCCAGTGGAAAGGTTAGGGTCGGCATTCCAGTGGAAGGGTTATGGTCGGGGTACAGTGGAAGGGTTAGAGTCGGAATTCCAGTGGAAGGGTTAGGGTCGGGATTCCAGTGGAAGGGTTAGAGTCGGAATTCCAGTGGAGGGGTTAGGGTCGGGATTCCAGTGGAAGGGTTAGGGTCGGATTCCAGTGGAAAGGTTAGGATCGGGATTCCAGTAGAAGGGTTAGGGTCGGGATTCCAGTGGAAGGGTTAGGGTCGGGATTCCAGTGGAAGGGTTAGGGTCGGGATTCCAGTGGAAGGGTTAGGGTCGGGATTCCAGTGGAAGGGTTAGGGTCGGGGTTCCAGAGGAAGATAGAACCTCATGGTTCTCACACGACGAATTGTCGTCAATGGAAGAGATTTACAGGGAAGTTATCTCCCCTTAACTTTCCAAAATTGTTAGTGAATTTAACACTCAGGGTATGGAAGTTTCATATAAAATATGAAATTTCGAAATGATAGCTAAGGTGTATTATCGGTGTTCGCACCATTACACAAACTTCAGGAATTTTCCTGTTGAGTAGAATAAACACACAGAAGCAGGCTATTTTACAAATTTTCCCCCAATCTGTTTGAACGTTTGACAATTTATTTACTTATTTATTTATGTTTAACGACACTTTCGACAGCCAGGGCCACCTCGTGTCGGACAGTTTTACGGGGGAGCCGGAGTACCCGGGGAGATTCACTGTGCAATGGCGAGCAACTGTCAAACACCCTGCCCAATATACTAACTCCACACAAGCCGGGTTAGCATTGGTTGAAGACAGGTGCACCATCGATGTGCAGTATGCTTTAGAACACCGTGCCCCCACGTTGGCAATCGGGATTAAGTGCCTTTCCGCAGGTGGGATTCGAACCGAGGACCACTCGGCTTGTAGCCCGCATTTCTTCCTACTGAGCCACTGTGCTCCCAGTTTGACAATTATTCTCTGTTTAAACCCTTATAAAAAATACGAAAGCGATGATTTCACCATCCTTTGATGTTCTGTTATTTTCTTTTCTTTTTATTATGTAAACAGCGTGCGCATCGTGACATATAATACAGACACTCTCCTCTCCATTAATATAAAAGTCTAGGATTTGACATTTCGTCGCCTGAGTGCTAGAATGTTCTATGTCCCCTATGGGACATAGAACATTCTAGTACTCAGCCGACGATTTGTTACTTTTCTTCCTGGGAAGAATAAAAACTTGCAAATTACTGTAAAATACATTCGCGAAACAGAGAGCCATAGTGCACATTTGTGTTGGGAGGTGTGATACTGGTTGTCATTCTTAATGACGGGTTATGTGGGAACTTGTTGCTTCTAATTACCTTGCCATAAAATGCCGGGTTTCCTTTTGTTACTTTTAATAAACGAAAACCACCACACACAGCTCTGCTAATCGTTTTACTGGGAAGATTAAAAACTTGCATATTACTGTAAAAATACATTAGCTAAACAGAGAAACAAAGTTGAAAGTTACTTAGTTACTTCTAATTAGCTTGCCATAAAAAGCCAAGTTTCCTTTTATAACTTTTAACAAACGAAAACAACAGACAGCTCCGAGAGCTGTCTGTTGTTTTCGTTTATTAAAAATAGCAAAAGGAAACTTGGCTCATTTTCTACTGATGTCATAGGTATTTTGTCGATAATTATATACTTTTTAATTATGCCTTTCTCGCCAGTCTAATAAGTTCAGGGGAGATAACTTTAACGAAGTCGATTTTCATGACGAGATAAGACAGGGACTTGTCTCTAGAAGGCTAAAACATCTTACCCCCCACCCCTGCGTGAATCTAGAGAAGCGGATCAAGACATAGGTTTTTCTGGTTCCTACGGCGTTGACCAGATGAAACAATCGTTCGTCTTCGCCAAAACTGTGGAAACGGTTTATTTGTCAACGAACACTTGCAATTTCAAGGTCTGATTTAAGCCTCATATTCCCCGGTGGTCCGGCATATTATCCTCATCTTACGGAAATAACGTATTTTATTTGCACCACCTGTACTGTATCTCAAAGAAAACGTTTTGTCGGTCGTACTGAACTAAATAAATCAAGGTATTTGGATGAGAATTGTGGTCTTAAAACAAAAATACATTAAATGGTGAGAATGTGTCAGCAAAATTACATTTTTACAAATTTAGTTGCAATGTCACATTCAACAAAAGGCGGTTTTTGTTCCGTTGTGAAATGTCTTCTTAAAAATCTCATTTAAGCTTACAACCAAATAAAGATTTGACGAAAAACTGATATCGCGATGTTTGTAAACAATTGCACATGACTTAGCACAATTCGTTTACATTCTGTCAATAGAAATGTGTGTTTGCGTGACAAGCACAAAACAATATTTCTCTGATTTCTAAAAATCCTCTTGTATTCAACCCGAGAACAATCAGTCAATGTCTTGTAGATATAAAATCCATTTTTGGATTTTACACAGCTCAGTTTAACACCCCGAAGTGCAGAAATATCGAAGCAATGCGGCCGTCCAACCCACAGCAAGTTGTTGATCTTCGTGATCTTCAAAATAAATAACTGAACTGCACTCCACCAAGTTATATTTTCAAAACGGGCTTACGTGGTTTTACCTGGTAGAGAGCTAAATTATTAATGTCATAATTGTCTTGCATGTCTTTGTGATGTTACAACTTATGTGAGAGGCACTTGCCTCTCCCATAAATTATAACAAGCACATCCCGAGAGAACTATATAATTTCAATTCAAAGATGATACGCAACACATCTACAGAATATGAGCCCCTTAAGTTGTGGTATCGGCATTCAGAATTAATCACAAATGTGTGTTTCTATCACTCTTCCAGTTAATTCATTTTTTTATTAGGCTTTAACGACACATATCATGTCAGTGACAGTTTTACGGGTGGAGGAAGCCGGAGTACCCGGAGAGAACTACCGAGCAACGACGAGCAGCTGTCAGCTCTCCAACAAGTTAATTCATTTATTTATTTTTATTGTTGCTTATGGTCACAGATTTCTGCAGAATGGCTAATCATGACGACCTCTTCCAGTTAAGAGTGGATTATTATAAAATGAATGAATGCTTATTGACTATTAAACTACCATCCTATTAGCAGAGTGCAATCCAGGCTCTCTAAGGGTCGACTTTCTCTCACATTCCGATTAGAAATGAGCAGATAAACACTCGTCTGATCTAAACTACGGGTAAATAATAATAACACTTGTATTACAAGTAACCCACTGGACAGCAAGTGTAGGAGCAATTATTGAATAGAGATGAAAATGAAGTGACTTGTGAAAACGCATATCAGAAGTCAACAGGGCACCAGAGCAAAACTCATCAACGTTTTGGCGAAAAACAGAGTGTTATCTGCACCAGAGTTACCCTTTAATGGCTCGCCCTCGCTTAAAGCAGACAAGCCAAACAGAAAAAGAGGTCTATCTAAATAAACTCTGGAAACCTGCGCCCGAAGTCTTGAAATGATACCATAAGGAAGTGTTCGGATCTACACTTAGACGGAATCAACTTATGGAATATCAATTAAAACGAAACGTTTGCTCCAGTTGAAAGACTGTCAAGGAAAGACTTCAACGACACTGTCAAACAATCACATCTCGTGCGTAACGCTCTGCTAACTATCCAAACATCCATGGATTATCGTGCTGTGATTAATTCTCAATCGGTATAATAACGTTAGCCCATATCAAAACGACAAACGCTCTGCTAACTATCCAAAACAACCATGGATTATCGTGCTGTGATTAATTCTCACTCGGTATAATAACGTTATCCCATCTCAAAACGACAAAAGCTCTGCTAACTATCCAAACAACCATGGATTATCGTGCTGTGATTAATTCTCACTCGGTATAATACCGTTAGCCCCTATCAAAACGACAAACGCTCCGCTAACTATCCAAACAACCATGGATTATCGTGCTGTGATTAATTCTCACTCGGTATAATAACGTTAGCCCATATCAAAACGACAAACGCTCTGCTAACTATCCAAAACAACCATGGATTATCGTTCTGTGATTAATTCTCACTCGGTATAATAACGTTATCCCATCTCAAAACGACAAACGCTCTGCTAACTATCCAAACAACCATGGATTATCGTGCTGTGATTAATTCTCACTCGGTATAATAACGTTATCCCATCTCAAAACGACAAACGCTCTGCTAACTATCCAAACAACCATGGATTATCGTGCTGTGATTAATTCTCAATCGGTATAATAACGTTAGCCCATCTCAAAACGACAAACGCTCTGCTAACTATCCAAAACAACCATGGATTATCGTTCTGTGATTAATTCTCACTCGGTATAATAACGTTATCCCATCTCAAAACGACAAACGCTCTGCTAACTATACAAACAACCATAGATTATCGTGCTGTGATTAATTCTCACTCGGTATAATAACGTTAGCCCATCTCAAAACGACAAGACAATATTTTCCCTATTCAACGAAACGCGAGAAAAATACAAAACCGAAGGCGCACAGGGACGATGTGCGATTTTAAGGGGTCGTCCAACCTAACTTTGGTCAATTTTTTGACATTTTTCCAATGCCTCAGAAACAGATAAGAGAAGTAAGGAAAAGCAAATTATGTATCAAAATAATGAGTAAAGTGCATAGAAAAGGTACATATAATTTTTTTCATGAAAAAAAGTGAATTTTATGATTTTGAAGAAGATTAATTTGCCAATGGCGTAAGTAACGAACCTGTAAAACCACAAAATAATCCGTAATTCGAAAGCCTTGTCCTCAATATAATAACATACTACAGACTCGGAGAAAGCATTTTTTTGACACACACTCTGGTGGGTTTTGACGTTTGAATGTAATAACATCAACACAAATTTTTGATGTTCCGGATGTGGCCATGCTTCAACGATGTTTTTCCGGTCATGTGATTACGATGTGGTTCTTGCAGAAATACTCAATTTGGGCAATCGTAAGAATGCAAAGACGTGATCACGCCCTTTATTTGTTCGAGACAATGTATGAGCGGATTTGCAAACAGGTGACAGCAAGTACTTGAGCTGTTAATGTCATAACTGCAAAATATGGTTCGAAATTCCCTCTCGCGTTTACAGGCCGTCTGAACTTTTTTGTTGACAAAAAATCTGAATTATTGCGCACTAGAAAGACAACATGAACCACTTGTAAAAAAAATAACCGAGTGTATAAAATCGGGACGATACACATAAAATAAGGCAATATTCATAACAAAGTAAGCAGAGTGCTTCGGAAATCACTTTTTTACGAAGTATATTCCAAGTGACCTAGAACTATATTGAGCGTGATAATTTCCCCCGATGTTGCGAAGTTATTTACTTCCTAGTAACCATGGAATTTGTCGCGGCTGTCTTTGATGTCTGCAAAGGACCGATTGAAGATGGGTTGAGAATGATGCATTCGCGTTAAATAAAGTGCGCCTGGACGATGCTGAGAATTCAGTTTTTTCTTGCAACCAACCATACTAACACAAGCGTCGATCAGTGTCTTTTGTCATCGTTTTACACTGACAAATGTGACAAATCTCCTTCACCGGAAACCATCCCCCAATTTGCATATCACAATAAACATAACCGCTGTCACTGAGTGTGAGCGTGGCCGTGTGGTCAAAACCGAAACGAATTATCGAATGCACGGCCAATATTAGCGGCAATTGGCTTTTAAACAAATGAAATACACGAAATATTCGCAATTTCTTCATTATCCATGCCGAGTTACTTTTTAACCAGACCACATGCGTTCAGTTTCGTTTGTCGGCATCAAACTGATATTGTTTGTGGTAATTAAATAGTACGAGAAGGCGAAGGAAGCCAAATATTTCCCATCATCTTTTTATTAATTAAAAATGATAATTTCTTTTATTTTACTGAAATTATGAACTAATAAGGTGGGTGTGCTGCGATTATTATGACCCAGACCTAGAAGTTGGAAAATCAAAGGTACTTCTAGGGCCGTGCAGAGGTGACCCCAGTCCTCTTAATCTTAGTCTTACCCATTCATCATTACATGTACCAACATTCTCTCTTGTATCTCAACCATTGCTACTCCAATTTGAGGGATATTTGGTGTTGTGATCGAGCATCATGGGGAAACAATGCCTGTGTAGCTGCTGTAGCATGTGTTTCTTCCCACATTTTTTCAGAGTTGTGGTACTTTTTCACTCTTTTGAGTTAGAAAATTTTGTTTATAACTAGTCGATTTGTTACAATTTGTTGCAAAGTGCCTGCTAATACCCTCAAATGTATCGCTACAAAATATTTCTGGTGAAGATTTTGTTCCTATTACTTATCAAGCAACAACCTAATGAATATTCTGTATAAAGCCACCAATCTGATGTTTGACACTTTTATCGGAGCTGTTTTGAAGGCTTATGGAACTCAAAATGTTGATTATGGCAGGACTTTTCCATTAATCGATAAATTAAGTGTTATAGTAAGAAGCATGAAAGGTCCAGAACTAAAAGTCTGAAAAGAATGTTTTGCAGTGTAACATGATTTTTGCAGATACACTTATTTGGAGGGTTACCTGTCTGATAGTGTTTGGAACATGTGTGGCCAGAATCTTCAAAAAGAAAAAAAGAGTTAAACTTTGAAAAAAAGGCATATGCCTTGAGTGCCGGAGGTAGCGTCAAACAAGGAAGAGAGCACCCTCCTCCCTCCGGGAAATTTTTGTGTCAAATGGAGCTCACTTGTCACCTTTGGGGGATGGCTTTGTGTACTGCGTTCTTGAAAAAAATATGTGAGACCCTCTGGATGTGCCCTTCTGATCTCAATATGTCAATAAGCCTGCTTGGGGAAAGTACATTCAATAATGGTTATGTAAGGTTGATTTGATGTGTTTTGAATAACAATGTACTTTTAAGTACATTAGATGGTTTATTGCAGTGACAGGTTACAGTTACCCTTATTTCTTCTCCAACAGATATCAAGAGTGTATTGGTGTCCAAGAGTAAACAAAGCTATTATACTTACTGATAAACCATACAAATTTAACAATTTAATCACTATCAAATTGATGCATGGGATAAAAGGGGTTACAGTGCAAGGGGTTTGTAAATATATTTATTCAACTACAATGGATGACGTTGGAGTGCATTCTACATAGGAGAATATCATAGTTTTCTTCCAAACCACCACAGTAACGCATACATCTTTATATTGGGAGACACTCTTTTGTCCTTCCATACTTCTTCAGCTGGACTCCTTCAAGTTGACCTTTGTTGAACTCCCCAAATCAAAACATAAACAAAAGAAAATGTC
The DNA here is from genome assembly GCA_031216915.1 of Pictodentalium vernedei. Classification (NCBI taxonomy): domain Eukaryota; kingdom Metazoa; phylum Mollusca; class Scaphopoda; order Dentaliida; family Dentaliidae; genus Pictodentalium; species Pictodentalium vernedei. The sequence continues at coordinate 564,298,788 of CM062294.1, forward strand.
TGCCTCCAATCAGTGAGCACTCCACTTATAGCATTTGGTCTCAATCTTTATTACTTTCATGAATTAGGAAAAGATTTCTTCGAGTATGTACTTCAATGTTTATAGAATGCAGCTGTTATTTTATTTTGAGGTATTTTATTGTGAAAATTTTGTTCTCTTACTTATGCCATAGCAGACTTTCAGGTGGTGCTATTTACACATGGCAGCAGTTCCATGGCAAATGTCAGTTTCCACATGTTCTATGTTTCATTCCAAGCATTTTGGTATATAATTTATTGGGGTTATTCTTTTTGGGCCTTTTTTAGACTTGAAAGAAAATTGCATGAAATTTGACCAAAGTTAGGTTGGACGTCCCCTTAAGGGGCTATATAAATAATGGCATTTTGTTTATTTTGAAATTCTGACCTCTCATATTCCTTAAATTCAGATTAAATATACACAAATTATACATCAAAATAAATGTTGGGATGTATAGAAACATGTATGCAATCAAGTCATAGAGTTGACAGCATGCACCACTGGTTCCTGGAAGTCTGCTATCATATCGCACCAGAACTGATAATAAAATAATATTTCGCAAGAACAACTCGTGGCCGAATGTGCTTCAGATATTCAATAACAAAGCTAGGCATTCAAAACACTTTCGAGTGCAGCGACAGGACTGCATTTTGGAAAAGGACAACACTGTCTGCATTTTTTTTTATTGAAGATGGTTTCCATGCTCGACAGACATGCGCAAATCACTCGATACCACGAATTTCCATCGAAAAACAAAATCGTAATTCTAAGAAATTTCAACAGGTCTCATAATAATAATATGGCAACTGTACACTCTCTATCCAACAACAGTATACTGTATGAAGGCAATCTTTTTCATTATTTGATTTTAGACGGCATTGTTTTTACATGCTTTTTCCGTCTGATGACGTCGACCGGAAATCGAAAGTATACTCATACGTAAACAAAAGCAATGGCTTTGGAATTTCTCTCCATGCAGCTCTGCAGCCGTGTTTTGATAAATTTTGATGCCCTAGCTTTGTTCTTGGATATGTAAAGCACATTTGGCCTCAAGTTGTTTTCGTGAAATATTATTAATTTATAAGTTCTGGTGCGAATACGGCAGCAGACTTCCAGGAACCAGAGGTGCCTACAGTCGACTCTATGAGCTGATTACACGTGTGTTTCGTATTCTATACATCTCAACCTTCATTTTGATGTACATTTTGTGTATATTTAATTTGAATTGAAGGAATATCAGAGGTAAGAATTTTCAAAATAAACAAAATTTCATTACTTATATAGGCCCTTAACGATCTCCCTGACTTATGTGCATATGTACTGTCTTCCAGTCAACATTAAAATTCAATATATATTATACTTTATAAGTAAGTAAATATTTTCTATTATCCATAAATGTCTGTTTATTCAAACAATAAATGCCTTGGATAATTTTTTGTTTTATTCACGAAATAGGGTGATAAATTTTCCCCATAGGTTTAACACTAAAAGAATTTATTCCTACAGAAGAGACGGACTAGTTCACCTCTGACCTCTACCGCATTCGAGTAGTATAATAATCAGTTCAATTGTTGTTTTCTTTAAACCTGTTTGAAAGTATTACACAATGCCAGTAGAAAACACCACACATTGTTCATTTAATAAAGTATTTTTGCAAGTTTAGCTCAGGTTTGTAGGGGAATTATTTTTAGACAGAAATGTATCACTGCGCCTTTTTTATTTTGGGCTATTTTGCTTGTCTTCGAATTGGACCTATGTGCTCCTCACTGCTGGCTGTGTTTTGAAGCGAGTAACAGCACGATTTCACCGTGACTGCCCTGTAAAAGATTTATGGGATAAACAAAATAAACGTATACTGTTTTCAAGTAAAACATTTATTCTACTCGTCGAATTAAGAACGAAACCGACTCGTCAGAGACTCGTCGGTTTCATTCTTAATCCTACTCGTAGAATAAATTTTTTACTTGAAAACGCTATACGTTTTTCTATACTATATTTTAGAATGTCTGTCAGGTGTGTATGTCTGCTATAGAAATGAATAAGGGGGCCACCCCGAGTGTCCAAAATGGGGTTACTAGGAGTACTTTTTATGGCGGAGATCATCGTCAGGTTTAAAAAAGTGTGTGGGGTGGGAGTGGGGTGTAAGGGACACCAAGTTATGACCAACATTTTTTTACCGATATATGTCTTCAAAGGGATCTACTAGGGGTACGTTTTTATCAGAAATCTAATGGTGAGGTTTAAAAAAGTATCGGGTGGGGTGGGGGTGTAGAGGGGCACCAAAAGTTATGACCCAAATTTTTCTCACCGATATAGTCTTCAAAGGGGTGTACTAGGGGTAATTGTTTGCCAGGAATCTAATGGTGAGGTTTAAAAAGTGCCGGGGTGGGTGTGGGGTTGTGGGTGGGGAGGGGCACGAACAGTTATGACTAAAATTTTTCTCACCGATATAGGTCTTCAAAGAGGTCTACTTGGCGTAATTTCAATACTCTCCTCAGCCCGAGCAACGTCGGGCAACCCTGCTAGTTCTATATATAGTGTCACATTTCAATACACGTTACAAAAGTACAACTGAATACACATAGTAGATAAATATAACACTATGTAGACGTTTGACCCTTTACCTAACATGAAAAGCAGACGACACTTGCAAACAAAATTCTTGAATAACTAATTTTTTTCATTTTTTGTCTCAAAAACATAGGTTATGACCCCTCGTTGGAACGAGCTCTACGAGGATCACGCTTGTTTCCGGCGTCCATTTTCTTTAATGAAGGCCACAGTCTTGGTTTCTATGGTGACACGTGATTGCTATGAACCCAGAAGGCTTCTAATAGGAAGGGAGTGTTCGGGAGGAGTGCTCGTTTGAATGGAGTTTAACCAATTACCCAAATGGACCCGACAACAAAAATCACCACAATTATCGAAATGGCATTTATTTAACTCAGATTGCCCGAAAGTCCTATCGGTTTAAAGTAGCCCATAGTGCTATAGGACAGTGAGATATTCTTCGATTGAACTGGAGTATCTATACTGGCTCAAATTCTAAAGTCTAATCTGACCAGTATTCTTATTGTCATAGTAACGTTTATTTGTTTATTATGAGAATATATAACATAACAGACACTTTAACAATCAAATTTCCTTTACTTGAATATGTACTAAACTTAATTGCCATGTACCAAACCAAAGTCTCATGTTCTTGCCAGGATACAGCCTGCAAGTACCAAAGTCTCATGCTCCAAGTAGCAAAGTCTCATGCTCTTGCCAGGATACTGCCTAAAAGTACCAAAGTCTCATGCTCCAAGTACCAAAGTCTCATGCTCTTGCCAGGATACTGCCTACAAGCACCAAAGTCTCATGCTCCAAGTACCAAAGCCTCATGCTCTTGTCGGGATACTGCCTACAAGTACCAAAGTCTCATGTTCTTACCAGGATACTGCCTACAAGTACCAAAGTCTCATGCTCTTGTCAGGATTCTGCCTACAAGTATCAAAGTCTCATGCTCTCACCAGGATACTGCCTACAAGTACCAAAGTCTCATGCTCTTGCCAGGATACTGCCTACAAGTACCAAAGTCTCATGCTCTTGCCAGGATACTGCATACAAGTACCAAAGTCTCATGCTCTTGTCAGGATACTGCCTATAAGTACCAAAGTCTCATGCTCTTACCAGGATACTGCCTACAAGTACCAAAGTCTCATGCTCTCACCAGGATACTGCCTACAAGTACCAAACTCTCATGCTCTTGCCAAGATACTGCCTACAAATACCAAATTCTCATGGGCTTGCCAGGATACTGCCTACAAGTACCAAAGTTTCATGATCGTGTCAGGATACTGCCTTCAAATATCAAAACTTCATGCTCTTGTCAGGATACTGCCTACGAGTTCCAAAGTCTCATGCTCTTGCCAGAATACTGCCTACAAGTACCAAAGTCTCATGCTCTTGCCAAGATACTGCCTACAAATATGTTTTATTTCATCTCTTCATCTAATGCGAGTTTAGCGTAACATGCAAACCAATTTGTTGAATAGCTAAAAGTTTCAATGGCATGGTGGGGATTCGAACCCACGCCGAGAGAGTTTCCTTCGGCACCAACCGCCTAGAGAAACTATACTGAACAACGCACACTACTCGGCTACCGACAGAGCCGGGTGGTGTGCGTGGTTAAGTACAGTTTCGCTAGGCGGTTGGTGCCGAAAGAAAGACACTGTCGATGGACGAGTGGTGTGCGTGATTCAGTATAGTTTCGCTAGGCGGTTGGTGCCGAAGGAAACTCTCTCGACTTGGGTTCGAACCCCCGAAATGCCACTGCAAATAAAGCCAGCGTCTTTTCTTGATTCCATGGCACACGGAAATTTGAAAAAGAGACGCGCTCGTTGATTTCCGGCATGAGGTTCGGTTTGTAGAATTAAGTGATGCAATTATATGTCTCAAAAGTATAGCTTGTAATTCCTCACTGGAACGAGCTCGGCGTGGGGTCATAAGCTATGTCTTGAAATTGAATATAAACTGAAAATATGATAAAAGCTGATATGCATTTTTTGTGAAAAGCGCCTTCCATTAGATAAGGGGTTAATAATAATAAAAAACCCCAAAAGCAAAAAAGCAAACCAAAAACGGAGTTCCATCAATCTCATTTACGTCGAATCTTGAAGATGATGTGACGAGCTTGCAAGATTGCTCAACATACTGATAAATTACGACCATTAATGAGGACAGGATGATCGAAACAATTTGATGTTTTCGCAGAGTTATTGTTTATCCACAAATCAAAGAGCGTTCCCAGCCTTGGCATTCAAATTGTCACAACTTCTACGTTTTCAGATGTGTATTCTTTTCGAAAAAGGTCAATTCAAAATATAAAGGAATGAAAATTAACAGCCTTACTGAAGTTCGTGAAAGGTGACTTTGCACCGAAAGATAATTTCTGGATGAAACAAGTATGCGAATGTGTGAATGTTTTGATAATTAGTGAGCCGGAATGGAGTACCTCTCACGCCATGGTTTTAGCACGACCTTTTATTTAAACTCTAACCACACAACAATAGAATGAAAATATTTTTGTTTGCCGTATCATGTTTGTCATTCCAAAATCGTTTTACTCAGTAAACAGGACAGATCTCTTTCATTTGAGCTTTGCCGAATCTCGCATAAAACAGATTTTTGATGTGGTCGATTTGTTTAAGAGCAAAAACAACTTTAAATGTTATAGATTAATTATAAAAAGGTTAAAAGTCCACACATGATACTTCACAAAGTACCATGGTCAGTGTATCTCTTATAAAGTTCGTCTGTCTGATGCCCATTGATGTAGCAAATAACTCTGGTAATAGAACTAAAGTATAAAATGTTAGCTCTTTTATATCCATAGCTTTCGGCCAAATGCCTTTATTAGGGCTGCACGAAATTTAAAACTGAATACCGGTATCGGTATTCAAAAGAATACCGCGGTATCCACAATCGAGACTTGAAGCATCACAGTCGGAACGAATTAGCATGCCTTGATGATGCGGTTCGAAACACCTTTACCCAACGCAGACGATATCAAAATTTATTGTTTTCAAAATTAATTTATCAGATTTTCCCCAAAGATTTCAACGAAACTATATCATGTGATCCCTCATTGGAACGAGCTCAACGAGCTCGTTCCAATGAGGGGTCACATGATATAGTTTTGCTTAAATTTTTGAAAATTATTTTTTCAACTGCTGAATTTGTATATTACGCGGGCACGTGCGGGCGATTCCTTGGGTAAAGGGATCATATTATTCATTAGGGGCTACAGTTAAAACTCAGGGCATCTTAAAAATTAAATTGTGGGTAAATAAATAATGACGATAAACCGATATTTTTGTAATTACATCGGTATTCAATCGATATTGGTTTGAATACCGGTATATATCGGTTTATCGATATTCCGTGCAGCCCTAGCCTTTATCGGTGGACATGAATACAAAATATCGATCACATGCTTTCAGTGTGAATTACAATTTGCAAATTTTCTCTCGTCACCGAACCAGAGAACAAGCTCAAATAAGATGTAGGATAACTACAAGACAACTTCAGTTACATTTTTATTTGTAGATGATTCTAAGCTTGACGTCATTTCCAGGAAATCTCTCAGAGAGAGCTTCCCTGGAAATTTTTTCAAAGCTTGAAATTATCAAAGGCAAAATTTTCTTCTGGTTTTCTATGAACTTATTTCACATTGTACTGTATTCATAAAAATTCCCATATGTAAAGAACAATTTCGTTTCTGGGGGCGCCGTGGCTAAGTCGGTAGAGATGCAGGCCGCAAGCCGAGAGGTCCTCGCTTCGAATCCCGCCCGCGGCAACCGCGTTGTGTCCTTGGGCAAGACACTTCACCCCCATTGCCCACGAGGGGGCAATGTGGTGTTGTGTACTAAGGCGTACTGCACGTTGATGGTGCACTTGTCTTCCACCAATGCTAACCCAACTTGTGTGGAGTTAGTATGTTGGGGAGCCGACAGTTGCTCGCCGTTGCTCGGTGGTTCTCTCCGGGTGCTCCGGCTTCCTCCACCCGTAAAACTGTCGTGGTCATGATTGCCATTGCGTAGAAATATGTGACCTTAAAAACCAATAAATACATAAATTTTCGTTTCTCTAGCAGTAATTTTCCAGGAATTATAATTGAGAGACTGGGCAGGGCGTGGTAGCCGTCTGTTACACGACCAACTTCGGCTAGCTAATGGTAAGCTTTCTAATAATCCTGCATTAACCCTTTACCTAACGAATCGGCCGCACCCGCCCGCGTAATATGCAAATTCAGCAGTTGAAAAAATATTATTTTTCAAAAAATGTCAACAAAACCATATCATGTGACCACTCGTTGGAACGAGCTCGTCGAGCTCGTTCCAACGAGGGGTCACATGATATGGTTTTGTTGAAATTATTATCGTCTGCGTTGGGTAAAGGATTAATAATAAAAACTCTTTTGACAGGCGCTGAGTTGTCGAGGTTCTCAAACTCTCATTTCCACTGATCAGCCATTACCATTAGACAGAATATTTAGAAAGCTTACCAGAGTGATCTCCGGTATGACAGTGAATCTGACTAGCAAGCTGTATAATATATTCCGCGGTTATAGTACACCTTCTAATTCGACTCACCTTTAGCCTTTCCACAGCATGTTTTACAAAATGGTCTATTCCTCACCATCTGGAAGATATTATTTGGATGGGTTCGTGTTTTGTTTGGGGACTGGATCAATTGATATATTTCATTTGGGACCTCACGGATGCTAGTTAAAAATATCAATAGACTGTCCTGCAATTTATTTAGCTGCCAGGTGATATTAGTATCATGTCAGGGGCATTAATTTGAGTCTGCATCATCTAAAACTCACAGGAGAACCACTACACGGGCGATATTGTTTGATTATAATCGCCAAGTTGATATTTAACCAAAGTTAAGGAGAGCTGTTTGCATTTTTATAGCTTAAGAGGAGCACTTATGACTCCCCGTATTCAATTTTTTCTCAGGAGACATATGGAGCGGAAGCAATGCATCTCCTAAAATAATCAAACCTGCAATAACTATACATTAACCCTTAACACCTCAGATTAATGTTTCCAATGATTGTTACCTTATATACATGTACACTTCTGTAGATGACCTAACAGTGTTTCCACATCACTGTTGGCTGTCTGTAAATGTGACAGTCTTGAAGAAAATAACAAAAATGCCAAAGTTTCGATTTTTCGGTTATCTGTCAGAAAGGGAAGAAAACGGCAATGCTGGAACAATTGAGATGAAATTGAAATATACGCGCTTAAAATCACTAACATTTTTTCCAAAATGAAATATTTATTTGAAACAAACAACAAATGGTGAGCATGCAAAAGATAGGAAGAGTTGCTCATAAAACACTGGTGGACCAATTTGGCCAAAGTGAAGAATCGTCAGAGGTTGCCTTAACCATCATTGGTCAGAACGACTTCGTTTGTCAACATAGCGTGAAGACAGTATTGTTTGTTTCTCTTTGGGAGACGTAAATCCTTTGTAACCACTCCGCAGCACCGAGGAATGGGTTGATATATACAATATACCCATTGTAGCTTGGTGTACCAAATGTTCACCACGAGTGATCAAATGGTGTTGACCGCGAACCTTTGGCGCGCGGTTAACACCACTTCGCCACGAGTGGTGAAGATTTGGTACACGAAGCTACATTGGCTATATTTTATTTATACCATGATCGTCGGATTATTAAAAGTCGCTATTATTTTTTCTCGATTTTAATGAGCAACAGACGAACATACGTGCGAATCTGTTTTTGTTTACATGACCATCGATGGGCTGTACTTCCGCTGACAATTTTATCTCCGAAACGAAATGGAACATAAACGGGGCCTTTTTCATTTTAATAACATAATAACACACTATTTCGAGTTATGGATGCTTTATTAACATGAGACAATGCATGTTTGTTAATGTTTGGTGTCTTATGGGGTAAACTCATTTAAAAACCGAATAAAAATAATTGCCACTTTCATTTCACTCTTCGCGAGGCGACGTGCGATAAATGTAGACAAGTTCACATTCAGGTCGACGTCACCAAAGGTCAACTTGGATGTAGTTCCACTATAAGTGAAAATTTTAACTACTGAAATCCCATTGCTGGCGTGTTCGCCACAGTTGGTGTGTAAAGCTAAAATTTATGTCATAGACTTTTCAAATATAGTAGAATAGGTAATCATGGAATAAAATAGAATAAAGATCTATTATGGGCCTGGTCGGAAGTATAACACTCTCGTGACAAAATCGTTATGTTAATTGATAACGAAGATTTAACCCTCAATACAACGTACATAATATCAAAATTTGCTATTTAATTATTTTTTTTCTCAATTTAAAAAAAATAATTAACAAAACCATATCATGTGATCACTTACTGGGACGAGCTCCACGAGATCATTCCAATGAGAGGGTCACGTGATACTGTTGTGTTGAAATGTTTTGAATTTCTAAATTAAAAGGACGGATGAAAAAAAACCGTTAGTTTAAACAATATTTATTTCCAAAGTATGATTAATTTATACAGTAACAAGCATAAATTGACAAAAAAGTAACAAACATGGAAATGCATTCAGCAACAAGCCAAAGGCTTATACAAGGCTGTCTCAAAGTGAAACGAAATATTACCAAAGATTTATGCGGAAATGATCGATTTGAGATGGTTTGAGCCAGCGGTGGGCTCAGTACTTGCGGTTGAGAGATCGATTAATCCATTCGTACCAGTTAAGCACAATGTCCGCCACAAAATACACTTCGTCACAGCTCCATATTACGAAAAGAGTTTTTTTAACAGAACGTGGCCAGGACTTAGTATCATCCACAATCTGCGGCAGTACGCCACTGGTTGCAAGTGTCAATTAGACCTCTCCACATTTTGCGTTGGACCGGTCTGTCTTCCCATATCTGTTTTCCGCCTCGAGTTCCATTCGAGTTAGTGGTCGTTAGACGTTCACACGCCGTCAGGTCAGAAGAGCCCACCGCTGAGTCATGCCATACTTTGGATATCTGTGTGAAGAAAAAAATATATAATATAAAATATATAAGAAAACACACGGATAGGAGGACAAATCGAGTCAGTATGATACTTTGTATAATGTGTCAACTGATAAAAGCAATGATCATGGATAACAGAGAGCACCTACATGTAAACCTACTTACTTTCGCGGGAACACTTTCCAGTCAGGCCTGGTCACCCGCCGTCTACAATTGCATGCAGCGCGACATTCCCCTAACATGAGTGCATACAGTCAACAGATTCACTGATTATGGAACATCTTGAGATATCTTAGGGTGGCCCACTATTTAAATGTGCTTTTGGGATCGATAGATATTAACCCTTTACCCAACGAATCGGCCGCATCCGTCCTTGTAATATGCAAATTCCGCAGTTGAAAAAATATTATTTTTAAAAAGATTTCAACAAAACCATATCATGTGACCCCTCGTTGGAACGAGCTCGTCGAGCTCGTTCCAACGAGGGGTCACATGATATGGTTTTGTTGAAATTTTTTGAAAAAATTGAAAAAATGATATTTAAAATAATAAATTTTGATATCGTCTGCGTTGGGCAAAGGGTTAATAACAGGTCTAAGAAGTCGTCCCCTGAGTTTCGATGTGTTCTATGTGCCTACTGGCACACAGAACACTTTGGAACGCCGGGGACGAAGTGTGTATTGGGTTTTCTTTGTTTCCCCAATGCAATATACTTGCCAGTCTACATATTATCCCGAGATGTTAAAATGGCAACTCAGTCAACTTTAGTAGTATATCCGCAGTTAGGATGCGTCTTGTGCCTACAGTAACTGGGTATTATTAAGGACAAATGCGGTGTCTTATTTAGAGGAAGATCCAGCCGTTGTTGAGACAAGGTAATAATAATAATAATAATAATAATAATAATAATAATAATAATAATAATAATAATAATAATAATAATAATAATAATAGGTAAGATTTATACAGCGCACATTTCAAAATATTAAAAAAGGTTCCAAGGCGCTGAACAACATGAAAGAAACATAAATACACAGAATATGGGATTAATCAGCATCAGGGTAATATTTTTTAAATAGAAAAGATTTTAGCTTTCATTTGAAAACTGGAAGAGATTGGGCCATTTTCACAGATTCAGGTAACATATTGAAAAGTCTTGGAGCATTGTAACTAAAACAACGCCCCCATATGGTGCAAGGTCATATGTGGGCTGTTCCAGAAGGTTATGGCATGAGGTGCGAAGTGAGCGTTTTGGTGCATTCAGTTTGACCATCTCAGAAACATAAGAAGGCGCTACGTTTGATTGTGTTTTATAGGTGAAAAGAATAATTTTGAAGCCTATTCTGGCTGCAATAGGGAGCCAATGAAAATTCATAAACTGAGGAGTAATGTGTTCGGGTCACTATACGGGAAGCAGTATTCTGAATTATATGCAATCTATTGATTTGCTTTTTTGGGAGCCCACAAACAATGACATTGCAGTAGTCTAGCCTAAATGAAATGAATGCATGCACGAGACATTCAGTTGCACATTTTGTTAGGATTTTCCTTGCTCAACCGATGTTCCGAACACCCCATTCTCTCCGCAGTTACCAAATTGAGAAGTAGCATAGACAACAAAAAAAAAAACAAAACAAAACAAAAAAACCCCCTAAAAACAGTATGTAACAATCTGGAAACAGGAGTGACGAATTGTGAGCTACCCGAGGGTTACTGAGTCGTGGAACCGTTTGGATAGGACAATATACCTACGTAGCATTTCGAAGACTGATCGGGTCTGTGTTGGGAAGAAAAGTTCACTTCCATAGAGCTAGACGTCGATGGTGGGCTGTAATCCTAATATTCCAATTGTTTGGTTCCTTACCCCATCGAAATATGTACAAAACAATAAATAATGTTCAGCGGTTTCTCGATGGCCACTAGGGCTGCATCGATACGTCTCACTCACGATACAATATGTATCGCGATTTTTTTCACGTTACGATTTTTTCACGATACATTACATGCAGTACATTGAGAGTGAATTATCAGTAATAAAAGGCCCCCAAACTGCACAGAGTCCAACTTTCATTTGACCAGTAACATCAAATTTCTTTTTTAGTGCTTGAAAAAGACAAGCATGTTTCAGCCAATGGACCTCTGGGAATCCGGATTCAACTCAGAGGTGAGAGGTCTGTTGTCTCAAACTATGCTTATAATTTAGACAGAGCTGATATTTTACTGAAATACAAATGAACAAGTGGAATCACATGAGTCTGAAATTTTATCATTATAGCTATAATTCACTTTCAACGTGATATTTACGTTCCCGACGTAATCCCCTTCAGAACACATTCAGAAGGGGATAACGTTGGGAACGTAAATATCACGTTGAAAGTGAATTATAGCTATACTGATAGAATTTCAGACTCCTGCGGTGGAATTATAGGTTGGAAAATCACAAAATAGACTTGTTGGGCCTGAAAATGCAACTTCTGACTACATCATGCCAACCTTCTGGAAGTGTATCGTTTGTATCGTGATACACATGAAACGATACGACATGCGTGTCGTGTACAAATGTATCGCGATGCATTGAAATCGTGATGAATCGTTGCAGCCCTATTGGCCACATCTGCAGCTATTTGCTTCAGACAAATATCATTCAAGTTGTTACACCGTAAACGTAGTCTACAGTACAAGATCTGGACCAGGCGTGATTTATGTCCCGAATAAATTTCGGTACAGTTCTTCTTGTGCTATTGAGGAACTGCTTGAACGTCGTAATATTAGGATTTTGTTTAATTTCATCAGGGATATCATTCCAAAGATTAGTCGCGGATGGTAGAAAAGAGGTCTGGCACAGGTGGGTACGGCATGGGATTGTGTTCAGATTGGAATCATTCCTCAGATTCTAGTTCTGAGTTTCAGCCACTGATGGGGGTACCATCTGTTAGAGATGAGGAGGCGTAAGGCCGGGAAACATCTTGAATTCACTTGTGTTTTTTCCTTCTATTCCTTCTAGTCTCTAGAGGTTTCCAGCCTGTTTCGCTTTATAGGAACTGTTTACTTTCACTTCTAGTTCCACCCGTAACAATGCGAGATCCCTCTATTTGTATTTTTTCAACTTCCCCGAATTCCTGGGTGGAGCAGTTGTCCCAGACTACACCAGCATAGTCTTATTTGGGGCGAACAAATGCAAAGTAGACCTTTTCAAGTACTTTTCGGTCAAGCCTAAATTTTAATTGTCTAAGCAAAGCTATGTGTTGCCATCCCTCCGAGGTTATTTAAGCAATGTGTGACGCCCAGTTGCCGCGGTCGTTGAGGGTAAGGCCAGGGTGTTTGTGTTTTTCGACATTCTTTATTATTTGGATAGACATTAAAAGAGGGGTATGATTTGGTTTTGGGGATTTGCGGCTGATCACCATAGATTCGTTTTTTTGAGGGTTAAAGTTCACTAACCTTGTTTGGGCCCAAACCTCTATTATTTTTATGTCCCCGTTAATTATCTCAGCCGCCATATTGGGTTGTTCAACTATAAGGAACAAAGAGGTATCATCGACAAAGTGTCTAATGTTAGAAGTGATATTGTTTACAATATCGTTTATATATATCAAGAATAACAATAACAGGGGCCCCAGGATAGAGCCTTGTGGGACACCCGCAGATACTTCGCCCCATGACCACGACACAGAGTTTAAACATACACGTTGGTTTCTGCCAGAAAGATAGCTGCGAAACCAATCCAGTAAAGGGCCTGTGATGCCTATTTGTTCAAGTTTGTAGAGTAAACCTTTGTGCCAATCTTTGTCAAATGCCTTACTTACGTCGCAAAAGACTACCCGAATTTCTTTTTCTTCATCAAGGGCGGAACTGAAGGTATGGTAGATGTCAATGAGTTGTAGCACAGTTGCGTCGGGTGGGAGAAATCCGGACTGAAGTGGGGTTAGCAAAGAGTTGCATTGCAAGAATGATAAAATGCGTTTGAAGATACCTTTCTCAAATATTTTGCTACTACAGCTTAGTAAAGTTATAGGGCTATAGTTTCAAACACATTGACGGTCTCCGGTTTTGAATACAGGAATAATATTTTTCCATTCGTGTGGAAGAAGGAATGCCCGAGCCTTATGTTAAAAGCAACTGTTAAGGGACCAGCTAGACTCACCCAATACAGTTTGAGGATTTTTGGACTAATGTCATCTGGGTCGGATATATTGAGAGAGACAAGGGAATCCTTTATATCACTGAGAATAATACTACTTAATGTCGGGCGTGCTGGATTGGAATGACTAGATGGGCGTGTGTGATTGTGATCGGATATCGTAGAGATTTTGCCAAAATAATTATATAAACATTCGGCTTTGTCCTTGACCCGGGAAAAAACTAAACCATTTGTGTTTAAGCAGGAGATGGGGGAGTGGCGACGGAAGCTCCAAAAAGTGTATGTGTGTGTGTGTGTGTGGGTGAGGGGGGGGGGGGGGCACACCAAAACGGTTGGGGATCACACCTTTCTGGGTACCAATAGGGCATGGGAAGGAATATACTTTTCCTTTGGGGATGGAGAGGGGTGGAGTGAGAGCAATAGTGGTGGGCGGTTTATCCGTGCAATATATATATATATATATTTATATACGCTACCACTAACCCTTGTTCCCACCCTATTTAAGACACTTACCTCAGCGACCTCAGCATAACCTCAACCTTATTGTCATTATTTTGCGATATTGGATATTGACCGGTCAATATTGAATCATATGGCATCAGTTGTCTTGGTGTGGCAGTGGCTGTCTTCGGGTGTTACCACAGATTAGGATAGTGGTAGTGGATTTAATTCTTTCGTTTTTGATCAGGAGTAGCATTTGTCTTTATATATCACATATTTTGGTACACACAACAACCTATATGGCGTCCACCCAATTCGCATACTTTGGATTGAATTGAATTGAGCTAATTCTGTGCCTTTGAATACAAATTTATATTTTGTAAACTCACCGGGAAAAATTGAATGAGAAAAGAAATACGGTACATATGAATCAAATGAGAATTGATGAGAAAGAAATGTGTAGTGGCCATAAGGGTTGTGTACATTTTGTCGGAAAGTGCCGTTCGGGTACATAGAATTGGTGAAAAAGTGTGGGGGGGGGGGCGTACCCCGTGTTCCCCCTCCGATCCTGCCGCCCCTGGGATGGGGGTTCTTTATTGAACAGTACAAGCTTGAGTGTCTTCCGCCAGTCGGAGTTGTTCGGCTGGGTATGATTTAGGTTAGTGTCGATTTTGGAAAAATATTTATCAAAATTCGTTAGTTAAAGGGTTAGACCTAAGAATAGATATGAAATGCCCGCATTGTCCATTCCTCTCTTCTTTATTTTCCATTTTCTCTCTTATTTGTTCAAAGATTAGAACATTGATACGAAACTGAATCCTGTTTGTTTTCCTAATGTACGATCCGCAGAATAAAGTCGTTTTAAAGGCTAAACGTCGCAAGAAGGAAGGCTACGATTTTGACTGTTTACGAATGAAACGTTCTGACCGTGACCCGTGGAATAACAGAAAATCCGCTATGTACATTAAAACAAAAGAAATGCGTGTTCTGTCCTACATGAATGGGAAAAAACTATTTGGAGATGAAAACTCAAATGTTATTCGGTTCTGCTTAAACAGTATCGACGTGTGTGACAGGATTTCTTCTGAACTTTGGTGACATCCACCTTTGAATATTCGTTTAAGTTTCTGTTAATTTCCATTGTTCAACTCTATGTTGAACCCTCTACCCGAGACGTGTAGTACATGAGAAATATTCCGTTCCCCGCTTGATAAAGTATCCACCGAGCGCTGAACACAGAAACTGTCTTTTAACCGATGTTTTAATCCTTTACCCATCACACAGGATATCAAAGTTATTCTAACTATTGTGTTACAAAATTTTTCATAAAAGATCAACAAAACCATTTCATGTGACCCCTGGTTGGAACGAGCTCGTTGAGCTCGTTCCAACGAGGGGTCACATGCTATGGTTTTGTTTAAACTTTTTGAAAAATATATATACTGAGTCAAAAATATAGTGCAATAAACTTTGAGGAGCAATATTTTTAGTATTATCGACTTTAATCCCAAACAAATTATTGTAAATTCATATTTCGAGTCTTGCTGTATGAATTTTCATAATTTCATGTTCTTACTGTTGCCAGCGTCACGTCAGAACGTCGCAATTCAGACATGGGGTGAAATGAAAAGTTCACACATGCAGTCAATAGCGTGTATGTCCACCGTTTGCCTCTTGGATGGCAAGACATCGACGGCGCACGGACCTGATAAGTCTCTGGATGTCACCCTGTGGTATTGCGTTCCACTCCTGTCTTAGAACATTACATAAATCGCCTAACGTCTGAAGATCATGAAGTCGTACCCGACGGTCCAATTGATCCCAAAGATGCTCGATTGGCGACAAATCTGGCGAAAGTTGGGGTCAGGGAAGAAGTTCGATGTTCTGCTCCTCAAGAAAGTCACGACAGATATGCGCCACGTCACATCGTGCATTGTCTTGCTGGAATAACTGCAATCCGACGTTAGCGATGAACAGTGGACAACAGCGTTAAGAATTTCGTCCCTCTATCTGTCCATTCAGATTACCATCGATGAAGATCAACTGCGTTCGATGGTGCAAGGAAATTCCTGCCCAAAGCAATACACTACCCCCACCGAAACGGTCTCATATCCCGCACGCAAGCATCAGAGACCCGTTCTCCTCGTCGGCGATACACTCTTGCCCTAACATCAGCGCGACGTAGACACAATCGTGATTTCATCACTAAAAAGAACTGTGCCCCAACGCAGCTGAATCCAGCGAACACGCTGACACACCCATTCCATTCTGACGGTACGGTGACGTTGGGTAAGGATTGGTCCGTGGCATGGACACCTACTTCGGATGCCGTGTTCAGCGAGTATGTTGAGGACAGTTTGTGCACTGATTCTATTGTTTAGTTCTACCAGGAGTAATTGCTGCTGTCCTCGTCGCCGAAAGGAAGCGATCCCGCAAATTAGACGTCCTGATGTGTCGGCCTTGTGCAGGGGTCGTAACTCTTGGTCGACCTGAACGCGGTCGGTCGGCTGTAGATCCCGCGGTTCTATAACGTCCATTGAGGCGGTAAATAGTGGCCACAGTGACTCCGAACTCAGCAGCGAGCTCATCTGGAGGTATCCCAGCCTCATGCATACAATGTTACGCAACCTCTGATTTTCGGTTAACCTTGGTATTTTTTAAAATGCCGGAAGACAAAAATTAGAGTGTTTTCTCAATAACCCAGGCTCTCTAGTACAACATAACACAAAGAAAATCGTCGGTCACCCGTCCAATTTGACATTCTCGGGTAGAACGTGCTATTTTGAAATCCGTAGCAAAATTGTATACTGTTGGGTGGACAACAACAACATGTCATTAAATTCTTTGCACACTTCTTGTCCACAAACATGCAACATCAGAACTATTAATTTTCATCTTTTATGCTATTTTATCACATTTGTTTCTATTATACTTCCTTTTTTAACTCGGTATATATTTGAACTGCTAAATTTGAAAACTACAAAGGGCGAATGCGGCAAATTCGTTAGGTGAAGAGTTATTTATTTATTTATGGGGTTAACGACACTTTCGGCAGCTAGGATCACCTCGTACCGAACAGTTTTACGGGTGAGGAAGCCGGAGTACCAGGAGAGAACCACCGAACAACGGCGAGCAACTGTCAGACTCCCCAACGTACTAACTCCACACAAGCAAGGTTTGCATTGGTTATAGACAAGTGCACCATCGACGTGCAGTACACCTGTACACCTTAATACACAACGCCATCGTGACAACACGTGGACAACTGGGATTGAGTGCCGTGCCCAATGACACAACGCGGTTGCTGCAGGTGGGATTCGAAACGACGACGTCTAGGCTTGCAGCTTGCACCTCTACCTTCCTTTATCATTTTTTTCTCGTATCATCAAACGCCATGGATGTGGAGGAGTTATCGCGTTGATTGACTTAACACCATCGTAGGAGAGGGAGGAGTACAATTTGAGTGGCGGCGTCTTTTAGTAACGTTCCAGCAATCCTGTTGTCGTCGCCTGAGTGCTAGAATGTCCTATGTCCCCTGTGGGACGATATATTATTTCCCCTGTGGGACATAGGACATTCTAGCACTCAGGCGACGTTGTGTAGAAATCAGTGAGTCGCTGTCATGTGTCAGTCCAATAGTAAGATATAACTGCAAAGAACACTACAACAGAGTTGGAAAGCTTCCTAGTCCAGCGAAATAAATACACTTGTCAAAACCTCGCTTGTGCATATACAGTACGTGTAGAGTGTATTATCACGAAATCACCCGTGGAGTAAAGATTCCACCCAAGCAATAATTGCTAATTTGTTGCAAAAGATAACAAGCACAAGCAAAGTTCCAGCCAATGGACCTCAGGGTTAAACTCGCTGGTCCATTGGCTGAAACTTTGCTTTTGTCCATATGTACAGAATTTGAAAGTGATACTTTGGGTGATAACTCCACTCCGTGGGGGTGATTTTGTTACAATCAACTCTCCACGAACTGTACAGGGACATCTAGTTTGCTAGACGAGGAAACGCCCTCCATCTCTTTCGCGTGGGAACGCGGTGGATCATTGGAATTTAAGACGCTATATCGACGGTTCAACCTTGAAGCCATCTGAACTGTGTCCTTGCGCAAGACACTTAATCCCGTCTGCCCCAAGCTCCCTCCCCTCTCCCCCTCCCCCCCCCCCCCCCCCGTGGAGGCACAACAGCACATTTGTGCACCAAGGCATACAACATGTCGAGCGATGCTAACACTGCTTGTTCCGGGTTTGTAAGTTGGAGATTCTGATCGGTGGTTTTCTCGGGGTACCAACCAACCAACCAACCAACCAACCAACCAACCAACCAACCAAACAATAGAACGATTTCCTTGTACACTCTCGGCTGTCAACTCTTCATGTGTTTCTGCAATTCGTGTGTTTGACTGAAAAAAGTTTCGAAGAGTTCATTTTCGTGAGTATCAGCACATTATATAATTTACGGAAAATCTTTATCGGTGTTGTCTCCTGATAATTCTCGCATTAACCCTCCAATACAGGGTATCGTCATAGAATTATTATTACCCTGTAAAGAATTACTTACGTCAGCATGGTGCGTATAAAGTGGCGTCCGAGAGAATGAGTGCTCTGATCTGTCATGCCAGAAGTCCCGGGATCGATCCTCTGTTTGTAAATTTCTTGTGGTATCCTGGAAACACAATTATTGTGGAGTTAATACAGCCACAACGTGCCAACATATCGAGTGAGGACGTACGATGACCGTCCCCTGTGTGCAGAGAGACAGACGACGTGTAGGCTAAACATCCTTTCGTAGTATTCGAGAAGAGCAAGGCCACGAAATTGCCACTCCGATGGTCACCCCACCATCCCGAAGCTTTAACCAGTCTGCTTTGTATTATAGTTGTGAGGATCAGAAATAAATCAATCCTACAGCCCACAGGGCTGTAGGGTTGATTTATTACTGAAAGTATTACAATATATTGGTTAGTGCAAGCGCCAGTATATCATTGGGGCCAAAGTTTCCCTTTACCCCAAAATGTCTGTATACCGTTTAGAAATGGTCAAGGTGAAGATGTGCTGTTATATAATATTTGTTCGGCTACCGTTTCGACTGTGTATTACATAACAGTGTTTCGCCAGAAAAAGTAACAGCGGACGAAGATGTTCTTCTCCTTGTAGAATAAATCAGGGCAACAAACGTTCAACGAAACAAAGTCCGTATATGATTTGCAATTAAATGATAATTTCTAACACATCCATCAAATCTAACAAACGACATTGGAAAAATCAGCCCAATATTTTTTTAATCTTAAATTTTTTATCTTTCTTCCATGTTTCGGGAAGAACGAAAGTTTAAAAGTTATTTTAGAAAAAAATGTCTTGCCGTGGCATTTAAAGACAATAGCGAAAATTAACCAAGGGCGTAACGTTAATTGGTGGCGGCGCTGTGGCCGATTCAGCCACTTTCTGTAGTTTCCAAGTGTCAGTGAAGGGGGCGCGGTGGCTCAGTAGGTAGAGATGCAGGCTGCAAACCGAGAGATCATCGGTTCGAATCCCACCTGCGGCAACCGCGTTGTGTCCTTGGACAAGACACTTCACCCCCATTGCCCACGTGGGAGTACGGTAGCTTTGTGTACTAATGCATACTGCACGTCGATGGTGCACTTGTCTTCAACTGATGCTAACCTCGCTTGTGTGGAGTTAGTATATTGGGGAGCCTGACAGTTGTTCGCCGTTGCTCTGTGGTTCACTCCGGCTCCCCCCCCCCCCCCCCCGTAAAACTGTCCGACATGAGGTGACACCTGCTGTCGAAAGTGTCTTAAAACCCCAATAAACAAATAAATAAATAATGTTAATTGGTGGTAAACATAATTATCCTCAAGACAGTTTCTACGAAAAATTAATATATGCGTATCAGATTTTATGAGATAAGGAGTTCGATTCCTCCCGTATAATATAATATAATATAATATAATATAATATAATATAATATAATATAATATAATATAATTATAATAATATAATATAATATAATATAATAATATAATATATAGAGGATATCTACAGTACGTGGAGAGTGTATTATCACTAAATCACCCGCAGAGTGGAGATTCCACCTGAGGAATAATTGCAAATTTGTTGCAAAGCATAACCAGCACCAGCAAAGTTTCAGCCAATGGACCTCCGGGTTAAACCCGGAGGTCCATTGGATGAAACATTGCTGTGTTTTTTGTCCATATGTACACAATTTGAAAGTTATAGCTTGGGTGATAACTCCACTCTGCGGGTGATTTAGTTACAATTCACTCGCTACGTACTGTACGTTGTTTTAGTGAATATCGCACAAGTGCTCTTGAAAAATAAGACTTTCACGTCCACACTCATGAGATAATTCCCGATATTCACAAAACAACGTAGATTTTCTTTCAATTATAAGCTACGTTCCATTTTACTTCATAATATTCAGCCCAATTCGGTTGCAAACAGTTTCAAGACAATAACAAAGATCTGCTGATTATTTCTTCAAGGCGACGGCATGCACCAAAGCGTGACGTCATTTAGGAAGCTCCTGAGGGATATTTCTCGATATCCACCGAGTCGATGGATATCGAGAAATATCTTTTTGATAATTTGCGACAAAATCACAGGCTAGCAATTAATAAAATATAATATATAATATAATATAATTTAAAAATATAATATAATATTATCAGTTAGATGACGTGTAGCTGGCTGATACATATACATACAAGGCGATGAGAATTGATATCAAGTATGTCGAAAGTCCATGTAAATCAAAGGATTAATAAATTTTCTCTTCCAACAAAGAAGGACCGGACGTTTATTTTTTAGAAAACGCTATTGACAGCGTCGCGCAGAATCATCAACAGTAACTGGCACCGATATGTATCCATGGTGATAATACACAATCTTCGAGTTCGCAGTGCGATATTTATTTACAAAATAAAACGTATCGCTATAGGCATACCTGTATCCGAAATACCCTTACATACATTTACTGTCTTTACCAACTCAAAATGGTTAACAAGGCACTTTTAAATGTTCAAAGAATCACTTTTAATCTGTCGAGTAAACTGTAAAGAAAATGTTCGCTTCAGCATAAAAAAGTATATTCGATATACCGTATTGAGTCGTAAAAAATACAAAGAACTTTTGGGGCTACAAATAATATTTTCTATCCATTTTTTAACCCTTTACCCAACGCAGACGATATAAAAATGTATTATTTTAAATATTATTTTTTTAAATTTTTCAAAAAATTTCAACAAAACCATATCATGTGACCCCTCGTTGGAACGAGCTCATCGAGCTCGTTCCAACGAGGGGGTCACATGATATGGTTTTGTTGAAATTTTTTGAAAAGTAATATTTTTTCAACTGCTGAATTTGCATATTACGCGGGCGGATGCGGCCGATTCGTTGGGTAAAGGGTTAAATATTTAATATTTTAAATCAATAAATACGGTACCTTAAAAGTATTTTTGGTACTTAAATTCTCTTATTTTGTTTCAATTCAAATTTTGAAAAATTGAAGCGAGTGGAAATGCATCAATTTGATCAAAATAGTAATGGCTGCTACTCACCTTACAGCAAACAATATCAGGTGAGTTACCTCATTCGGCGGAACCCTTAGATGGTATTCTAACTTTGAGGCATAATAAAATATAATATAATATATTCGAAAAACCGTATAGAGTCGTAAAAAAGTCTGTCATAATATAACAGAAGGATATTATGTATGACGTGATGGGTTAAATGGATAAACATTTGATTTCAATTCAATTCTGTTTAAAATTGACCAGTCAGTCTTTTTCCACTCCTTGATGCAACATTGTTCTCCCCATACCCATTCTACGAACGTTAGCTCCCACGTATACACACACGCACTGTATACTTGGTTTGCTTCTTTGCTTCTTTGTTTCAATTTTTTGTGGGATTCTATTGATATTATTAAGGGAGAACCATGTCAGGTGATGTGTTAAATGTTACCTAATTTAATATTTCAGAAAGATGAATTGTTTTGTCATTTTAGGCTCTGTTCATGGATCCGTGTGTATGTCTGCTGATGAGAACAGGGCAGCACAAATAGAATGTTTGTTTGAAGTAAAGAACTTAGTGAGTAACACAACTTCGTTTTGGTTTGGAACATCATACAGAAGCAACTGTAACCTTGATCCAGTGGAGTTGGAAAAGAGTATTGAATGTTATAACCCTCTACCATTACAAGTGGATAGTATCGAGACAAGGCTCTTTCCAAAACGATATTATTCATTGTTGACATCCGTAGATCAGTTATTGAATGTCACATTTCCGGCGTCTGATAATGGTGAGTTATCAACTAGGGCCCCTTGAAGCTTCACAAAATTTCATTCTATTCAAAAGTGTTCCGTTGATTCCAGACGCGACTGAGCCAACGGGCACAGGTGGCACGTGCCCCTCCACTTTTTTCCACAGATATATTTCGCAATTACAGAATGAGTTAAAAGGGGCTCATGCAAACGTGGCAATATACAGGCATTCATGTAACATTATTTACAAATTCAAACAATATTTAGCCACAGAATCCCGCTTTCGGTCCATTTCTTCAACTTCAACTATCTTCCAACCCGAAGGCTGGCCTTCGGGTTGGAAGATGGTTGAAGTAGAACAGACGAACAAGACATTGACCATACAGCGGCATATTCATCTAAACGAGAGACTATACGCAGCCGAGTCATGGTACATTTACCGAAATACGATTGTAACCTTTCTCGCATTGGGTCGAACCATGGTAGCATTGTAAATTTCTGGCCCTCCACTTTTTCCGAGCCTACGCCGCCTCTGGATCGACACCAGACAATTTCCCTACTGCTGCTTGTGATTGACATATGACTCAAGAAAACTTAAAAAATTAGCCATGTCTTGAGATACAGTATGGTCATATGGCCACTTATTTTTCTCTGAAACACATTCCTGTTGTTTTGGACTGTGCTTTCAATAATTTTTCAATTCCATTATTTTGCTTTAAATTAACTTTATCTCTTTGGATCGGATTATGATCGTGGGGGGGGGGGGGGGGGGGGGGGCGTTGGCGTTGCGGTATCCGGTTCTCGTCAGATCACCGAAGTTAAGCAACGTCGAGCCCTGTTAGTCCTTGGATGGGTGACCGTCTGAGCGATGGATTCGGACTTCCGCGTTCTGTCCTTGGGCAAAGCCATTAACTACGATTGTTCACATGGGAGCACGATGACACCGTGTACTACTAAGGCATACTGCACGTCGATGGTGCGTATGTCTTCAACCAATCTAACCCTGCCTGTATGGAGTTCGGAGTTACGATGTTTGGGATCTGGCAGCTGCTCGTCGTTGCTCGGTGGTTCTCTCCGGATAGTCCGGCTTCCTTCAACCGTAAAACTGCCATCGACACGATATGACCTTGGTTGTTAAAGTGTCGTTATACCTTAATAAATAAATCGGATTATGATCGTTTGCATTGTCTCAACAAAAATGCGTTTATAAGACAGCGTCAATAAGGAAGAAGTAATTCCTGTAGCATTAGGAAAGAATCCCACTATTGGAGGAATTTTAAACAAATTTGAAAACAACTCTGCAAATATTATCTCACAAAGTTGTATCTCTTCGTTTTCCACTTTTTCGATCAAAAGATTTTTTTTAAGTTTGCCCCCGTCAGCAATCAAGTTTGGGGAAATGTGACACGTGATAGATATTGGCTGTGCATTGGATAACTCCGAAACGAGTTTCAGAGAATAAATGAGTTTCCCAGCTGATATGGGACTTCTGACATGTAGTTCCGACGCTTTATACCACGATTATAGTGTGTATGCCACGTTACCCTATGTATTTACTTATTTACTTATTTATTGATGTTTAAGGCCACATACTTATGCACAATGGCTAATCATGATGGTGACAGTTTTACGGGTGGAGAAAGCCGGAATACCCGGAGAGAACCACCGAGCAACGACGAGCAGCTGCCAGCTACCCAACATCGTAATTCCGCACTGCAGCACAGGCAGGGTTAGATTGTTTAAAGACATGCGCACCATCGACGTGCAGTACGCCTTAGTACACGGCGTCATCATGCCCCCATGTGGGCAATCGGGGTTAAGTGCCTTGCCCAAGGACACAACGCGGGAGTCCGAATCGATCGCTCAGACAGTCACCCATCCGAGGACTAACCGGACTCGACGTTGCTTAACTTCGCTGATCTGACGAGAACCGGTTACCGCAACGCCCCCGCGCCCCCACGTTACCCTATAGACAGTGAGAAATATTCTAGATACACCACGCGTGGAGTCCGGCCTACGTGTGGGAATGACATGTAAGAACGCATCTGCTTGGTCATAACGCATCTTATTACTGTTATGATGTCATTGAAATGCTCCGACATAAAAAAGTGCCACGATAGTAAACAGAAGGTGAAGTTTTCTTTAAAAATATCAGCTTTATTCACTTAATTCAAGTTTAACCCTTTACTTTACACGACACTTGAAAATAAAATTCTTGAATAACTAATTTTTTTCATTTTTTTCCGTTAAAAAGATAGCTTATGACCCCTCATTGGAATGATCAATTTTCGATGTTTCATCATTTTGTAACTGTGAATGATGGAATTAACTCAGGATAACGATTTTACATGATGTGATTTTCTTGAAGTGCATTTCGAGGATTTTGTTTTATTATGATAAGTAAACGTACTATAGAAATCTCGTACCGACTGACATCATGCATACTTATGAAGCTCAATATTGCGTACCCTGTAGTTGTAAATAGTAACAGTTAGAATTTTTGCCGATTTGAAATCGAGTTGGAATGTTGGGAAGTAAATGCGACATCAGCATCACCAAAGAAGCTCTAAAATCCAGATAGATGGAATTTCCAACTACTCATGACTTGCCCTCCCTCCCCAATCCTGGCCAACATTTCCTCTAGTTGGAAATTCGGAGGGCAAGTCATGAGTAGTTGGAAATTCCATCTATCTGGATTTGCACCTCCCAAGAAAATCCCCCCTGTCGCCACGTCCCTGAGCCAAGGACCAGTTACTGAAAGCTGTCGTGTTGAAGTCATTTTCCAACTTTTCGGCAAAGGTGTGTATTGTTATTATTTAATGGGAAAACGCAATTTTGTGATCGTCGTTTGAGCTTGGGTTAACCCTTTAAACCCTGGTGGTATCTTCCATGTCAGTTCAATGGCATCACTTGGAGGAGTCCATATATATTATTTGGGGTTGAACAATTATACTTCCAACGTACAGCCTATTGATTCGTCTACCACACACATTCACTTAGCCGCCATCCAACTTGATGAAACTATGAAGTATCGTGTTCCTGGGCAGGAAAAAAAAACGGTCTCACTGTTACAAAGGGTTAATATAAACTGCAAAGTCATTTTATGTTATTAATAATTGATACAGTTTCCCTGTCCCCGCGGGAACCCCGAGAAGTGAAGCAGTGCCTGTCCACTGCGGTTAGCAGGATCTGTTTTACTGGTAAAATAGGACCCAGTCACCAATGCTTGGGAGGTGCAAACCCTCTTTAAAGTTGGCAACATGGCTTATTAAACCTCACTCCTGGTCTTAAGTTGATACTCATGTTGTGGTCATGATTACTCACTGATTACTCACTGTGCAAAAATATGTGACCTTAACCATAAATAAAAAAATAAAATAAATAAATAAATAAATAAATAAATAAATAAATAAATAAATAATAAATAAATAAATAAATAAATAAATAAATAAATAAATAAATACAGTTTTCCTGAGGTATTCACTGTCTGATAAATCTCTATCTGTGGAAAAAAAAATATTTGTTTCTTCCGGGTTGGAAGAGAGGATGAGGCAGTTTTGTTGACAGAGACTATGATATGTCAAAGCTGGTCCTCTAGATTGGATGCAAATCGTCGCCTGAGTGCTAGAATGTCCTATGTCCCATAGGGGACCTAGGACATTCTAGCACTCAGGCGACGAAATTCCAGGCTGCAGCAATAGTCTAATAACTGCGGCAAAGGTCGA
Source organism: Pictodentalium vernedei (assembly GCA_031216915.1). Taxonomy (NCBI): domain Eukaryota; kingdom Metazoa; phylum Mollusca; class Scaphopoda; order Dentaliida; family Dentaliidae; genus Pictodentalium; species Pictodentalium vernedei. Next base: position 564,324,946 of record CM062294.1, read on the forward strand.
CTCGACACTCTCAGTCACTGTTAACGTCTAAATCTCACTGATCATACAGACACTGACTTTAAAACCAGTCATTTCAATTTCACCGCCTTACCAACTCAGAGCTGAACTGAAGAAACACTGACTCAAATACCACAACTGTCCCAAAATATCTTCCCATCTCACTCCATTCTTTGGGGTTTGGGCAGTGAAGCATTCTTTGGGGTTTGGGCAGTAAAGATTCCAAACACCATCCTTAATTCACATTCCTTCTTATATCAAAATGAATTACGTGGCAGAAATCCAGCGGTCATGTTATTTATTTATTTATTTATTGGTGTTTAAGGTCACATATTTCTGCACAATTGCTAACCATGATCACGAGAGTTTTAGGGGTGGGGGAAGCCTTTGTACCCGGAGAGAACCATCGAGCAACGGCGAGCAACTGTCAGCTCCCCAGCATACTAACTCCACACAAGCAGGGTTAGCATTGGTTGAAGACACGTGCACCATCGACGTGCAGTGCGCCTTCGTACACAACACCACCCTGTCCCCACGAGGGCAATGGGGGTGAAGTGTCTTGCCCAAGGACACAACGTGGTTTCCGCAGGTGGGATTCGAACCGAGGGCCTCTCAGCGTGCAGCTTGCACCTCTAACTAAGCCACCACGGCCCCAGTGTTCATGTTTAGTGTTCGATTAACTTAATAAACTTTTGTTTCTGATTAGGTACCTATCATGCGTGTGGAAAAACATACCAGGGGCCATCTAGAGCAGCCTTTACTGTGGATCCTCTCTCGGAGGAGAAGTACTTCCCATGGCACGTCCGTAACTTCCCGGAAATAACATGGAAAACAAACGACGTTGATCATCACACAATCATAATATATGATCCGGGACTTGGAAGATCTGCCGGTATCATTATCAACGTCCCTGGTACCAATATTTCAGGAGGACAGGTGTGTATGTTTTATGGATACCTTGGCCTACTCTTTTCGTTTGCTCATTCCTCCTGTGTTGTTTTAATCTTTTACCTAACTCGAATAATCTTTAACTTAATTTGAAATAATGCTATCGTATCTCAGTAACGTGATAACCGAACAATTCCAACTAGTGGACAATACTATAAAACCTTAACAATTGTATTTTCTAGAATTGTATTTTCTACCTATTAATAAACTGACCATAAAATGAATCCTTAACATTTTAAAAGATATGGCAATTTGCCAACTGGCAAATTGCAACATCTTTGAAAATGCTATTGGTTTATGTTTACATTGGCATGGCGGGGGTTCGAACCCACGCCGAGAGAGTTTCCTTCGGCACCAACCGCTTAGCGAAACTATACTGAACCACGCACACCACTCGGCCATCGACAGACCCCGTCATGCCAATGTAAACAAAACCAGCGTCCTTTCTTAATTCTATGGCATCAGAGAAATTTGAAAAAGACAAGTACTGTCGCTGATTTCTTCTGAGGTGCAGTTCGTAGAATTAAGTGCTTAGATGCAACTATCTGATGAGCTATTGGTTTATTTTAACTCATTTCGGAAGCCCCGAAACCAATGCTGTGTGATGTAAGAAGATTAAAAGCTGGAGGCAAAACTTTAAAACTTTTACAATTGCATATTCTAGAATTCTATTTCCTACCCATTAATATAACTGACTAAAAGGGATTATTAGTATCATAAAAGATATGGCAATTTGCCAACTGGCAAACTGCTACATCTTTGAAAATGCTAATGGTTCATTTTAACTCATATAAAGTCATAACTAGAAAATACAGTTCTAGGAAATACAATTGTAAAAAGTTTTATATACTACAAAAATTTTGCTGAGGATCACTCCTACCCATCTGTATATTTGATATATAAAAGGTCAAATGTGTACAGTTTTAAGATTGTTTATTACTTCATTAGAGTTTAGCGACACTTGGATCATATAATGTCGGGCAATTCTACGGGTGGAGAGAGTCGGAGTACCCGGAAAAAACCACTGAACAATGATAAGTAACTTTCAGGCTTTCTAATTTACCCTCCTGACACAAACTGTTAGAACTGGTTAAAAGGTTACTTTGGCACGTTGTACATCTATGGTCGACGCGCTGTATGCCCACGGTTCAGTTGCCTTCAACCAATGCTAACTCTATTTGTGCCAGGATGATAAATTGGAGAGTGTGACATTGCTGAGTGCTTCCCTGTGGGTACTCTGGCTTCCTCTACCCGTATATTTGTACAACTTCATAAGACCCCAGACTGTTATAACGGTCATTGCACCCCAATAAATAAACAAACAAATAATATACACATTTTCCGTTCATGTACAAATAATATATCGATGAATAGGAAGTGATCCTTCAACCAATGCTAACTCTTTGTGCTAGGATGATAAATTAGAGAGTGTGACATTGCTGAGTGCTTCCCTATGGGTACTCTGGCTTCCTCTACCCGTATATTTGTACACCTTGATATGACCCAGACTGTTATAACGGTTATTGCTCCCCAATAAATAAACAAACGAATAACGTACACATTTTCCTTTCATGTACAAATTATGTCGATGAATAGGGAGTGATCCTTAGCACAATATGAGAAGTATAATATTAACCCCAGAGTGGGATACAAGTGCAGCAAATCGTCCCCTGAGTTCCAATGTGTTCTATGTGCCAGTAGGCACATAGAACACATTGGAGCCCAGGGGACGAAATGTCTCATATGAGGAAAAGTTGAATTTGCTTATTTAACGTGATTGAAATTTTAAGTAGTGAAGCAGCGAGCATTTTCTGGTAGTAGAGGTGGGATAAAAAATATAAAATTTCCCAATGAAAATAGCAATGTAAAACATCTGGGCACGTCACAAGTCGAACACGTTAGAATTGTTGTTCGAACGTCTGATACGGCGATGGGGGAAACAATCTGTTAACCAACTTTTATTGACTAAAACATATGTTACATATACACCTGGAACTTAATTAAGCACCCCCTGTTTTTGGGCAGTGGTGTTAATATAAACTGTAATTACTTTCATGCTATCTTTCAGATGGCTAAAAGTAATTGTTTGCGGAACGAATGGTCTATTGATAAACGGAAGACAACACAATGATGAAAACATGCAGTATTTTAACGTCGCTAATTACACATATCTGCCACTTATGTGTTTGATGGAAAAATGTTCTCTCGACAAGTAATTACTGACAAAAATGTAACTTGTAATCTGAAGACAATAGCAGTGTCTGACGTCAGTAGCGAGTGTATCCACCGCCTGCCCGGATGGCAGCCTGAACCCTCATCTGTCCTAATGCTACCAGTGAACCTTCTGAGACGGTCCAGGGCAACTGCTGTCACTCCTCATGCAATGTAGCTTCCAAATCGGCCATATGCTGTACAGGCGGATCTCTTGCTTGCACACGGCGTCCAAGAAAGTCTTAGATGTGTTCTAACAGATTTAGATCGGGGCTCATTGCGGGCCATGGTAGTGTTGTAATAGCGTTGTTCTGAAGGAATGCTCTGACAGCATGGGAACGATGTTGCCTTGTATTATCGTCCATGAATACAGGGCGAGTAGCCAACGGGTGGTTGTCAAATGAGGCACGACATCCGGATTGAGAATGTTCCGGATGTACTGATGACCACTGAGATTCCCACGTACAATCACCATATCAAGTTTACAATCATGAGAGAGGCATCCCCAGATCATTACTGATCCACCACCATAAGGAGCAGTAGATCTGACGTTCCTTGGCAGTATTTCTATGCTTTCACGCTCTCATGCGACCATCTATGACGTGAAGCAGGAACCAACTGTTATCTGACCAATGGACTTTCCCCACGTCCTGAGATTTCAATGTTGTCGTGCCATACTCCGCTCGAAACGTCGTCTTTGATGCTGATTGGACAGAGCTGGACGCTTGATGACCCTTCAGGACCTCATGCCCAGTGCTTTGAGACGGTTTCGGAGAGTTCTGTTGCGCAAACGCCTGTTGGGAAGCCAAGAACGTTTCAAAACCTCACTTGAAACAAAGGGTTCACGCCTAATGAGGCGTCCAGACTCCGATCGTGCCGAGCAGAAGTGTGTTGGGGCCATCGAGGCCTTGGTCGGTCCTTAACGTAGTTGGCTTGTTGATGGTTTTCGGACAAGTCTGCCGATGACAGAATGACAACAGCCAAGTTGCCTTCCAATATCTTTGAATGACATGCCTGTTGATGCATACCAATGAGTTGCCATCTTAGTGCCTCTGACAGTCTCCTCCGTGCCACGGCAACATATATTAATAAAAGAAGTGACAAATTTAGTTGTTTTATACCCAGATATTGCATGTGGATGATTGTGGTGTTTTGTGACATTCTGGGAAGCATGCTTCACGCGGACGAGGGGATGTGTTTAGGGTAAGCTATCAATCAGAAACATCATGTTTCACTAGATGACATGTACTGCTAGACACAGCAATCATTAAAACATAATAATCAGTTAGAGTAACTTCGCTGTCATGAAACATTTCAGGGGGTGCTTAAGTAAGTTCCAGGTGTATATTTGGTGCATTGGGAGGTCTACAAAGATCAAAAGGAAAATCCAGAATAACGTCGCCTGAGTGCAAGAATGTTCTATGTCCCCTATGGGATGATATATTATTTCCCCTATGGGACATAGAACATTCTAGCACTCAGGCGACGATATGTCAAGAAAAAAACATAAAACTGTATTAAAAATGCAAGTAATGGAAAATCATGGGATATAGCGTTTCACTTTTACTCTCGGGCTCTTCGAAAACAGGTAAGTAGACCAATTGAGCAACGAGGATTTCCAAACTATACACAAATAACTCTCTCCACACTGATGTCACAATTCCAAAATGTTCTGCTACAAATTGTCCTTATATCATAACTAGGAATATAAACAGTTCAGATCTCAATGAGTTAACAAACTCAAATCAGCCGAAGATGTCGTATATGATTGGTTGATCTGGTCTTCTTAACTTGACGAAATTTGCCAACCCAGATTGATAGACTGCTGTAATTACCTGTTTATTAAATAAGAGTGGATATTTGAAAATTGAATTTGATACCCGAGATGTAAATAAAAAAGAAATTAGGGAATGTTTGTCGAGAGAGTTTAGAGCAATGGCACTCCAATTTGTATTTCGCGTTTGTGATTTTTCCGCCTCGAAAATATTCATACTTCAGTCACGCCACGAGTTGAGGCTCGTTTGTGACACGTGTGGTTTGGATTGGGAAAGTTGAGACTCATAATCTGGCGAGAAAGAGTTGAATGTATTACTGACAAGCTAATTGCAATGGTTTCGCCGTCATATAATATAAGATTTATTGCATTCATTTCCAAACAGAGGCGGACTGGTTGTATGGTCCACCGAGAAAATTCCCAGTGGGCTCCCTACTGGGAAACCTCCGGGGCCCGCAAAATTGATACACCCCAACACTTGAAAATGCATGAAATTTTGTGAAAATGCCCAATAGGGGAAATGGATCCGATTGCATAGAATACCGGTATGATGAAATGTTCTCTATGTGGACTGCCAATGGCAGATAGAGGCGGTCAGAGGGGATAACAATGACAGTCCACATAGAGGACATTTCAGTATACCGCAGTCTAGTCTGTCACTGATCACTCAGATCGTTCTTTTAATTTGAAAAATCAACATTTTCTTCCATTGGGCCGAACTGTGGTTGGCCCAGTAGGTCCGCGTACCCCCTGTTGATACCATTTTTGCCGCATGAGTGATGAAGATGAAACAAAGATGTCATCGAAGTGTCCTCTGAATTACCATTGATCACTCAGATGCAAAGAAGCAGCGTTCGTTAAGTTCGAAAAATCAAAATTTTCTCCGAGTCCGGGATCCGCTTTAGTTCTTTTCCCCGCAAATTTTCTTGGCCCAATCCGTCCCTGTTCCCAAACTCTTTTTGCCTGGTACAGCAGATTCCAAAAGGTTCAGACATAACAATTTGGAGAATTATACTTTGAAATCACGTGACTGATACCCAGGTCGCTGTAGACAGTGTATACATCACATGTCAGGTCGCTAGTGATAGAACTCACTCGTCCAATATTGAAAATCGCGTTTCAATGTAGTTATATGTGAAATGAAAATTATATAATTTTGTATCGGAACTTTTGAGAATTTCAGGTGTTTCAAGAATATACCGGAATGATTAACCCTACCCCAAAATGGACCCCCTTCCTGTTCCTCGTACATAGACAAAGAATACCAAACATCACTCCTGATTCATCAGCGATACAGAACGGAGTTATCGATCTTGAGCAGTTTTTAAGCAGAAACTCAATTCTAGGTACGTTTTAATCCTTTTGTTTATTTAATTATTGGTGTCTAACCCTTTAACCCTAGTGGTCGCTTTTGGCCATGAACATGACACGTCATAACTTCATTATATGGGATGGCTGTTCAGTAAATGCGTGGCGTAGACCCATCACTATTTTCAACGTGCAGCCCCAAGGCTGCACGTTGAATATATTGATAGGTCTACCCCAAATAATGAATATGGACTCTTCCAAGTTCTTCCACTAAACTGGCACGGAATATACCACTATAGTTCAAAGGGTTAAGATAACATATTTTACACAATGACTAATCATGACTACAGCATGAGTATCAACTTAAGACGAGGGGTGAGCGTTTATAAGTTATGTTGCCCATTTAGAGAGGACTTGCACCGCCCTAGCATTGGTGACTGGGTCCTATTTTACCAGCAAAACAGAGCCTGTTTACCGCAGTGAACAGGCACTGCTTCACTTCCCGGGGTTCACGCGGGGATGTGTATACAATAACTACTCGATAAAATACTCAACACTCGGAAATCCAACAATAAGTTTTTAAAGTGCATTTAAGATTACTTTGCCGACTTTTCCTCCATTTGTGCAAATTAAATGTGCCTCTTTCATAGTTGGGTGTTTGCTTCGCTTTCATGTTTTATCACCAGTCAGCATTATTTAATCTGAGTGCGTTGACGATGGATATTTGAGAAAAGTACCAGAAAGAAGCGACAAGCCAGCTATTTATTTCATCCAGTAGCGTCCGCCTACTCTCAGGCCACTCGTCTAATTCTGACTGGAATTCGGCGCTGTTTTGGGCTGTTTGTTTAACCAGTTTTTGTGAAAATTTGCGCGCAGACGACTGCTGAAGTAATATACTATTCAAAAAAGGTAGGGGATATCCAAACTGATGTTGATATTTTCGGAAAATGGTATTGGATACGCGTGATTGGACACATCAATATGTTACCAAGTTTAGTGTGGATCATGAATGTCACTGGCCCACGGAAACTTCATACGGGGTTTTCGCACGAGCGCCGCGTTAATGTCTGTGGGGTACGTTTTTAAATTTTCATTTGTACTGGGCAGGCTTTTTCGGAGGTCTCATCGTTCTTTTATTGGTATAAACTCGTTCATCAATATCTGGTCGAAACGTAACTTTTGAGGTATGCGAAGACTGACACGCGACGAATGTTTTCGTGCCGTTGGCATGTTGGAAGCTGACAACAGACAGGCTGCAGTGGCTCAAATTCTCAACGTTATTGAATCGGTGATTTGCAGGTTGTGGTCACGCTCCCGTCAGACAGGCAATGTTGATGACAGACGTCGATCAGGTCGTCCAAGGGCGACGACTACTAATCAGGATCGTTTCCTCCGAACCACAGCATGACGAAACCGCCATCAAAGTGTCCAGGAGAAAATGGGCAGCAGCTGCCTCAAGCGATAGATGTGCGAGTCACACTGTCCGAAATCGCCTACAGATAGAATTTTGGACGCTCGACGATCTCGAATAATTCTACGTTTGACTGAACGTCACATCGCTGCAAGGCGTAATTGGTGTGGAGCACGACAGCGCTGGAACAATCGTCGGTGGAGCAGCGTCATGTTTTCTGATGAATCGAGGTTCACTTTCGACTTCCACGACAGGTAAAACAGAGTGTGGCGGCGGCGGCGGCGGCGGCGTGGCGGCGGCAGCGGTGGAACGAACTATACAATGACGTAACCGTTAGATAGCACGATCGTTTTGGTGGTGGATCGGTTATGGTGTAGTGAGGCCTAATCATGAAAAGCAGAACAGCATTACATGTCATCTAAGGGCGTACCACAGGACAGTACTATAGTGACAGCATGTTAGCAGCTCGTGTGGTGCCACTTGCACGACGTCACGGCTGTCGATTAATTTTCCAAGATGACATTGCATGTTAGCAGCTCGTGTGGTGCCACTTGCACGACGTCACGGCTGTTGATTAATTTCCCAAGATGACATTGCAATAGCACACAGGGCCTGTGTCGCTACAGAGTTCCTCCAGGAGCAGACATCACTACACTGCCAAAGTCCAGACCTTTCACCGATTGAGCACGCCTGGGATATGCTTGGAAGGCGCCTACGACAACACCAACAGCCCCCTACCAATGCCCAGGAACTCGCCGCTGCACTGCAGGAAGAATGGAATAACATCCGCAAAGCTGATATTGGACGTTTGGTGAGGAGTATGCCACGTCGGATCCGCGCTTGTCTCGCGAACTGAGAAGGATTTACAAGGTACTGGACTGCATGTGGTAAATTCTCTGACTGACCGCTCATATCTTCTACAGATCAGTGCGTGGAATGCGTGCTTGTCAAACACCCAGCTACCGCTGAAATCATTCACCAGATGTCACAGAGCAATGCCTCAACTGTCTTTTTGATGAAAATATAAATATATTTCTTCATCTCACTTTTATCAAATATGCCCTACTTTTTTAAACAGTATATGTTTCCCTTCACTTACAAAGATATACATGTATTCTTACCTGTCCAGCTATACATATTCCAAAATATAAGTATTTGATTGCACTCGAAAATATAAAGACATTGACATACTTTGTGGAACTATACGCGGCGTAATCATAAAACTTCGGCTGTGGTGAGTATTCATTTCCGATTATAACGTCATCAAAAAAGTCGATAAAATCAAATCTCGATTGAACAACGTTTCTAGCTTTAACCCTTTACCCAACGCAGACGATATTAAAATTTATTATTTAAAATATAATTTTTTGAAATTTTTCAAAAAATTTCAGCAAAACCATATCATGTGACCCCTCGTTGGAACGAGCTCGTTCCAACGAGGTGTCACATGATATGGTTTTGTTGAAAGTTTTTGAAAGATAATATTTTTTCAACTGCTGAATTTGCATATTACGCGGGCGGATGCGGGCGATTCGTTGGGTAAAGGGTTAATTCACAGAAGATGCCTCTGTATTGAATTTTTCAGATTCAATCGTCTGGATTATAACAGGTGATTAGAAAAGCTTACCTCTTGTTCCTTTTCCAACCAACTGACATATTTCAGACGAGTGAATCTAAACATAGTCGATGACCTATTTGAGAACTAGACTGGTTCCTAGCCCTATCAGCACTGGGTTTCTTACAAAATTAGACTGGTGGCTTGAGAGCTTGAAGCGCTCCATAATATTTAATAGCAACAACAAGCTAAAACTCTTCAACTTACACATGCCACAACGAACAACGGTTGGTGGATATCAAATGAAATTCACTTGAAACAGATCGTTCCCTGAGTTCCAATGTGTTCTATGTGCCAGCAGGCTGCCAGTAGGATGTCAGTAGGCTGCCAGTAGGCACGTAGAACACATTGGAACTCAAGGGACGAAATGCTAATTTTCTCTTTGACCTGATGGTTTTGCGTACAAGAACTTCCTTAAAACGTTCTGTATTTTCTTCATAATTTTAATTTCCTCTCTAACAGAAAAGCCTAATAGTTAACGAATATACGAATATTATGCACACATTCTCGGTAAAGCGGCAATACACGTATTCCAACAAGCATGGGCATATCATTTCAATATCGGATAGCTGATATCTGTTTATGATATTGGTCCGATATTTTATTGATATTGATATCCCCATTTACAACAAGGGATCTTTCGATATTGGTCCAGTTATGGTTTGATATCAGGATGATAGTCGGGGTTGAAAAAAAACACTTTTGGAAACAGATTAGTTTATATTTTATATTTTACCATCTATCCTAATATTTTTCTTGATCATGAATAATCCTATTGGACATACTTGCAAATGCGAAGTTTAGTGTTAGATGATCCAATTGAGGCAAACCGTATGTTCGACGTACGAGAGAAAGTGGTACTGAAATCCTTAGGTACGGCATTACATGCGCCTTGTATAACCTTAGGTCTCGTTTCCTAATAAAAGGTCATGGTTAATGGATATCGTCTGCCAAATTGTTATTTTGGGCTATAGATTTATTTTGTGATGGTATGGATTTAGTAAATAATGCTCATTAATTGTGATGTGGCCAAACAATCTGCTGATGGTCTTGATTCAAATTGTGTACTCTGAAGTGCATTCAGTTGGAGGTCAAGGTCACACATGAGTGTTTAATGACAAACCCAGATCTGTTTGGGAGCTGGGAGTTTGCAGGTTACACATGGAAGACTTTTTGTGTAAATCTGCTTTGAGAAAGCCTTTTGAAAAAATGAATAAGAAACCCATATGTTCTTTTTATTTGTCAGAATGTTCGTCTTATGCTGTAAAATCCTCAGTGAAGGAATAAAGAATTCCTACAACACAGTTTTATCGCTATCGATGCACGGAAATTGGAAATTTATCTCCAAAATGAGCAACTATTGACCATTTTGAGCCATATTTCAAGCCAGCAACCGTGCCATTCAGCTGAGTATTTTCGAGTGATATTGTAAGATTTTGAATGTGCACAGATTTCTCCAGAAAAAGGCCATACCAAGAGCTCCCAGAAACTGTACACTTTGTGAGGATTGTGAATAGGGGAGATAATTTAAATGCCAAATATACTCGGTCTTGTCAATGAGAAATTGTGCATTTCTTGAAAAACCAACGGTTTTCACTTGAATAACTGTAGCGAGACCTTAAATGACCTCGCGAAACTAAAACGGTGAAATAAAGGGTAATTTCGCCGAAATGTGCAAATTATTCTACAAATGATTTTTTGGAATGACATTCAGGTTTGCAATCTAGTCTGTTGTCATTCTATCACTCCCAGTAAATGTGCCGGCACTGTACATGTAGTTAATTAAATGTTTACAATTTTATATCAATTGTTTTCGCGTCATTATTTAACGTTTTTAAAAATGTTTTCAGTATTTTATTACTTTCCAAAGTGTGATTTACTGGCATTTCCGGGTTTGATTATAAACGATAACTTCCCAAGTGAATTATGCAATCAACAATTGTGTCATGTATCCGTGCGCGCAAACGAAGACACTTTGCCATGGGTGTAATGGGGACTTCATTGTTTTTTGTTCTTTTGACGTGAAAAGCAGACGACACTTGCAAAAAAATTCTTGAATAACTATTATTTTCATTTTTTGTCTCCAAAACATAGGTTATGACCCCTCATAGGAACGAGCTCAACGAGCTCGTTCCAATGAGGGATCATAACCTATGTTTTAGAGACAAAAAATGAAAATTAATTGGCGATTTTTTAGAATAGCGCTGGCTGGTTTTTGCCGTTTCGTTAGGAAAAGGGTTAAATAATATAATTATCGTTAATAATGAAAAGTAATAAACAGAGTAATCGCTTGACTGGACTGATTTCGTGAAATAATTCATTCGAGGCGAGGGACTATATTGTAAAACATTCACGCACTCTCACCTCTCATGAATTATTTCACGCAACCAGTCCAGTCAAGCGTTTACTCTCTATGTCAAGACCATGGTGACCTGGGTTAACACTAACAGTGCTAGTAAAAACAACTAGATTAAGTTAGTTCACTTGAGGCGTTTATAATACAATGGGAAAGTGCACTTCTACCATTTGAAATTATAATTCTTTGGAACTTACTCAGAAATTCTTCCAGTCAGTAAAAATATATTTACTCCTACCTTGAAACTTCTTTGCAGTAGGATGTGGAATATTTGGAGTTCCCCATCGCATTATCAACGTTAACACTTCATGTCAATGAACACAGAACTATTTGTTTTCCTGTAACTACAGATGCCCGATTTCTTGGGCCATATAGTGCAGTTGAGGGAAATTGTTGATTTTATATCAGGCCAATATCGGCTTGATGTCGGTCACATCTTTGGTCCAATATTACTCAACTTTGGAAATAGTATCAGGGGCTGATATTGAAATCTGATGAGGAGTCGCTGTTGAAAAAAACCCAAAACATTGGTCCCATGAGCTTTTTATATCAGTCTAATATCGGCTTGCTGTCGGAAATAATGTTGGTCCGATATTACGACAACTTTGCAAATCTGATGTTGGGCCGATATTGAAATCTGATGATAGACCGATATTGATAACAATATTGGTTAAATGTCAGCTTGATATAAAATGCTTTCTCAGAGCGGTTCACATATCTAAACATAAAAAGCTGACAAGGACAAAGGCTAATTTCCAAGACCAGAATATCATGACCCCTTTCTGAGAACGTTATTCAATAGTTTTAAATTGACATGAACATCTTTTGATATTCTTACAGGTCCTTCCGCGGTAAATATGATAAGAATACGAGGCGATCCTTATGCAGTACAGAAAGCAGTAGACATTGGTATGGCAAACAACTGTCCAGCATTGATTACTGAAGGTTAGTGTTTTCTAAAAGGCAGACGACACATGCAAACACAATCGTGAATTGCTAGAAATTTTCACATTTTTGTCTTAAACACATAGCTTATGACCCCTCATTGGAACGAGCTCAACGAGCTCGTTCCAGTAATGGGGTCAAAGCTGTCTTGGAGACTAAAAATGAAAAAAAAATAGGAAATGCCGCTGGGGTGACAACGAGCTATTTCCAATGAGAGCTTATGTTTTGGGGACAGAAAATGAACAACACGAAACGTCACTGGAGAAACAAGCTCCCCATATGGCACTCGTTTGACCTTCTCCTTAAAGATGCACAAGCAACTATCACAGGCGACACACCTGACTGTCCCTAACGTATGCATGAAATTTGTTAATTGTAGCTTGAATCGTTTCTGAGTTATGAGTGAGACGCGAATATCGACAGATGTTTAGTGTGCCCTTGAAATTTAATCTTTACCTTGAAATTGCGGACCCAACTATGGTGTATGACAGATCATACTATTGTCCGTTATAATTATGTGAAGTTTGATGAGTCAGGCCACAAAATGTTTTGAGTCATTGGCTCGGCCCGCCCCCCCCCCCCCCAACACACACACATACACTCGCACCTCAATCACTATATGCCACCCGACTAAAGTCAAGGGCATAAAAATTGAAGTGCGAATTTTGTAAATAACGCCGGCCAGTTTTATACGTAAGGTCGGGTTACTGCAATAAGGTAAGGATTTGAACGATTTTTTGTTGGGACGTAACGACACTTTCACAGCCAAGATCACCTCGAGTCGGACAGTTTTACGGTTGGAGGAAGCAGGTGTAACAGGAATGGAAGTCCGTAGGAAAATTAGTCCCTCTGGACAATTATTCCGCGGAATTATAGTCCTAGGTCTAACATTTCTAGGAATAGTAGTCCTGCGGACTACTATTCCTAGAAATGTTAGACCTAGGACTATAATTCCGCGGAATAATAGTCCAGAGGGACTAACGTTCCTACGGACTTCCATTCCTTTTACATCGGGTTACTCTGAGAGGTCAACCGAGCAGCGGCGAGCAACTGTCAGACTCCCCCACGTACTAACTCCACACAAGCAGGGTTAGCATTGGCTGAAGACAAGTGCACCATCGACGTGCAATGCGCCTTAGTACACAGCACTACATGGACAATCGGGACTAAGTGATTTGCTCGAGAACACAACGCAGTTACTCTTGATGGGGATCGTGGAACCTTTCGATTTGAAGTCCAATACCGCAACCATTGATCCTCTGCGCTCCCATTTAAACGATTAGGCGAACCGGCGTTTCTATTCGTGGTCAAACACCGGTTTTAGACCATCCCGTGTATGCAGTGGTGCCATCCTAGTAAAAACGCCTACATCATTAAACGTTTACGACAGACCTGCAACAGGCAACAGAGTATCAATAGCTTTTCGTAAGTGATTTAGGAAATATAATGTTCATTCCAAAACAGCTGCGAAAATCCCAGAAGGGTAGAATTCAGACAGGTCCTTCCAATGAGAAGTCATTACCGATGGATCAGAACAAGCTGGATGAGAATTTAGTTTTGTGGAAGGGGATTAGACGATTAGAAAGCGTGGTGGCTCAGTAGATAGAGCACTGAACTTTAAGCCCAAAAGTTAACGGTTCGATTCCGACGACTGCGTTGTGTCATTTCGCCGTTCTTTGTAATAACATCGCACTTGTCGTTGTGCTATTTTCGCAACAAGTGTTCCATTGTTAGAACTCTAACAGACAACTCGTCCCTTGAGCGCCAATGTGTTCGATGTCTTCTAATGCATGGTCTAGGTCGTTTTCGATGAATTTTGTTGGTAACCATGGAAACGCCCAAAAATAGGTGGTTTGGGAATAAATTAATAACATCTTAACCCAGACGATGTCTTTTTCTGAAAAGTATGGAAGGTGATAGAAAAATGAATGGTCTCCATGACGCTTCTCAAAGATTTAAAGGTTGCGTTTGGTTCCCTGGGTGGCGGTCTTAAAGAAGCAACTTCGCTTTACAGCCAACTCATCACCAGTCACTCACAATCGTAACTGTTAGGTGGAACTACCCCAGAGAGGGGAGAGGAGGGCAGTCTCCGCCCATTCCCGACCTCGTCTTTCGTACCGGCTTGAAAAAGACCAAATTCAAAACAATTACCTCCTCTCTTCAAAACGCTATATCTCAGCCAATTCTCGGTGAATTTCCATGAAATTTTCACTCAACATTCACGAATATTTGCTGCATCACATCCCACGCATTTCACATTTGCGCGCGAGGTTCCCACGGGCCACCTGCTTGGTTTTTGGATTTTTCGGCGACGTGGTCGAGTTTGGCAGAGCTTCTAGAACAAATGCTGAAAATTTCGAGTCGCTACTCCGAAAACTCTCGCCACAATCTACTGTACATGGAACGGAGTGTATACTTTTTATGATCTGCCCTGCAGTCATAACCACCCTTCTAGGCTAATTGTTTATCGGTGGCTCTAACAGTACTTTGTCCAACACGATTGTCATATCATGACACAAATTGTATGGATGTTGCATCTGTTGAATGTACGTCTACTTCAACATGCAAGACGCCTCAGCACACTGAACAACTGTACACCAATAGTGAACATTAGGGCAAAAGTGCCTTATTTGAGAAAACAATGCACGTACTCGAGTAAATTTTCCAGCTGTCTTATTGTCGAATATAATTCCAACGCACTGAGCAATAAGCTACTGTACACATATTTTTATCTCATATTTTAAGACAACTACGAGAGAAGAAAAGACGGATCCCGAAGGGGTGGGGGAAATGCATTAGGTCCGCCCCATGTGACAACACCTGCCAACGGTAATATTTGACTCGTTTTTCTAACTAAAAAAACAGCAGCCATTTACAACAACCCCTTACCCCCCCCCCCTCCCGCCCACACCCAGAAATGTTTGTAAAATATGTGAGGATGGTTAAAGTTTTTTTGTTGCGATCAAACTTTGGTTTGTCATGTATACAGTTCAATGTATGGAGGGCAATACACTTAATCCCGATTACCCACGTGGTGGGCACGGTGGCGTTGTGTACTAAGACGTACTACACGTCGATGGTGCACCTGTCTTCAACCAATGCTAACCCTGCTTGCGCGGACTTAGTACGTTGGATATGTGACAGTTACTGGCCGTTGCTCGGGGGTTCTCTCCGGGTACTCCGACTTTCTCCAACCGTAAAACTGCGCTAGACGAGGCGACCGTGGCTGTCGAAAGTGTCGATAAACCCCAATAAATAAATGTGTGAAGGGTATCAAGTGGTTTGAGTGGATACCGAAAATGATCTCATGAGGGACCGAGACAAATGTTTATTTTTTCGCCAGTGACTTGCCAACAGCAAAAAATAAATAAAAAATTGTCGCGGTCACGAATGAGATAATTTTCGGTATCCACCGAAAACACTAGATTTACTTTTTATTATGCGCGTTTCAGATGAATTTGACAGTTTTCAGCTATAAATAAATAGGTTGTATTTGCATTGATTAGGCTTCAAGTCGAAGCACACGCGCCCACAGCTGACATCTGCGCCTTCCCACATTACTAGTCCGCCTTGACAAAATATAGTTCCCATATACTTCCGTTGATATACCTCATAAATGTATCAAATTTCAACACAATTTATATTTAATATAGTAATAACAACAATTAACATATTTTATCATTTATGAAAACAATAGCATTGATACACGAAAGTGATTTCGTAAAGTTCTCGATAAAATGAAAGTTAAAAAATCTTCACTGTGGGGAACACGATTATTATATTCCCGCGATGTTTTCTATAATCTATGCAGCACCGCTGGTAAAATGCCAAGAGACAAAAAATTAAAGTCGTGTGAACGAGTTAAATGTCCTGTGCACCGAAAGATAGAAAGTCGTGTGCATGCGATAAAAAGTCGCGTGCACGAGATAAAAAGTCGCGCGCACGAGACAAAAAGTCGCGTCTACGAGATAAAAAGTCGAATGTACGAGCACGAGATTAAAAGTCGTGCGCGCGACATTAAAAGTCGTGCGCACCAGATAGAAAGTCGTGCGCACGAGATTAAACGTCATTTGCATGAAATGAAATGACAGGTGCATGAGATAAAAAGTCGTGCGAACGAGATTAAGAGTCGTCCAAACGAGATTAAGTCATGCACATGAGATTAAAAGTCGTGCACACGAGATAAAAAGACATGTGCACGAGATAAAAAAAGTCGTTCACACAACTTTCTATCTCGAGCGCACGACATTTTAATTCAGGTTTTTCTCGGCATGTCACCAGCGGGGCTCTGTAATAATCTACCGTTGAGCGCTGTTGAGCGTATAAAAAAACACGTCTTAATGAGTCTAATGTTGAATGAATATGAAATAGAGGTTTTTGTTGTATAATACATGACGGAAATGTGTATATGTGATGAAAGATAGATGTATCTTAAAAGCTTACCCCTTTGCCAAACGTAAATGTATTATCAGATCAAAGCTATTCACAAAGAATCGCCTTTCAAATTTCATTATTTTTTAGTTTTTAGTTTTGGCCTTTCACATACATCTTCTGACCCATTATAGACAAGAGCTTGTTGAGCTCTTCAAATGAGGGACCATGTCTTAGAAACAAAAACTGAAAACTTTTGTTTTTGAAGAAAATAATTAACAAATAGTCTTTGACTCGTGTTAAGTAAAATGTTAATCGTTACCTATCAAGAATAGCCTGAGAAATCGATACTTGAAAAACAATATTCTTGAATAACTAAAAAATTCAATTTTTGTCTAAAAAACGTAGCTCCTAGCTTATAACCCCATTGAAACGAGCTCAGCGAGCTCGTTTCAATAAAGGGTCATAAGCTATATTTTTTAGACAAAAACGAAAAAATAATGACATTTGAATGGCGATATTTGTGAATAGCGTTGGGCAGTTTTGCCGTTATGTTTCATGAAGAATTAACGAAGTCTTGACAGTTTTTTCTACATATTTTCAGCTCTCAAGCGCCAGAATCAGCCATTTATTGCTGACTACATTGATTTGACAGTATTCATCAATGTGACGTTTTATTCTCCACCAATAACTTTCCAGTCCTGCTGTAGAAGATATTCTTATAGGTAATCTAGATCAAACAATATTTATTTCCAAAGTATGATTAATTTATACAGTAACAAGCATAAACTGACAAAAAAGTAACAAACATGGAAATGGATTCAGCAACAAGCCGAATGCTAGAACTAGGCTATCTCCAAGAAGGTAATAATGCCTTGTATCTGCAGAGCACTTGTGCAAATCCGTTATCTTATTCTTTTATGACGTCACACTAATAAAGTCCTCTTTTCCATATGTCAACGATTTTTTTAGTTTGTATTCCCAGTGTTCTGAATATTTTCCAGACAGACAGTTAAATACTTCCCACAGGTACAGTTGAATATCAACGATTTTTTTTTAGTCTTTCAACTGTACCTGTGGAAAGTATTTAACTGCCTGTCTGGAAAATATTCAGAACATTGGAAAATATGATTGGTTGTGTATGTTTGTTATCTTCTTCTTTTCTCCAAAGGATTATCTGAATTTGACAAATGTCACAAAAGTGACAAGGGGTTATTACTTTTCCTATAATTGCCAATATTAGAGTTGGCATCAGAATCCCGCAAAAATTGATTACTCATCATAGCTTAATATTAATTTTACTCTATAAATTTTTCTCCAGTCTGAAATCTTAATAACGAGCAGCTATACCACATTTTGAAACAGGGAAAATTTTAATTAATTTCACCCACCCAAACACAAGAAAACTTGGTTTTGTGTGCAGTTTGCTAATTTATGTTAGCTGTGTTGCTATTGGTGAATACGCACCGATACACAGAACGTATGTACAACACAGATTATACATGTTAAATTTGTATTGTTTGTGGATGAATAGCAGGTGAAATGATGGACACCAATAAATATGTCAATTTACTCATAATGTAAGGAAACAAAATACTTGGATTCAACCGACTGATAACGCAGAAAGTCATAAGAATATCGTCCTCTGAATTCCAATGTGCTTTATGTGCCTACTGGCTACTGCCTTCTGGCACATATAACAGATTGGACAATATGCAATTCACTTTTCAGTTAATCCATTCGGTTGCTCTTCGTCTCCCCATGAAGATACAATTATTTTATTTTCACTTTCTAATTCATAAATGGTAATAAATAGACGGAACCCAAATGATTGAGTCTGCACTACATTGCGGGCATATTTTAGCTAGAAGACATCGTGGTTGGGTACAAAGAAGCCACTAGAGTACTTCAATTATCTTCCATTTTGAAAATGTTTTTCCCAGGGTGGAGGGGTCCTAATAATACAATGGTATACATACCCCACCCTCGCGCTGAGCC
Source organism: Pictodentalium vernedei (assembly GCA_031216915.1). Taxonomy (NCBI): domain Eukaryota; kingdom Metazoa; phylum Mollusca; class Scaphopoda; order Dentaliida; family Dentaliidae; genus Pictodentalium; species Pictodentalium vernedei. The sequence goes on from CM062294.1 coordinate 564,343,880, forward strand.
CCCAACTCACCTACACGGGCCGTATGATGCTTCACAACCTGAATTGAAATGTGCCCTCACCCTCAATCCAGTTTCATTAGCACGCCATTGCATTATGATATTTTGCTATTTCTGCGCACTAACTCTCCTGCAGGGCTGATTCAACAATCATCTTTTCTATCCAGTACTTATCGTCGGCTGAGTGCTAGAATGTTCTATGTCCCATTCCCATAGGGGGCACAGTACTCCCATGGGGGACAGAGTACTCCCATAGGGGACATAGTACTCCCACATGGGACATAGTACTCCCATAGGGGACATAGTACTCCCATAGGGGGCATAGAACATTCTAGCACTCAGGCCACGTTATGTTGAAGCTATCTCCAATTACCGCATGAATCATGAGAGGCATGAAAGACGTCCATACCCCACTCATCCTCACATTTCGATATAGAAAACAACACCTACATATTATACAGATAATTGATCCAACATTACAAGAAAATACTAAAATGATCCTCCACGAGTTTGAAGAAACGAAGGACATTACAGGAAATATTACTGATTGATTTCCTGAGAATTATCCAATAAAACAAATGTCTACTTTTCATCCCGGGATGTCGTGGGTGTTGCGGAATAGAAGGAAAATCTTTATAGATCTGTGATCGTAAAGTTTGATTTCCACCTTGTGATTACTGGCAGTTCTGTGAGGTCCCACCAGCCCGTGACAGTTTGTGATTCCTTTCAGACGATATCAGACACAGGCTCCAGATTCTGGGTTCAGTAACTTTACGAACTTGTCGTGTACAGCACAACAAAGACCAGGTCCAAATTATCTACTATTTTAATAAGTCAAAATTATTCACATTACGACTACCCGTCGTTGTCTCTGGTTTGCATCAAATATATATTATTTTATATAACAAAGTGCATACCTCAAAGTATCAGTGGCGGCATCCAGGTTTCTTCTAGCAGGTCGGTCTGTATACATCAGGAGCCCAGAGACAACTTGTCTGAGCAGTCAGAAATTGATGCTTATATACACCAAATTTCTGATGCAATACTTGGGGTACGTGACGACCGTCATCAGTTTCTCCCTGACCTCAGGGAAACTTAGGGAAAGTCCCTTGACGTGGCGGTCGCCATTTTGTAGACTCTTTTACTGCCATGCAAACTGTTGATCAGTCTGCATGCAGCCCATGCAATTCTGGCCATCAAATAGTATTCTGCTGGGCGTCAGTTAACCGGTGGAATGTTCTGGTGACTGGTGCTAAAATGCAACTCGGCATCCCCAGTTCAACGGGGAGTTTCACCAGGTACATGTTATGATTTGTTAGACAGTTCGAACACCAACATCCAGTAATACTGCCGAATGTTATTGTTCCATCTATCAACAAATCCTACAATGTTACAGCTTGTTGACAATATTGGCTTGCAAAGGTATGCCTGATATTGTCAACAGAACATCTGGCGTGTACCCACAGAGTACGCCTGTACTCTGGTCGCCAATTTAATACAATTCCATGTAATTTATTTTCATGTTCTATACAGTTAATATTCTCTTCAATAACCTAAATAAACTCGAGCCTACTGAGTTACCGAATAAAACCCCAAGAGCTCGAGCTCTTACCCGAGCTTGTGAGCTTTCTTAACCCCTATGGGCTCACTTCGCAATAGTGGGGTATTATACCCAATGTTTTCGTCTCGGGCAGTAGTAGTGTAGAGTGATGTTGCCCGATATATAACAGGTTTAACGACCTCTGCATTGATATATAAACCGGTCCTGGATTTAAAGAGCTTAGATCCTTACCGGTTAACAGATAACCCAGCATCACGTGATGGTAACCTATAGGAAAAAAGGTTGTGATGCTTTTCCACCTTCTCTTATTATTACGCCAGCCAAGTCGGTTACGTTTTATCTGAATTTGCGCAAAAATGAATATATCGCTTTGACGAGAACGCACGTTAGTTGTTGGTATTTATTTTGTCGGATAAGGCATGCCACTCTATTTATACGTGGATGGAATCGGGATTAGGAATTTATATTTCGCCGTAACCTGCAGTTCGTTCGCGTATTTTCTGAGTGATGTAACCTAAACAATCCTTCGCGGACTATTTCCACGCCTGTAAAATTATCACATGTAGTTGCTACTTGAAGATATGCGAGTCACAACAGTGGGCAATACTATAAAACATTTACAATTGTATTGTCTTGAATTGTATTGTCTAATTATGACTTTAAATAGGTTAAAATTAACAATTAACATTTTCAAAGATATGACAAATTGCCATTTGGCAGATTACCATATCTTTTAGAATGCTAATGATTCATTCCAGTCAGTTATAGTAATAGGTAGAAAATACATTTCTAGAAAATACAATTGTAAAAGTTTTATAGTATTGGCTCCAGTACTGTAATCACAAAAGCCGTCTCTTTTGTAAATCAAATGATTCGAATGTGACAAATAACCACCAGGGTCCAATACTATATAACTTTTACAATTGTATTTTTTAAAATTGTATTTTCTAGTTATGACTTTAAATGGGTTGAAATGAACCATTAGCATTTTCAAAGATGTGGCAATTTGCCACTTGGCAAATTGCCATATCTTTTAAAATGCTAATGATTTATTTTAGTCAGTTGTATTAATAGGTAGAAAATACAATTCTAGAAAATACAATTGTAAAAATTTTATAGTATTGGCTCCAGGACTAGAAATTAGCCACGGCAATCGGCAATGTCGTGATAAGAGATGCAGCATTTTGTCTCGACATTTATCACGATGTCGCTAATTGTCGTGGCTAATTACGATGAATGTAGTGTCTGTCGAACTAGCTAGTCGAGAAACAACTCTATACATAGGTTACACCCCTCACCCCAATATCGGGAGATAGCAACAGGCCTGGTTACAATGTAGTCCATTTCGGTGGGGAGATAACTCTGTTTACAAAAACAAAAAATAAAATAGTGAGGACGTTTTCTGGATATTGACACAACAGGCGATAAAATAAAATGTGGGTAAGTTGGTTTTATTGGAAGGCAGACAGAACATTAACCCTTTACCTAACGAATCGCCCGCATCCACCCGCGTAATATGCAAATTGAGCAGTTGAAAAAATAAAAATTTTCAAAATATTTCAACAAAACCATATCATGTGACCCCTCATTGGAACGAGCTCATTGATTAAAAATTAAAAAAAATGATATTTAAAATAATAAATTTTGATATCGTCTGCGTTGGGTAAAGGGTTAATACACAGGACAGCAACTTCAAAACTAGTTACAATACAAGAAAGGAGAAAAACCACCTTGATAACAAAACAACTCCAGAGCAGGCGCAGGGGCATAGGACAAATTCTATTCCAAATTTGTTTATTTTCCCTTTCTATTGAACTGAAAATTAAACACGCCTATCATTATTCACCAACCTGTAATACCACCAGTCATTCTCGTGACAGTGTCCTAAATGTCACCAGTGGACAAGACCAACTGTGTAAATATCATGAAATGGGTATCTAAATTTTATTTTGTTTTTCCCAAATTCAAAGTATACCGGGGTACTTGGGTGGGGTGGGGTGGGGGCAACTGAACACGTCCCCAGAAAACACGCGAGCTGCCACAGAACAATACATCGGGGATTTTATCGTTGGGTTCAATGTACGACGTCACTTTGTGTTTCACGTGAGGTCATCTTTCAGTTTTAAGTGACAATTATAAATGTGTCAAGCTTACGTTTAACTGGCCTGTGTGTTTTAAATGTAAAGTTAAAAAGGTAATTGACCCAAGAAAGAAAAAAAGTGGGTATCAAATATATTTAACCCTCTATCTAACACAACTAAGACACGACACCTCATCTCCAGCAATCTCTATCCCACAATCTACGCATGCGTGGACGTCTCTGTCACAAATCAAAAAAATAACTTTATTGACGTCAATGAAAAAAAATATAAAAAGGGAAATATTTATCAAAAGTAAAAGTTTATGAAAACTTCACATTTTTTTTATATAGTCTAACATACATTTTTGCAGTGCCCAATATGATATTCGTGACTGTCTGAATGTGTTTAAAACTTATTTCCTGTTTGGAAATTAGAATATGTTAACCCATGAAATGCCATGTAAACAGGCGTCATCATCCGGCTGAGGTAACTTCAAAGTTTCAAAATATTGTATTGTATTTAGAAAATTCATTTAAAAGACTGTAAAGTGCAAACTTCATTAATTTGCGGAAATATGTAATCATTTTTATCTTCTAACTTCCATTGTAAATTTAAACAAGTGATTTTTCATCGCTTCCTCAATTTCCCAAACACAGTAACGATTCACACATCGACCCAGACTAGCTTTTCATCTCACCAGCGTGGTCTGTGATTGCATTTTAATCGATTTTAGTGTTACATATGAGGAGAGAGGATCTATGGAGGGGCTACTTATGTTAGTGAAATAGATATGTTTATGAGGCCAGGTGTTTGTTGAAGAGTATGGGTGGGCGGTGGAACAGGTTTCCTATCGGGAGGGGCTGGGTTGTGTGTGCCGGGGGTAATTGTGTGTCACATATCGTCCTCCAAGATCCAAAGTGTTCTATGTGCCAGTAGGCACATAGAACACATTGGAACTCAGGGGACGATGTGTGTGTGTATTTAAAAGCTGCTTAACCGGTAGCAAAAATTGTAACCCGAAGAAGCTTGTAACCATTCCGGTACAGTTGAATCGATTGGTCATTTCATTACATTTTCCTAATATTTATATTTTTTCTTAGTGAAAAGACGTTTGCTTTGAATCCACTGGACGACATGGCTGTTCATGCAGCCGAAGCTAGGTCTGATAACAAACCTGTGGTGCAGTTAATGATGAAAAAAATGAACCCAAATTATCAGAGAGATTTCGTAGGTATGTATACTAAAGTCTTTCTCCCCATACTGTGTGAATGTGTTAGTGTGATTTAGCCCTTTTTCTAACGTAACAGTTATATCCAATCTGTGCCATTCACACGGAAATCGTCATTCAAGTTTTAATACACACCTGGAATTTAATTAAGCACCCCCTGATATATTTCATGACAGTGACAGTGTTGTTGCCGTTACTAATTATTATGTTTTAATGATTGCTTTGTCTTGCAGTACATTTCATCTAGTGAAACATGATGTTTCTGGTTGATAGCGTACCCCAAACACATCCCCTCGTTCACGTGAAGCATGCTTCCCACGTATGTCATAAAAACCACTATATCATCCACATGCAATATCTGGGGATAAAACAAGAACATTTGTCACTTCTTTTATCAGTAAATGCTGACATGGCAAGGAGGAGACTGTCAGAGGCACTGAGATGGGAAATTGTTGGTATGCATGCAATAGGCATGCCATTCAAAGCTATTGGAAGGCAACTTGGCTGTAGTCATCCTGTCATCAGCCGACGTGTCCGAAAACGTCAACAAATCAACGATGTTAAGTATCGACCAAGACCTGGACAACCCCTGAAGACCTGGACAACCCCTGAAGACCTCTCCTCGGGAAGATCGGGATTTTGGCACGTCGTGAATCGTTTGCTTCAATTGGGGTTTTGAAACGCCTTTGGCTCCCCAACAGGCGTTTGTGCAAAAGACTTGTCCAAAACCGTCTCAAAGCACTGGGCATGAGGTCCAGAAGGGGCATCAAGAGTCCAGCTCTGTCCGATCAGCATCAAACACGAAGTTTGGAATAGTGTATGGGACAACATTGGAATCTCAGAACGTGGAGGTGTCCATTTATCAGACGAGAGTAGGTTCCTGCTTCACGTCACAGATGGTCGCATGAGAGTGTGGAGACATAGAAATACTGCTTACGTGTCCGGGAACATCAGACCTACTGTTCCTTATGGTGGTGGATCAGTAATGATCTGGATATGCCACTCTCATAATTGTAAACTTGATATAGTAACGGTACGTGGCCACGAATACATTGGGGACATTCTCAATCCGGTTGTCGTGCTTCATTTTGACAACCATCCGTTGGCTACTCGCCCTGTATTCATGGACGACAATGCAAGGCCACATCGTTCCCATGCTGTGAGTGCATTCCTTCAGATCAACGCTATTACAACACAACTTTGGCCTGCAATAAGCCCCGATTTGAATTAATTAGAGCACATCTGAGACTTTCTTGGACGTCGTGTGCAAGTAAGGGATCCGCCTGTATAGAATTTGGCCGATTTGGAAGCTGCATTGCATGAGGAGTGGCAGCAGTTGCATCTGGACCGTATCTGAAGGCTCATTGGTTGCATTAGGAAGAGAGCACAGGCTGTCATCCGGGCACATGGTGGATACACTCAATACTAACGTCAGACAATGCTGTTGTGTTCAGGAAATCACAAGTTACATTCCTGTCAATAATTACCGGCATGGTTTCATCATGGACCGTTCCAGCACCATATTTGTCGAGAGAAGATTTTTCCATGAAAAACATTAGTGATAGATATGTGTAATTAGCGCCATTAAAATACTGCATCTTTTCATAATTGTGTTGCCTTTTGTCAATGGACCATTCTTTCCGCAAACAATCACCTTTTGGCCATCTGAAAGATAGTATGAAAATAATGACAGTTTCTATATACACCACTGCGAACAAACAGGAGGTACTTAAGTTCCAGCTGTATATATTAAAAAAGATTGCTGCCTCTGAAACAGAGCTTATGTCCCCTCATTGACACGAGCTCGGTCATAAAATAGGGCCCCCCCGCGAAGCTACAAAATTCGATTCAGTACGATTCGAAATCGTTCGATAAGTTATTTTATCATATGACTCGTCCGTTTTGTTCACTTTAAAACATCTGATATTTTGTTTTCATATTACTCAGTAACAAATAAAGCCTTCCGTCAATTTCATTGGTCATTTTCAGAACTAGACAATTTGATTGGCTGAACAAAATACAACTGGGCCACATTTTCATAATATGCATAATTAGAGTTGGGAGCTTTCATTGGTCAATTTCAAAACTGGACAATTTGATTGGCTAAACAAAATACAACTGGGTCACATTTGCATAATTTCAGTAGGGAGAATTTACGTTATCTGTCCTATTTAGGGTGGGTTATATTGTATTTATCTTTTACCTACAAGAAAAAACGCCATTCATTTTTTTTTTATATTTTCACTTTTTGCTTCCAAAACATAGGCTATGACCCCTCTTTGGAACGAGCTCGACGAGCTCGTTCCAATGAGGGGTCATAACCTATGTTTTGGGAGAAAAAATGAAAATTTTTAGTTATACGAGGATGTTTTTTCCAAGTGCCGTCTTCAACTCAAGTTAGGTGATGGATTAAAAAGTCATATTAAGTGGCTAATTTGTGCGTGCGTGTGTCATATGATAAATAGAATATGAAATGAGTGTTTTTCTCATATAATATTTATGAAACTCGTCCGAACTTTCCGTTTGGGCTCGCCAGAGGCTCGCCAAAACGGAAAATTCTTAGACTCGTTTCATAAATATTATATGAGAAAAACACTCATTCCATATCCTCTATCTATTCGATTTGCGTTGCACCGGTTCGGAAATTTTGGGATCGTCAAGAGTTCCGCAACATCCTATCAAATTTCTCTCCCTGAACTCTTCTGCCATCGGGTCTCTTATAAAGGAAAATCAATGGTAGATTAGTTCAGAAGGTTCCGCTTCTGAAATTACTATTTGGATTCTGTTCTTAAATATGTCGCCTTTTGTTTTATTTACCCAAACAGATGAGTCGCCATTCAATACAATATTTTCTGGTGGAGTGTTAGAAGCCACTATCATGGCTTTGTTGAAAAGTGCTGGAAGCCACTTTATTGGCTTCACACTGTATGCATTTGCTTTATGTTCGCTCAGCACTAGAAGAAAACTTTCTTATCTTGCTATTGGCACTCTCCAATATATTGTATCCAAACAATTATTTATCTTTAAGAAAAAATTACTCATGTTTCAAATCACCTGTAAAAGCTAATTTAGCACCCAATCAGTTGAGTGGTGACTGACAGTGTTTAAGGTTGTTATGAGGTGAAATACAATCAACTGTGACAAAACAAGAACACTGCATGTACATGTTAGCATGTTTCATATTTTGATGCCCTAGCTTTGTTCTTTGATATGTGAAGCACATTTGGCCACAAGTTGTGCTCGTGAAATATTATTGTATTATCAGTTCTGGTACGAATACGGTAGTAGATTTCCAGGAACCACAGGTGCCTGCTGTCAACTCTGCTTATTATTCTCTCCATTCCTTGGTTTGTCCTGTCTATGTTATGTCTTCCCCGATCTCTCTATAAATTATTCTGACTTTCCTAGATGTGTTTGTGTGCTGGTGCACAATGTGTACACATTTCATGTAGCACATAGTCACATGCTGGATGTGCTGATATGTGCTGATTTGCTGGTGCACAATATACGCCCATCACATGCAGTACAAAGGCACATACAGGTATTTGAGGATACTTATGACGTGGTGATAAACTATTTGAGATTGCCTTTTGAGAACACCCTTTGAGGATACCATTTGAGGATACCTTTTGAAGAATACCTTCTGCAGAAAATTTATCTGAAGACAGTTATGGCTCCTAAACCCTGTTCGGCTCCTGGCTTTTAATCCACACATATACCATTCCAAGCTTCAGGACTACCGCTTCCGTCTTGTCCATTGTCACCACCTTGTGTTCTATGTTCAATATGCATTGTATTCACCTTTAATATGGTGTTCTACCAGTCTTCCAGTCTCGTATCATTATTACCTTGTATCATTACTATTGACTACCACTATTCTGTCCTGCACTCGAGTGTCTCAACCATTACCAACTTATGGTAGTACTACGGCTCTCAGCACACTACTGCCGCTAGGGGTCCCATTTGATATCACAGTCAAAGTTGTAGTCCACTACTGCTTGCTCGATTGACTCGAATCTTATCGAGCAAATGAACTACCAAGTAGCTGCTTGAACGAATGACTCCTTATACTGCTCTTCGACTCGTTTCGATAAAAAGGGATTCTACGGGGATTCTGGAGAAGGGACCCTATAAGTGGAATTCCGTAAGTGGGATTCCAAGCTCCTATACAACTTCAGGTAATCTTACCATTAGATTCCATCTTGCGTTCAACTATCTGTTCTATGATTTACCTTGTCTGTTGTAGTCACCCAATACTAATCTTCTCCCACCCTTACAGCTTGTACCATTGCTATTGACATGTAGCACGACTCCACATGTCCTAACTGTGCCTGAGGTCAGGTCATTAACGGGAACCATCAGATTGCTTCATTCACAGAGACCGACCTGCGCATGCGCCAGTGCGTATTTGGTTCTGAAACATCAGGACCTGGCTCTTAAATCTCAGAAATAGGCTTCTCAGTTGGCGCGTAACTTCTCAGATCATATTTTGATATTCTTTCGATCGATAATCGAGAGAGACACTCTTACATGTATTATATATATGATTATCATTTATCATTGTTGTAGAGTGCTTAAGTTAATACTTCAAGTCTTAATTACCAAGCATTAATCTTCACTGTGGTTTCTGATCAAGTCTTGGCTGCCTAAATAGGCAGCCAAGACTTGATCAGAAACCACAGTGAAGATTAATGTTTGCTATAGTGTACTAAATGAAATGATGAGAGTTATTACATACTTGCAGTGTGTGTTACAAACAGCAGTGTGACTCCGTAAATTGAAATCTGGCGCATGAATTGAAAAAAATAGGCTCCGAGGCTAGAGCGTATTTTAAATAGTCCTGATCGGTCCCTGCATTCATCTAGGCCTTATCAGTCTCTACAGTGTCTAGACCTCGTGCAAGCTAGGGTACCTTACACATAAACTGTATATTGATTATACCGAGATGTGCTTATGTGTTAATACACATTACGTCACAATGTGTTCGCATTGCATGCAGCAACTGGCAAATACTGGATGTGGATGTGCCGATTTGTACTTGTGTGCTTGTGCACAATGTGCATACAAAACATACCGCATATTACACATACGATGAAAAAGAGATTCTAGAAGTATAGTCGGATACTAGAAAGGGATTTCACGGAACGTGGGTCTGGTGGTTGATTGACTGTGCTTTTGTGCTAGTGCACAATGTATCACAATGTGTCCACACATCACGTGTGTCAATATGTGCTTATGTGCAAACAACACATGTAGCCATACAACACAAATTGGATGTTGTATGTTGTTGGTTGGTCCGTGTTTGGGTGGTGGTGTGTGTTTATGGAGTAATTTGCAGTGGTTGAAGTTTGAGAAGGTGGGAATTGGGCTCTAAAAATATAGTAGTCCATAGCCTCGATAATATTATCAATTTAACTAATTCAGATCGTCAGTTTGCTCATAAAACCTTCTACACAATTTTGTAAAAACAAAATACATGAGGTTTTATAATTAGGCCAACGAAATGCTTGCAACTTATAAAGCTGTCACCAGCTGGAAAATATATTTTAGTTTCCTTCCCCCGTAAAACTGTCCGTCAATCAAATCACACACCTCACAAATATAAACCGAGATAAAAAAAAAATAACTACATAGGCTATGAGCCAGTATATTGTCAGCCGGCTGTTCAAAGTATAATAAATCCACAGTAATCAAACAAACAAATCACACACGTCACAAATATAAACCGAGATAAAAAAAATTAACTACATAGGCTATGAGGCAGTATACTGTCAGCCCCCCCCCCCCCCCCCCCCATTATGGAAATTTCCAGACTACGTTTTTCTGAAAGTCCACAAATTAAACATTTTAAGACATGTTTGTCATCTGGCGACAGGGGAGTTTAGAAGCCATAGGTATTTGACGGATCAGCTTATAAAAGCTCGTGTACAAAATTTGACGAAATCGCATACGAGGTTTCATAAACAGGCATAAAATTTGAGAACGTTACCACACATGATTGACTAGATTGTCTTGTATGTGAATCAGTATATAGACACGAAACCCTACCACTCACTCCGTCCAGTCCGGATTCCACCCAACCCAGCACTACTTCACCCCACCTCACACCAACAACATTAACAAATTTTCAAAAATTATGTTTTTTTTAAAGCCTACTGGCTGCCTACTGGCTGCCTACTGACTGCCTACTGGCTTCCTACTGGCTGCCTACTGGCTGCCTACTGGCACATAGAACACATTGGAACTCAGGGGACGATTTATCATCACAGTTGAATTTAAGAGACATAACTCCATGTATTATTTGTATTCGTATTTCTCCCTCTTTTCTCAAAAGAAATATGTAGCCCACTTAACCAGTGCTGTTATTTTGATTAAATATGGCCCGGCGTTTTTTCGGGGACGAGTTAATTCGAGAAAAAAGAACATTTTGTACATCTCACAATATGTGTAAGTTACCCTGACCATTGAAAAGAGTACATAGACTCCAGAGTTTTTTAATTTTGTTTAACAAAGCCGGTTTGGGATTCGACTCCGCGGGATGAATACACACACACAAAAAGTAATTACAATTTATCACTTTGGCCACAAAATACTTGTTTGAAGAAATTTGAGCATTTTAAACGGGGCTGCAGCGTGAGGCAAATATTGATTCCTCTACTCCAAGATAGTCTACACTAAACATGATTTGTTTATGGCGTGTTATTTGGGGGAAAAGACAACTATTTTTTATATTTGGAACTTGTATGATGCCATGCCTCACAATGACACATCACCGAATAATGTCGCATACAAAATTTAATTCTAGCGAATGTGAAAAGAGATGCTTAATTATTATACTATGCCGAAAACATACCACGGGAAGCTTTGTTTTGAGCAAACTAAAGTCTGCAAAGAAGAGTGAGACAGGGCGACCCCCTACCTCCCTACCTTTTCAATTTAAGTGTGGAAATATTAAGTGCCGCACTCAAATACAACCCGGATATCAACGGCATAAAGATAAACTTATCTAAATACCTAATAAGCCAATATGCAGATGACTCAACTTTATTTTTGAGTGATGATGGACATTCGTTAAATTTAGTTTTAGAAGTTATTAACTCTTTTGCTCAGCAGCCAGACCTAAAAGTTAATTTCGAAAAGACACAAGTTATATGGATTGGATCGAAACGTGGATCAAGTGAGAGAGTCTCTACCGATCACAATGTCCAATGGAACCATAGCGGGAAATTCGCGATTCTGGGCATTTCCTATGATCTATTTAGTGAAAATTACATACTAAATAATTATATCGAAAAAAAACCCAAAAGATTGAAAATTTTTTAATGGATTGGTCGTTTAGAAAACTTAGCTTAATTGGAAAAACTACAGTCGTTAAAACATTGGCACTTCGACTGTTGATACATTGCCTTTCGGTTCTGCCAAATCCACCGGATAATATGTTTGATACAATACAGACACAACTATTCTGTTTCTGTGGTCTGGGAAAGGTGAACGATTAAACGCAATATTCTAATGAACGAAATTGAGAATGGGGGGATCAAGTTTCCAAACATTCGGTCATACAGCTATTCCTTAAAAATGATTTGGATTAAGAAATTGATAGACCCGAACATAATGGCGCCTTGGAAAACTCTTATTCTAGATGACTTTGAAAAATATGGCGGTTTCAAAACATGGTTTGTTCGCAAAGAAGGGTTAAGAAAGGTTGGGAAACACTCAAACAGTTTTTGGAAAAAAACGTTCCCATGGCCTGGTCTCTTTTAGAAGATAAGTCTCCGACGGACTTTGAAGAAATCTGCTCACAACCCGTATTCTACAATAATAATATAAAAATTAATAATAATCTATTTTATAATCAAACTTGGTGTGACAAAGGTATATTTTTTCTTAACGAGCTGTTGAGTGAGAGCGGGGGTTTCCTCGGCTTTGAAGCCTTCTCCACAAAATTTAACATAAAAACACCCTGCACTGTCTTCCAAGGCATAATAAATGCGATTCCAAAACGATGGCAAAATGAAATTAAACTCAATAAAAAATCGGAGTCGGTCCAGAACACACTGATAGATAAATTAAAAGAAACCACCATGGTTAACAAAACATTTTATCCATTATTTCTACAACAAATGGCTTTGCTCCCAGCCCGGTCTCAGGAAAAATGGAACAAACTTTTACACATCGATGTCGAAGCCGATGCTTAGAGGTCGATATACAAATGTGCTTTTTTAACAACTAACGATACTTATCTCCAAACATTGCAATATAACATTTTACAGGGTGCATTATTCACGAATACTCGTCTTTTAAAGTGTCGACTATCGGAGACTGAATTGTGTACATTTTGCTGTAACTCTAAGGAGACAGTGTTACACTTGTTCTTCGAATGTTCGGTGACAAGGACAATTTTGTTACAACTGGTCGACCGACTTCAGGAAAAATGTAATATTCTACTTCCATTGACATCACATTTCAACCTCATTGGTAATAATAATAATAATAATAATAATAATAATAATAATAAGCGTCCCTGTCCACAAGACTACTCCCTCAGTCTTCTAACTCTCCTATATAAAAAGTTCATTTATTCAGAGTGAGAAAATGTCAACCGAGCTTCCAGGCTTTTATTGAAGTCCTTCGTCAATATCATGAAGTTGAGCTATATTCACTTCATATGTACTCCGAAAAGAAGAAAAAATCGATAAAGACTTCCTTATGCAACACAACATTGATACTGATTAGTAAACTACTGTTTCTCAGTAATTCTTGAGGTAGAAAATACTTCTGCTCTTAAATCTGCACGTCAGTAGATAACTGCATTTAACATACATTCTGTATCTTTTCTTTTTACTTAGAGATGCATACATCATTTAATCTGAATAAAAATATTAAAAAAAAAGTCTTCAAAGAAGTTCATTCTAGAATACTAAATTGGTGCTAACACTGGTTAATGATAACACCTTTAAAGAATTTCAAGCATGTTGGTTGGAGTGCAGGCCAATAAGAAAGTAACAACTTTACTTGAATAAATCAGGACGGACTGACGGACGGACGAACGGCCAGACGAACGGCCAGATGGACGGACAGACAGGATATATAGAATAAATAGGTACTAGGGCCGGTAATCAGATTCAAATCACGAGTAGGATAAGGGTTTTAACCACGAGGCTCTGCCGAGTGGTTAAAACCTTTATTCGATGACTGGTTTAAATCTATTTAACGGCCCTAGTACGTATTTGTGTTGTTATATACCATACTCCTGATAAATAATCGACTTTATCACTTAAAATGGACGATATTTTCGATTAGCAGGCAATTGAACACATGGATTTGTTTTGTTTACATCTGCGCCGGTGGGCAGTACTTGCGACTGCACGTGACTGCTTGATTGACAGCTACACACAGGCGTTGGTTGAATTTACCTTGTTTTGTTCAGTCACATTTTTATTAACAATTCTATTTTAAGTATTTAGTTGTAGATATTTGCCATTGCACATAGTAGATAGTAGGTCTCAATGAAACATTGCGAAGTGTGAATGTATGGAAGTCGGCAATTTGAGTCATGTCAAAGGTCAAGTTGGATGTAGTTCCTACTATAGGTTTAAATTTTTGTAATGGAATTCCCATTGAAAACGTTTTAACCACAGTAGAAGCTTTACAGTGGGGTTAAAAGCTAAAATTTAACATACCGACTTTTCACAGGTAGTTACATAGGTGCGCATGGTATATAAACTATAATTCCTGACTTATTTTTCTCGAAAATCACGCAGATGTTTTCAATCGTTTTCTGTTCTGAACACTTAGTGAATAGAAATGCGCTTATTTCGAAGAGATCTGTTACTTCTGTGAACTCGGCATGGCCTCCACAGAAGAACGCACTAAAAATAAGTTGTCTGATAATTCCTCTTTCCCAGGCGAGAGAAAACTAGAAAGAAAATACGTCCATTCCTCTTCACTTAGTATGTCAATGGCCATAAGCTCGGGCAAGCACGTATGGTCTGTTGGAATCGAACAGTATACATTTTGTCAAAATCCCACAGCATTCTTAATGTTTATTCTTTATTTCTTGTTAAAAAAGGTAAAACGTACACACTTCTGATGATTGATCCAGATGTACCACTTCCTGAACTCGGTACGGAACAGCTTCCACTGATCCATTGGTTAATTGTCAATATACCAGAATATCGAATACGTGATGGAGATATTGTTAAAAGTTATTTAGGTCCAGCACCACCAGATCCAAATTATCATCATTATTACTATCTGCTCTACGAACAAACTACGGATGTGGAACCCGAGAGTTTTTTACGATTTGTCAAACGATGCTCTTTTGAAGACCGGTAAGTTTTGTTTATTGTTTCTTCCTTATTCCGGGCTTAACACCTACGCTGCCGAAAGAGACTATTGCCACTCTTTTATGATGATTATCTGTACGTTCTGGTATGCGCAGATCTAGCCTACCATCTGATTAATTGTTGGAAAGGGCTCATAGAGCCCTTTCCAACAATTAATCAGATGGTAGAGTTCCAAGTATTTCATAAATCTTATTAAATTTCCTCGTATACGGGCGTAAATAGAGGTCCTCCATATATGGCTAAAGTGGGCGTGACAGTAAAAGGCGTATATTCATGAGAGAATTAGAATCGATTCGCGCAAATGATTCTCGCAAGAACAAAAATTATGATAATCAATATGACCCTCGCAAAAGCTTCATTTGATTCCTGACGTAGATTCTGAAAATATCCTTGAAAGCATGGATAATTTTATTTATTTTTTGCTTCGTTATAATAAGGTAAAACTTTGATTTAGCAGTCGTGGACAGTAAAGATTTGACGGTTTATATAGGCAGCCAAACGGCACCAGAAACTATTGCCAAGGTGCTGTACTTCCATCACGAATATGTATCACCAAAAGGTTGTAACTTGGACCATGTGTTCTTCATCTACATATAAGAACAAAAACTCATCAAAATTAGAACTAGGCCCTAACGGAGTCAACTCTAGTAAATGTATATTAAATATGGGGTTTTCTTTTATTATGGAATATGTACTAGCTACACCTACGGGTTTATAACTGTACTCTCAAATTCTAAATTATTTAAAAACCGAATTTTACGGTTTTTACCAGACTCTGACAAATAGTGAGAACAATTACTCCAAATTGTGATTGGCATTCGTGTCAGTTGGAGAGCGCGGTGGCTTAGTGTTAGACTGTTTGACTTCTATGCTGGAGATCCAGAGTTCCATCCCCGTCCGGGACGTCGCGCGTTGTGTCTTTGGGCAAGGCACTTTATCCCGGTTGCCTACATGGGGGCACGATGACGCCGTGTACTGAGACGTACTGCACGTCGATGGTGCACATGTCTTCAACCGCTGTAACCCTGCTTGAGCGGAGCTTGAACAGAGTTAGAATGTCGAGGAGCTGACAGTATGTTGCTCGTCGACGGTGGTTCTCTCCAGGTACTCCGGTTTCCTCCACTCTTAAAAAATATCACGGTCACAATTAGCCATTGTGCTTAAGTATGTGACCTTAAACACCAATAAATAAATAATTCGTGTAAGTTCTTCCAGAATCATGACCTGTAGTTTATAGTGATGATCAAAGTTAGTGTCCTGTGACGCTGGCTGTGAAATGCAGTGATGTAACACACTGTTGGATCTCTCCATTTCCAACAGAGTATTACATCACGGTCAAGCATCGACCACACGAAGGTGGCTCTTCTCAGCCTTTGTACATATACTGGTAATTTTTTTTTTTTTTTAGATTTGGGGTCTCTTTGACTTAAATCTTTACGATAATCCATTTTCAGATCGACAAGCCTCTTACTTAATATCACAACACAAGAGTAGTGCATTCCACAATGAGGATGGTAAAACTCCAGTTCGTTATCAATCTGTGCATCCCCAAAAGTGGGAAACACCTGACGCGTGAATTTACTCTTCCTGAAGTACATGTTTCGGGCGACATTGCCTATATTTTACTAAAAAAGAATTAAAACGTTGCTGTTTTATCAAAAATCACAATTTGTGACATCTCACTACGGTCTAATGAGGTTTGACAAATAAAGGTTTAAGGGGAAAAATGTGCAGAATTAACAAATTTCAAATGAGGGTCCGTCCAAAAAGTTTTCAAATAAGGTTTCATTTTAGCTAAGGTTCATTAGGGGATAACATGTGCAGTTTCAAACACTCGTTAAGTGGAATCAGCAATGATTTTGTGAGAATTGGCGTAATACTTCTTATTAACCCTTTACCTAACGAATCGCCCGCATCCGCCTGCGTAATATGCAAATTGAGCAGTTGAAAAAATTAAATTTTTCAAATTATTTCAACAAAACCATATCATGTGACCCCTCATTGGAACGAGCTCATTGAGCTCGTTCCAATGAGGGGTCACATGATATGGTTTTGTTGAAATTGTTTGAAAAAATTTAAAAAAAATTATATTTTAAATAATAAATTGAGCTCGTTCCAATGAGGGGTCACATGATATGGTTTTGTTGAAATTGTTTGAAAAATTTAAAAAAATTATATTTTAAATAATAAATTTTGATATCGTCTGCGTTGGGTAAAGGGTTAATCGGCTCCCAACACATAGTCTAACGCCTGAAACATTTCTAAACACCTCTATGGTTATTCATCAATAAATTGCATCATTTAATTCTACACACTGCACGATATGAAAGTCAGCGTGAACGTCTCTTTTTCAAATTTCCCGAGTAAGTGCCGTAAAGTCACGAAATGACGCTGGTTTTATTTACAATGTCATAGCGGGGTTCGAACCCACGCGGAGAGAGTTTCCTTCGGCACCAAATATATACATGCAGTATGTATATTCCACTTGCCGGACCCAATTGTATGGGACATAAAATACATCTCGTGTCGGTTCCGGCCAAAGTCCTGTTACTATGGGAATTTAACACAAGGCGGCTCCACCCAAAGTTCGGGTAATAGGGGTCGGTCGGGTACCCGATATACAACATATACG
Source organism: Pictodentalium vernedei (assembly GCA_031216915.1). Classification (NCBI taxonomy): domain Eukaryota; kingdom Metazoa; phylum Mollusca; class Scaphopoda; order Dentaliida; family Dentaliidae; genus Pictodentalium; species Pictodentalium vernedei. The sequence goes on from CM062294.1 coordinate 564,361,728, forward strand.
TTATTTTATTCTACTTTAATTCATTTTATTCCATTTTAATGTATGAAACATCCCTTGCCGTATTCAATTTATTGTCACTTGATTATTTCTTGTGATTTTCAAAATTAGGATTTATTCTGCTCTCTCTAAAATGTATTTCCATGAGGCTGATTTTCAATAGAATTTGCATGTAGGTGTTTTCTAAATCTTATTGGATACGTGCACTTGGAATGCAAATGAGATATTTCATAAGAGAACCACATAATTTGAATATTTCAGAACCATGTCAAAGAGTTTTACGTCAAAACGTATATTATCCGACTTAAATTAATTTATTGGGGTTTAACGACACTTTCGACAGACAGGATCGCCGTGTGTCGGACAGTTTTACCGGTGGATGAAGCCGGAGTACCCAGACAGAACCTCCCCGCAATGGCGAGCGACATCCGACTTAAATGGATATCTCTTAATTGCATAGCCCAATCAATTGAATATGACTTATAAACATCCGAAAACCTTTATCATACATTCAGTATAAATCTGATTTTTTAATTGAATAAATTAAGTTATAGTGTGAATGCCTGTTATTTGAACAGAAAATCCCAAGATGTTCAGTAATTACCCAGACTATTACCGGACTTATATGGATCTATTTGGCGTTTGCACATCAAATATATGCATTTAATCTTCTATATCTCGTTTGACAGAGCTCCATGAGCTCTGTCAAACAAAATATAATAGATTAAATGTTCAATAAATAGGAAAGTGTCCAAATACCTGTTAATTGAATACTCCGTTTAATTGAATAATTCTCACTGGCAAGGAGATATATATATATCCGACTGGTGGATACAGACTGTGCATCCTATATAAATTATATAGTATATGTACATAGATGCACTCATTATATATGTTATATATATATATATATATATAATGCGTGCGTGTATGTATATATACTATATAATTTAATCTCGAACTCGTTATCTCCGCAGTGCATATTTATTTATTTCTTTGTTGTTTAAGGTCACATATTTCTGTACAATGGCTAATCCTGACCATGGCAGGTTTACGAGTGGAGGAAGTCTGAGTACCCGAAGAGAACCACCGTGCAATGGCGAGCAACTGTCAGCTCCCCAACATACTAACTCCACACAGGCAAGGTTAGCATTGGTTGAAAACAGGTGCACCATCGACGTGCAGTGCACCATCGACGTGCAGTGCACCTTAGTACACAACGCCACCGTGCAATGGGGGTGAAGTGTCTTGCCAAAGGTCACAACGCGGTTGCTGCAGGTTGGATTCGAACCGAGGACCTCTCGGCTTGCAGCTTGCACCTCTACCTACTGTGACACCCCCCCCCCCCCCCCCCCTTCGCAGTGCATGTTGAGGAGTCTGTCACTGCACCTCAGAAAGTAAGTCAACCTGACTTTTAACCAGGAGAGAGAGAGAGAGAGAGAGAGAGAGAGAGAGAGAGAGAGAGAGAGAGAGAGAGAGAGATTACTTGTTGCTCTATTACGTCACGGATATGTGCTGTACAATATATGCCCGTTTCTTCTTTGCACCAGTGTAACTTTAGTCCATGAAAATGGAAATAAGTTAGAAAATAAAATAAATAGAGGATCTCAAACGAGTGATGTTTGGATATAAGATTTTTTGAAACGAGTTTGATGAATTTGATTCACAACGAGCCTTTAGGCGAGTTGTGAATCAAATTCATCAAACGAGTTTCAAAAAATCTTATATCCAAACATCACGAGTTAAAGATTCTGTATATCACATGAGTTTTCGAATGCTTTTTACACTTTTTATTTAATTCATTGTCGCTAAATTCTCCCAAAACAACCGACAATCAGTTCGTTGGCTCAGACGGTTCACCCCATGACGTCATGAATGCGCTTTACTTGACTTGAACCTGTTGTTGTAATTGACGTCATGTGAACGTCATGTCAAGAATACAATGCTGCTGCTATGGGACCACGCGCCGATTAGACACTAGTTGATAATCAGGAAATAAGACATGGGTTGTTACGTCGAAATTAACGACGTTTCATGTGATATAAAATAAATAAATAAATAAATAAATAAATAAATAAATAAATAAATAAACGTTTCATGTGATATAAAATAAATAAATAAATAAATAAATAAATAAATAAATAAATAAATAAATAAATAAATGATGCTATTTAATTATCGAGGCTCCACTATTTAAGAAAATGATATGGATAAAAATCGTTATTTGTTTCTATTTCAGGTGCCTGCTTAACGTTACCGGTTACATTTCATACAATAACATGAAGTTGGTTGGTGCAACTTGGATGAAAGCCATCTCAGATGTTTATACCAGATACTTCTACACTCATGAAATGGGTATGCAAGAAGACGAAGTTTGTAAAGAAATTCTGGGATATTATCCCAAATGCATTAGGCCTACATCAAGGCCTAGACCTGTGACCATTAGAACCATTCCACCAACAGTTCCAAATCGCGGCCAACCTCAGAAAGATACAAACGCAGGAAATTATGATGAATCGATTGGGTATCATTTTCTTTTCTTTGTTATCATATTTGTTCACATCTGGGAAGTTGACTATTTTTTTTAAGAAAACGTCCGGCAATCAGCTATGGTTTTCTGAACCCTTTGATCTCTCGAGGGAGAGTTCTAGATGCAAATTATTGGTGCTGGAATCTGGGATCCCTTATTATGCCTCCATTGTAACGAAGTGTAAACTACCCCTTTTGCCTGTCCGCTTATAAATTCATTTGGATGTCCATTCCGCTTACCGTGCTCTCCCTCCCCATTTTTTACCTCAGTTGGAATGAATAATATTTTAAATAGCGAATGCTTTATTACATGGCATTGTGTATTTTATAATTGACTGTCGACACACATAATTTGTGTTGTAATGCACACCAAGTTTGTTTAAATTTATAAACCTCAAAACATTATTACTTTTGTTGGAGAAGTGGCGAGGCAAAGTCCAGTTTGTGTTCTGGTGCAGTACATGGAGAGTGGATTATAACAAAATCACCCGTGGAGTGGATTATCACCAAAAGTATCACTTTCAAATTTTGTACATATGGACAAAAAACAAGAAATGTTTCAGCCAATGGACCTCCGGGTTTAACCCGGAGGTCCATTGGCTGGAACATTGCTTGTGCTTGTTATTCTTTGCAACAAATTTACAATTATTGCTTGGGTGGAATCTGTACGGGTAATTTAGTGACAATACACTCTCCACGTATTACACATGCAGAATGCGTTTAGGATTTTTAGAGACGGAGGATTTGCGGCACTCGGCAGGGGAGTTTATCTTTTTAAGCAAAGATCTAGTTTATTGAGTGCCGCTAAAGTATTTGGCTCTGAACCTCCACTGAGTGGTGAGGTGATTACCTTTGGCATTTGAGTGTACTCCGCGTTGGTAAGATGGGTAGCACTTTCGGGTGCATTATGCATGCATGCATCTTTCTGATGCTTTGAATGTGTCGTTTATCAAGTTTTCAGTGAAATAGGACAACCTTCTACCCTGTATCCTTAGAAATCATTTAGTTTGGTCGAGCACCAAAGAAACGACAAGAAAACACACTTTTACGCAAACAATGACCATTTGGCGAAATGTAAAGAATGAACAATCATTATTAAATATTAGAATTTGGGCATGAGAATTAGCGTTTCAAGAAAAACTGAAACAAAATCTTGGAAAAAAACCTCATTTAATTTAAAGAAAAAAGAATTAAAAATAAGGTCCATTTCAAGACTATTTTCACGAAGATTGCATTAAGATCCCTACCTCAAGAGACTCCGAGATAATTTCATCAGTAGGATAGGTTCAACACTCCTACTGGAAAAACCTAGCACAGTGGCATGGGGGTCTTTCAAGTTTTGGTTTACTAAGCATTGTCCATACAAGTTTTAACTATTTGCATATCAAACACCATAAGCCATTCAACACTATTTTTCAAAAGATTCTCCATTTGAAATTTTTTTCCCCATCCTCAATGAAACCACCCCCAAAATACCCCCCCCCCCCACAAAAAAAACAAAACGACCGCCTCCCCAAAAACCTGCAAACAACCACCACCCGCCCCCACCCCCCCCCCCAAAAAAAAATACCAAAGCCCTATAACATAGTTTGTGAAAGTGTCGTCTTTTATTCAAGTTAGCTAAAGGTTTATCCGGTTGACAAACAGAATACACATGATGGTAAAAAAACGTTATTTTTTGGAGACCATAGCATTTGGCTAATCAGTGCAATCAGTCCAACGTATTCGTTCCTTTGGGGGGGGGGGGGGGGGGGTCATGAACTATAGTTTGGAACCAAAAATCTAAAAATATCATTAAAATCGGCGAATTTCCAGAAGCACAGGAAGGATTCATCTCATTTTTTAGAGGCTAACGATCAATTTTTAGAATTCTCTGAGAAAGGCACAGTCGCTACGTAATTAACAATTCCCTTCCACTATCCACAGACTGTTTTTTAAGAAGTCCTCAACAGGGAAATTAGAAACAGTCCACAATTTAACCCTTTGGACCCTAGCAGCCGTTTTCCGGCCAGAAACATGATATGTCATAATTTCATTAAATAGTTATTTATTGATTGGGGTTTAAGGTCATATATTTCTGCACTGTGGCTAATCATGACCATGACAGTTTTACGGGTGGAGGAAGCCGGAGTACCTGGAGAGAACCACCGAGCAACGGCGAGCAACTGTCAGCTCGCCAACATACTAACTCCACACCAGCAGGGTTAGCATTGGTTGAAGACAAGTGCACCATCGACGTGCAGTACGCCTTAGTCCATTACGACACCGTGCCTCCAGATGGGCAATGGGGGTGAAGTGTCTTGCCCAAGGACACAACGCGGTTGCCGCAGGTGGGATTCGAACCGAGGACCTCTCGGCTTGCAGCCTGCACCTCTACCTACTGAGCCACCGCGCCGCCAATTTCATTAAATAGGATGGATGCTAAGTGCATGTGTGTGGTAGACCAATCAATATTTTCAACGTGCAGCCCCAAGGCTGCACGTTGAAAATATTAATTGGTCTACCCCTAAATAATGAACATGGACTCTTCCAGTTGGTGTCATTGAACTAATATGGAAGATACCACTAAGGTTCAAAGGGTTAAACTCGGGCAATATTAATGTATTTATAAACATGCACAGAATGGAATAAATTCTAACTGTTGCATCTGTATAATATGTTCTTGTATAATATTATCTGTGTAGTATATATAGCTTCCTGTTGGTTTTGTTTTGAAATGTTCAATAGATTGTTTTCTGTCATTTATGGTCATTACATCATCCATAGTATGTATATATAATCTACTAAATAAATTTTTATAAAATGCAATCGAAAATCGATTCTTTAACCTTAGCGCCAATATTACCCCCTTGTGGATATTCTTGCTCAGCACAGGGTTTCTCTTGTTACCAAAATAAGTATAATTTGGTCATATTTAATTGAATAGATTTTTTTACCAATGATTCCTGGTGTTATTTATTTATTTATTTATTTATTTATTTATTAGGGTTTAACTACACATTAACAACCAAGGTTATATCGTGTCGGTGACTGTTTTACGGGTGGAGGAAGCCGGAGTAACCGGAGAGAACCACCGAGCAACGACGAGCAGCTGCTAGCTCCCCAACATCGTAACTCCGCACTGCAGCACAGGCAGGGTTAGATTGTTTGAAGACATGCGCACCATCGACTTACGCCTTAGTACACGGCGTCATCGTGTCCCCATGGGAAGTGCCTTGCCCTAGGACACAACGCGGGAGTCCGAATCGATCGCTCAGACGGTCACCCATCCAAGGACTAACCGGGCTCGAAGTTGCTTAACTTCGGTGATCTGACGAGAACCGGTTACCGCAACGTCACCGCGCCCCCATTCCTGGTGTTACAGTTAGATTTAAGTTTTCAACAAATATAGTCATGGCGGCTTCACAGCAGGTTAAGAGGTAAATCGTGGCTCTATTAAATCTCGACCAATGAATGGTGAATTATTTATTTATTTATTTATTGGTGTTTAAGGTCACATACTTTTGCACAATGCCTAATCGTGACCGTAACAGTTTTTAGAGTGGAGGAAGCCGGAGAACCCGGAGAGAAACACCGAGCAACGACGAGCAACTGTCAGCTCCTCAACATTCTAACTCTGTTCAAGCAGGGTTACAGTGGTTGAAGACCTGTGCACCATCGACGTGCAGTACGTCTTAGTACACGGCGTCATCATGCCCCCATGTAGGCAATCAGGATAAAGTGCCTTGCCCAAGGACACAACGCGGGTAGTCCCGGATGAGGATCGAACTCGGGACCTCTAGCATAGAAGTCCAACAGTCCACCACTGAGCCACCGCGCTCACATGAATGATGAATGGTTATCTTACTGATAACTGACAATTTGCACCTGGATATTATGTTCAAAATGTCGTAGCTAAGTTCAAATGGATGAGTTCTAGAAGCCACTATCAGGGCTTTCAAAAAAAAAAAAAAAAATAAAAAAATGAGGGTACCAGAGGAAAAGCGAACATTTTCCATGCTCGAGTTTCATATTTATTCAAAGGTAAATAATATTTTATTGATATAAATTTGTTTTATCACAAATTATTGAAGAGTGTCTATGGGCGTGGTGCCTATGGGCACTCTTCAATAATTTATAATAAAACGAATTTTGATGAACAAATTCAGACCACCAAAAAATAATGTTAACTCTCAACCAGTTTAGTTAATCTTTCTCAAAATACGAAAAATTGTTCAATACACAGTTGCGGATTTAGATTGTCGCACGAACCGCCCAGGCGGCAGTCGTAGAATTGTTGCCCGCGAGACCAAGTTACATCGAAACATATTTTGTACCTTGAGGCATCAAAGCATCATATGCAATGCTTTAGCAATGCTTCAGCGTATCAGATGACGCCACGACGCATTGATGCCCTCAATGGAGCAATTATATTGAGTGGTATGAATAACTGATCAGACTAACACAATTTCTCGTCATTATCTGGTCGGTATATTCCATTATTATTTTAAGCAGGAGCAGGTCCCGGGCCAGACCCACTTCCACCCTCAGACTTCAAATCCAGGCTATAGTCGGAAGACTACTTTGGATGTGTCTACGATATAATTCAAAGGAGACGACAGATTGTACTATAAAACATTTACAATTCTGCTTCCTGGAGCCAATACAATAAACTTATTATTGTATTTTCTAGAATTGTATTTTCTACCGTTAATATAACTGACTAAAATGAGCATTTTAAAAGATATGGCAATTTGCCAGTTGGCAAATTGCCACATCTTTGAAAATGCTATTTGTTCATTTTAACCCATGTAATGTCATAACTAGAAAATACAATTCTAAACAAGAAGTCTGTTACTAAGGTAACACATGCCCCCCACCCCCACCCTTGTGACCTTCACGTTGCAGGTGCGGCGGAAACTATTATACGCGACACACCTTCTGACTGTCCTTAACATTTGTAAAACGTTTAACAATTGTACTATGATTCGTTTCTGAGTTATGGCTGAGACACGAATATTGACCGATTTTTAGTGTGACCTTGAAATGTGACCTTGACCTTGAAGGTACGAACCGGGCTATGGTATGTGTCACATCCTCCCACGGTCCTTTATAATTGTGTGAAGTTTGATGACTGTGGCCCTAACCGTTTTCGAGTTATTGGCTCGGACACACACACAGGGACGGACAGACGGACACACGGACGGACGGACGCTCCAACATTTCGGGTTTATGGGCTACCAAAAAAACATTTTGTATGTCCAAAACCTTATTTTACCCAGAACCCCACCCCTCCACACTAGAACTTATATTTAACCCTAACCCAACCCCTCCACCCAAAAACCACACCTTAACACTAACCCTACCCCACCCTGACCCTAAATCCTAAAAGCCCACCCCAGACCCTAACCCCCACCCACCCGGGGGGGATCTAACCCCCAACCTTAAGCCCTACTCTGGGGCTACCCCTAACCCTAACCCCCAACCCCACCCTAGCCAAACCAATAGGATTAGGAGCTATTTTTCGGTTTAAGGGCTACTAAAACTACCCCCCTCCCTGACCCCAACCCTAACCCCCCCCGGGACCTAACCCTCCCCAACCTTAAGCCCTACTCAGGGGCTACCCCTAACCCCACCCCACTCCTAACCCTAACAATACCTTAATTTGGAGGTAGCGCCTAATAACAATATCCCCTAAACCCCCAATGTTGGCCCGGACACACGCACACTTCAATCACTATATGCCACCTGACTAAGGTCGGGGGGCATAAAAATACAATTGTAAACGCTTCATAGTATTGACCCCCAGAAGTGTATTTTTCTGTCTATCAAAATGAATGACTGAAGCGAATTGTTAGCATTTAAAAGATGTGGCAATTTACCGATCGACAGATGGAGAAAAATAGTCGCGCAATAATACCAAATCATAAATCAATCCGACAACAGAATTGCTTATTTATTTGTTTGTTTATTTAAGGTCACATACTTCTGCACAATGGCTTATCATGACCGCAACATAGAGATAAAGTCAAGTTTAGTCACTCGTTTATATCCACGTTGCTCATCCATCCAGAAGCATTGGTGATTGGTTTCTATCTTACCAGTAAAACAGGACTTTTTACCACAGTAGACAAGCACTGCTTCACTACCCAGAGTTCCCACGGGGAAGCTTATTTATTAGATATGATTTACTTTCCCAGAATTGCGTATTATCAGATCTCGGCTGATATGGCTTCAAACTCGGCTGATATGACGCCGATCGCGGCTGATATGACTTCAAACTCGCTGATATGACGCCGATCGCGGCTGTTATGGCTTCAATCTCGGCTGATATGATGCCGATCGCGGCTGATATGGCTTCAAATTCGACTGATATGACGCCGATCGCGGCTGTTATGGCTTCAATCTCGGCTGATATGATGCCGATCGCGGCTGATATGGCTTCAAATTCGACTGATATGACGCCTATCGCGGCTGATATGGCTTCAAACTCGACTGATATGACGCCGATCGCGGCTGATATGGCTTCAACTCGGCTGATATGACGCTGATCGCGGCTGCTATGGCTTCGAACTCGGCTGATATGACACCGATCGCGGCTGTTATGGCTTCAACTCGGCTAATATGACGCTGCCGGCGGCGGATATGGCTTCAAACTCGGCTGATATGACACCGATCGCGGCTGTTATGGCTTCAAACTCGACTGATATGACGCCGCTCGCGGCTGATATGGCTTCAAACTCAAGTTAGAGTTATCCCACTCGATGCTTTATTTGGCGCAACCAATTTGCTTACACTATAATGTTCAGTTATTTACCGAACGTAATCTGGAAAACTGGCGTTACCAGACATGGTGAAGAAAAGAAAGAGTTAAACTGAAAATTCATCGTAAGCTAAATTTCAAAGTCGTAGTCGGATATTCATAGGAGTGGGAGAAGGGGTAGTTCAGTTATCCGAGCGTCGTGGCTTCACCCGTGGGAAACCGAGACGTACAGATAGCTAAACTAGGAAAAGAATGAAAAACAATAAAACTGTCAGAAAAATGTAAAAGATCTCAGAATTTTTGTAATTATTTGTTTTGGCTTAACCCTTTACCCAACGTAACGGCCAAAACCGGCCAGCGCTATTGACAAAAAATTGCCAATTATTTTCATTATTTTTTTCAGTTTTATTTCAAAAACATAGGTTATAACCCCTCTTTGGAACGAGCTCGTTCCAATAAGGGGTCATAACGTATGTTTTTGAGACAAAAAATGAAAACAATTAGTTATTCAAGAATTTTGTTTGCAAGTGTCGTCTGCTTTTCATGTTAGGTAAAGGGTTAATATTTATTTATTCGTTGAGGTTTATCGACACTTTCGACAGCCAGTGTCACCTCGTGGCGGACAATTTTACGGGTGGGGGAAGCCGGAGTATCCGGAGAGAACTGTCAGACTCCCCAACAAGCAGGGTTAGCATTGGCTGAAAACAAATGCATCGTCGACGTGCAGTACGCCTTAACAACGCCAACCGTGCCCCCACGTGGGCAGTCGGGATTAAGCGCCTTGTCCAAAGGCACAACACAGTTGCCCCTGTAGGGGATTGAACTGTGGACCTTTCGTTTTGAAGTCCACTGAGACACAGCGCTCCCCTTTTGGTTTTTTTTTAATTAGGGTTTAACGACACATTAACAGCCAGCGTCATATCATGTCGGTGACAGTTTTACGGGTGGAGGAAGCAGGAGAACCCGGAGAGAACCACCGAGCAACGACGAGCTGATGTCAGCTCTCTAACATCGTAACTCTGAAATCTCCACCGCGGCACAGGCAGGGTTAAATTGGTTGAAGACATGCGCACCATCGACGTTCAGGACGCCTTAGTACACAGCGTCATCGTGACGCTATGTAGGCAATCGGGGTTAAGTGCCTTGCTCAAGGACACAACGCGGGTGCGCGAATCAGTCGCTGAAATGGTCACCCATCCAACTACTAACCGCGCTCGACGCTGCTTAACTTCGGTGATCTGACGCCACCACGCCCCCCCCCCCCCTTTTATTGGCTTAATAAATACCGAGCTTATTACTTGGTTAGTTTCATATTGGCCGATATATCAGCCCTCGGTAACTTCACATCAATCTTCGACCTTCGGTCTCAGGCTGATCTGAAAGTACCTCGGGCTGCTATATATCGTCCGATATGAAACTAACCAAGTGATAACACCCCGAATATAGTCAACATCAGCGTGAACTTAAGAGGCCCCACGGGGCCTGAAGCGCTCACCTTGAACAGAACCCGATATAAACAGAGTCCAACAAAGAATTTACATTATATATGATCCATTGTCTATCCTCGAGGCCCTCAGGAGTCCAAGCATCATGCCTTTTCTACAGTTAATCAAAATGTAAAAGGTGGAGCTCCCCTATGGAACCCCTTGATACAATATTTGTGGATTAATCTTAGTTAAACATCTCTAGAGGGTACTTACAAAAAATTCTAACTCTTCAGCTACATGGCCAATTCCGGCTCCCATAGGGAGCCCAAATATTAACCCAGTAACTCGATTTGAGCGAACGTGAATCTCACCCACTAGAGATGTTGTAAACCAAATATGAAAGGATTCTGATTGTTGCATCTGAAGAAGATTTTAAGAAATTCCCTCATATTGCACCAAGTTAAAATTCGGAATCCCATGAGGAGCCCCAATATTAACCCAGGCACTCGATTTGAACAAACTTGAATTTGACTCCATTGGTGATGTTGCATACTAAATATGAAAGCATTCCGACTGATGGATCTGAAGACGATTTAAAGAAATCTCCTCATATTGCACTAAGGTAAAATTCGTACTATCATAGGGAGCCCAAATATTAACCTGGGGGCCCGATTTGAACAGACTTGAATCTGACACCCCTAGAGATGTTGTATACCACACATGAAAGGATTCTGACTGGTGGATCTGAAGAAGATTTTTAAAAAATACCCCCCATATTGCACTAAGTTAAAATTTGGGCTTCAATAGGAAGCCCAAATATTAACTCAAGGACTTGTGTGTGAACAATCTTGAATATGACCTTTATAACAATGATGTATGCCAAACATTAAAAGATTGTGACTGGTGGTTCTGAAGAAGATTTTTAAAGATTATTCCCCATATTGCCCTAAGTTAAAAATCCGGGTTTCTGTATCGAGCCCAAATATGAATTCAGGGGCTTCATTTTAACAAACTTATATCTGACCCTCCTATGGATGCTGGATACCAAATACCAAAAGATTCTGACCATTGGTTCTTGAGAAAACATTTTTTTAAATTTCTGCAAATATGCTGACTCAGCATTTTTTTGATGCCCCCCCCCCCCCCCCCCCAACCCCTACAAACATCCTGACATAACCGATGGCAATTTTTGTTTATCATTCAAGTCTACTGATTTTGAGCGTACTTCATACCAAACAACAGTTCACTGTTCTTTGGGAAATATGGGCGTTGGAAATTATTTCTATTTTTAGCTCCTGAGGTTCCCTCGGGGACATTTGTTTTGCATTAGTCAAGTACTAACGACCCAATAATACCACATACCAAATTTGATTCAAATCGGACATGAGATTATCTTCGGGATGCAAATGTTCCCGGAACAAAGGTTCAGAAAACGTTGGGTGGGGCCAAAACTCTTACCCTTCCTGTTACAAAGGCAAATATTGCTCCACCAACTTTGAACACACTTGATTCTACACCTCAAAAGGAAGCTCCATACCAAATATCAAGTCATTGTTCCCACTGGCTCATAAGATTTTAAACATATTTTGGAGGAATTCCCCCACCCACTTTCTATGGGGACGGACATGTTGAGTTGAACAAAAATGCAATGCCACTTTGGGACCATCACTCACACAAACTTGCATTTGAATTGGACCAGTGGTTTTGAATTGGACCAGTGGTTTTGGAGGAGAGAATTGGACCAGTGGTTTTGGAAGAGAGAATTGGACGAGTGGTTTTGGAAGAGAGAATTGGACCAGTGGTTTTGGAGGAGAAGTCCTTAGAAAACTTAGTGTTGACGGACGCTGCCATCATTACTGGGTTAATAAACAAGAATTTGGTCAATTCTCATTTGTGATAAACTGAGTATTTCATCATTACAGCCGACGGACGGACGACGGATGAACGGACGACGGACGAACGTGATGCTTGATAGTAACTAACGCTAACCCCAACCCTGAACTGACCTTAATATAAACCCCGAAAAATAGATATTTGCCTCATAAGTCTCATATCTTAGTAATTAAGCTCATAATATATCAAATAAGCTCATGATATTTTGGTAAGCTCATAACGCTTGTCTGGACAAAAAAAAACTAGTAACTCCCGTATTATAGCGCGGACATACGGACGGGCGGACGGACGGAGAGCGATTAGATAAGCTCAGCTTGACTACGTGGAGGTGAGCTAATAAAGGCGTCAAAGTATGTGAAAAAGCATAAGTAGAACTTTTTAACATTGACTTTCAAGTTAAACAATTGGGTAACGTCAATAATTGTTTTAGTAGAGTTAAAACTAGAAGTCCTGTCACGAATAGTGCGCTTATATAGACTTAATTGCGCGTTGGAATTGCGCGCAATTGCCATATCGAATGGCATCCAAAGCACGGCAGGTTCTCTTGGTTACTCATAGCAAACACATGCAATGTTTCTGCCAATGGACCTCCGGGTTACCCGGAGGTCCATTGGCTGAAACATTGCCTGTGCTCAGGCCATATGTACAGAATTTGATAGCTTTACTTGGGCCATAACGCGTACATTAACGCGTATATCAACGTGCTATTTGTGCGCATTTCATGACAGGACTTCTAGTTTTAAGCCAAGAAGTTCCCAGAAGCTTGGTGCCACGCTGGTCCAAGAATGGAACAACATCCCGGAAAGGACCACCAGGAACATGATTGGGAGCCTGAGAAGGCGTTGCGAAGCTGTAATTAACAGTAATGGGTCTCATACTCGATATTGAACCCATACCAGTTCGCACCGTCAATTTTTTGGCAAATTGAAAAAATTCCTCTGTTACGAATAATAGCTATTTTCCATGGTTATCGTATTCAAAAGCTAAAAAATAATGTCAAACACAAATAAAATCTTAATTTCTGTACTTAAATTATTAAAGATATAATTAAATAAAACATATAGACACTTTTCATTACAATATTTCAACTAAAACGTAAAACAGGTAGTTGGATGTACTTGGTGCTTAGCAAACTTTGAGTGGTATATTTTAATGTTGAAAGAAAAATTGGTAAAGGTGAACTCAACTTATCGTCCGGAAAATAAAACAAACACATTATTCTTCACAAAATGAAAGGAAATAACTCTAGTCAGAGTGTGCTGATACGGCCAGCAAAAGACGTGATCTTTATTTTTTCATTCTGTACATTATGCGAAACTTGAAAAAAAATAATCTGAATGCAAAAGTCGTACAGGCGGACAAACATTCTCACAAGTGGACCATTAAGTGGTTTTCCATTGTTGAAAACCCAACCCCAAACCACCCAAGGACAAAAGTGATTGACATTCAAAGAAACAATATCAAATACTTAAGACAGTGGAAATCTTTTGGGTTAGGCCAACCCTCCTACTGCTAAAGGTACTGAGTGCCGACTGGACGGACAGACGGACGGACAGAGGTAACACTTAATGACCCTTCGTCTATCAAAATAAAGTGACGATTATGAGCCAATGTACAACAACTCCGTAATGACCAGGCGTGATAAATGCCATTGAGTAATTCACAAAACCAGAAGGACATTTGTCCCGTTCTAAGTTTATTTATTTATTGATGTTCAAGGTCACATATTCCTGCACATTGGCTAATCGTGACCACAACATGGAGATAAAGTCAAGTTTAGACAGGACAGGCGAATTAAAGTTATTTGGTTTGAAACACAATTCCGTGGCTGTTTTTGGTGTGAATCATTTTCCTGCGCGTGTCAAAAATGGCCGAAATCTGTCAATTACTCGACGTCGAGAAGTTCTCCACTGCAATTAAACATCGGAAGATAAACAGACAATTGACCAAGATCTTTGTTCGGGAAACATTTGAATGCCGAAGATAATCTTATGTTATCACATCTCTGAAGAGTTATAGAGATAGCATCCAAACATTAATCTACCAAATGCTACTCCAAGGGCAACAACTCTGTAACAGTTAGTCGTATGGGACATTGATTTATTGGTGTTTAAGGTCACATTCTTCTGCACAATGGCTAATCGTGACCACAACATGGAGATAAAGTCAAGGTCAGTCAATCGTTTATACCCCATGTTGCCTATATTAGAGGACTTGCACCCCAAGCATTAGTGACTGGCTCCTATTTTATCAGTGAAACAGAGCTTGTTTACCACCGTAAACGAGCACTCCCTAAAAGGTTTATTTCATATGACGAAGAAATGAAATATAAATTATTAGTATTTAAAGTCAGTTTCAGTATAGTTCAGAAGTTCTCCACTGCAATTAAAGAACGGAAGATAAACAACTGACCAAGACTTTTTGTTCCAGAAACATTTGCATGCTAAAAAAAAGCTCATGCTGACACCTCTCTGAAGAGTAACACGGAGAGCATCCAAATTTTATTCCAAGGGCAATAATTCTAGAACAATTAGTCGTATGGGAAATTGAGGTTCATTTCACATGACGAAGATAAACCTAAATTATTAGTATTTAAAGTCAGTTTCAGTATTTAAGTATGAAATCAAATATCGCAAATCGTTTATACCCTGGATGCCCACTTTAACACTTTGAACCCTCGTTTCCTGGAATGGTATCGCCTTTATGTACACTTTTTTATTTGGGTTTAACGACACATTAACAGCCAGGGTCATATCATGACGGTGACAGTTTTATGGGTGGAGGAAGCCGGATTACCCGGAGAGAACCACCGAGCAACGACGAGCAGCTGCCAGCTCCCCAACATCGTAACTCCGAACTCTGCACCGCGGCACAGGCAGGGTTAGATTGGATGAAGACATGCGCACCATCGACATGCAGTACGCCTTAGTACACAACGTCATCGTGCCCCCATGTGGACAATCGGGGTTAAGTGCCTTGCCCAAGAACACAACACGGGAGGACGAATAAGTCGCTGAAACGGTCTCCCATCCAACTACTAACCGCGCTCGACGTTGCTTAACTTCGGTGTACTGACGAGAACCGGTTACCGCGACGTCACCGCGCCCCTTGTGTACACTTAAGGATCGGTCAAATATCGGTATACAGTGAGGATAAAATAATAACTGCAGTCTGCAGCCGTTTGGCTGCAGGCTGCAGTTATTATTTTATCATCAATGCCCCGTGTATAGACCTCTTAGAATATTATTTATTTATTGGTGTGTAAGGTCACATATTTCTGCACAAGGGCTAATCAGGACCTCGACTGTTTCACGGCTGGAGGAAGCCGGAGTACCCGGAGAGAACCACCGAGCAACGGCGAGCAACTGTTAGCTCCCCAACATACTAACTCCATACAAGCAGGGTTAGCATTGGTTGATGACAGTGCACCATCGACGTGCAGTACAACTTAGTACACAACGTCACCGTGCCCCCACGTGGGCAATGGGGGTAAAGTGTCTTGCCCAATGACACAACGCAGTAGCAGGTGGGATTCGAACCGAGGACCTCTCGGCTTGCAGCCTGCACCTCTACCTACTTAGCCACCGCGCTCCCACCTCTTATAATAAGACAAAAATGGGACGAAATGATATATTAGCACGACACAAATCGGTCTTATGAGTTCAAAGGATTTAAAGAACACACCAGGCGTTGGTGACCGGGACCTATTTAACAAATGAAGAAGATCTTATTTACCATGGTAAACAAGCACTTCTCCAATTCCCAGGCTGAAATCTGAATAAAGTCGTTGAGAAATAATCATAGGTTATTTTCCAAAGGAGTTTCGAATCGATAACTCTATATGCATTACCGATTGAAATAGAAAATCAGATTCAATGGAAAGCATGTAACTTAATAAATACAACACAGCGATCAATGTCATAATAATGTAATGAGATGTTATAATTACGTTTTTGAGTAAACGCTTAACGCTTTGAACCCTAATGTTGATTTTTTTTATTTCAAACTGCTAATTTCTCCCATAATGCAACTGGGAATTTAACCAATTCAGTCTTGTTTGAATGAGCTCAAGCACCTCCATCAATCATGAAGGAATCCAAATTTTACGGAATCGGCTTGAAATCTCAATTACGGAATGCCTTATATAGCCCGTTTATATGTATACAGGGGAAATCTGATTGAACATTTTGAAGGCCTGAGCGAAGGTATACCTACAGTTAAAACTAGAAGTCCTGTCACGAATAGTGCGCTTATCTAGGCTTAATTGCGCGTTGGAATTTCGCGCAATTGCCATATCGAATGGCACCCAAAGCACGGCAGGTTCTCTTGGTTACTCATAGCAAACACATGCAATGTTTCTGCCAATGGACCTCCGGGTTACCCGGAGGTCCATTGGCGGAAACATTGCTTGTGCACAGGCCATATGTACAGGGCCATAACGCGTACATTAATGCGCATGTCAACGTTCGATTTGTGCGCATTTCATGACAGGACTTCTAGTTTTAACTGTAGGAAGTAGTGATTCAAGTCAATATTAATGGATGATAGTTTAGTCAATAGTACTGGTACAAGGCCGCAATGGAACAAGAATGCTGTAGAAGCTAACGATAGGACAGATAGGCCATAGACCAGTAGTGGCCTTGGCACTTTGGAGATAAGATGGAAGCCGTTGGTAAGACTACATTAGACCTCATTGAGGGATTTCCCATGACCATCATGGACTCATACGACAATAAAGGGATTTGGACCGATGATTTGATGTCTTACTAATGTTATGTTTCATGATTCTAAACGTCCATGTGCACAAATGCATATAGAGCTTATTTGGGCCTCAGAACAATCACCAAGGGAGCTATGTCCTTTGTTTTCAACATTTACATTGTTTCAGTAGATGTGGAGTGTGAATGTGCCACATGTTTCTTTAATCGTCAAAGGGAGAGCAAAACAAACTGGTTCGAAAACTGGAAACTCTTCTCTGTTTGTTCTGGTTGAAGTGTCGATTAGTGTCGCTATCCATTTCATCTTTCAAGCTAGCCATTTAGTTCGCAATACATATTGTGAAACACCATTGCAAAGTGGTCATTTATTTCGGCATATTCAGTTCATGAGGCTGACTTTTTCTGTACAGTAGCCTCATTTTTCTTCGAGCTGCCTAAACTTCAGGCTTCACGTTTGGAATTGGATTGAAGCTCCAACAAAATCCAAAACTTCGAACTTCCTAGTTGGATGAATGGAGATGCACAACTTGTTCAAATATATGTGGTCGAATGTTAACCGATAACTTGAATATGACGATCCGTTTCTTTTCTGCTTTCTGTAAACGGCTTCCAGACAACTTGATATTTTTTTTTTGTTTCGCAAGGCAAATACCATAACCTTTTTTATCCAATCGGGTAACCAGAAAGAATTGTAACGAGATCTTTTGAATGTATATTTGTTGGCAATCGATTGTTCAATAAGGTGTGATTTAATACGACAATTAACGGACTGGACGAGTATTTAGATATTCTTTGAGTCTTTACGAGAGTTCGGCTGGGGGACCTATATTTCTCTTGTTTTCATCAGTTCTTCGTCTGTTTCTCTTTATACAGTAGCAATCAAAACTGCATTTCACCCAAAATAGAGTAGCAACGGCGAAAAAATCGATTTTTTATCATCGAGGTAAAAATATTTCTTGCATTCGTGTTGGTTATCAGATAGTCCAAATTTATATTAATGTTAAGCAGAAAACATTATTAAAATTCATCGCAATGTACGGAAGCCCATTACGGTCAAATGCGAAAAGTAACTTTTTTTTAAACGGGGAATGTTTGCGTAATTTCGCAAATCTTTGCGTTATTTCGCAAAAGTATTGCGTTATTTGGCAAAAGTATTGCGTTATTTCGCAAAAGTATTGCGTTATTTATAACGCAATACTTTTGCGAAATAACGCAAAGGTATTGCGAAATAACGCAATACTTTTGCGAAATAACGCAATAGTTTGCGAAATAACGCAATACATTTGCGAAATAACGCAATACTTTTGCGAAATAACGCAATACTTTTGCGAAATAACGCAAAAATTATTGCGAAATAACGCAAAAGTTATTGCGAAATAACGCAATACTTTTGCGAAATAACGCAATACTTTTGCGTAATAACGCAATACTTTTGCGAAATAACGCAATACTTTTGCGAAATAACGCAAAGATTTGCGAAATTACGCAAAAGTTTTGCGAAATAACGCAAACATTCCCCGTTTAAAAAAAAGTTACTTTTCGCAGTTGACCGTAATGGGCTTCCGTAGCAAAGAGCCCAACAACACAGAAAAAGATGAAGAAAATGGCAGCCTTCCAAAATTAAGATTGGAGACATTTCGAAAACTTAAAATTCGGCAACAGATTCTGCCTGATTGCATGATTTTGAAGACGCTACTGTATAGTTCGTAAAATTTAAATTCACTCACCTTCTTCATTAACCTGCAAGATGTGCAGACATTTGTTTATCATTTCCTCCATAAATTTAAGCAGACCTTTTTTAAACTTAGCAAATATACTGTATTCATACAACTATGTTGTGTGTTAACATTTTCGCTGCCGAAAGTGACTACTGTCACCTATTTATGATGATTTGAGTATCTGTGCGTTCTGGTATGATCAAACACACCATCTGATTAATTGTTGGGAAGGGCTTTGAGAGCCCTTCCCAACAATTAATCAGATGATACAGTTTCAAGAATGTTATAAGTTTTATTAAACTTCCTCGCATACAAGCGTACATACAGGTCCTCCATATATGGCTCAAGTGGGCGTGGCAATGTGAGGATTTACCAGATTGAGATTTATATTTTATCCACTCATCATTCCAAACCTTGTCATTTTGTAATGCTGAAGGTTCAGTAAAGACACTCTAATATCTTCAAAGAACATAAAGATGTTATGAGCCATACTGAGGGGAAGAGCACATAGTGCTCTTTCCATCAGTATGTCTCATAACAGCATCACGTCAGTGAAAGTAAAAACAAAGCTTTTAATATTCCAAATTGATCACTCAAAACAGTTATATCAACTGTATGAATGGACGAAATGATAAACAAAATGCTGCATTTAGATATAAACAAATAACTAAGGGCTGGGGCCGGGGCCGGGGCCGGGGCCGATATAAAACCGCCTGACACAAACTTAATTAGTAATTTTAATTTCATTCCTATATTTACATGACCTTTACTGGGTGTTTTTAAAAATATAAAAATCCGACGCGAGAACGAAATTTTTCTTTATCAGAAGCAATACTTACTGCATGCTTATACATTTTTTTATTGGGGTTTAAGGTCACATACTTATGCACAATGGCTAATCGTGACAGTGACAGTTTTACATGTGGAGGAGAGAATCACTGAGCAACGACGAGCAACATACTGTCAGCTCCTCAACATTCTAACTCTGTTCAAGCTCCGCTCAAGCAGGGTTACAGCGGCTGAAGACATGTGCACCATCGACGTGAAGTACGCTTTAGTACACGGCGTCATCATGACCCCATGTAGGCAACCGGGATAAAGTGCCTTGCCCAAGAACACAACGCGGGTCGTCCCGGATGGGGATCGAACTCGGGACTACAGCATACCAATAAAATTATTATATACAAATGGCTTTATTTTATTATAACGTATTAGTAGTTTTAATTCTATACAAGCCTATTTTAATGAGGTATATGACTGACATTCTGAAACAAAGAGTCATTAAAACAGTTAAGTTTCTTTTTATTTATTTTTGTCAGTGCGGTTTTGTGGGAAGGGGACATTTTTTCTGCATTTGTATTCTAAAATGGAAATAACTCATCGAAAATAGTTGGTCTTTCGTTTAGTATAAAAGAAAAACCAGTAAAGAAAAATACTCCCCTTGATTTCCGAGAAACACTGATACCAACAACTCCGCGCGCGGTTTTATTGGCACAAGGAATTGCAAAGGGATTTCTAACGTGGACGAGTGCAATAAAAACACTCAGATCCAAATCTCGGTAGGGGTATTTAACCCATAAAGAAACAAAACAAATGAATTCACAAAACAGGTTCTCTATTGGTCTCTTTACAACTGCTTCAGCTTGAATCTCCACGTACAGAGAAGGTCCCCCACCCACCCTACCCTATCCCAATTCTAATTACAACACACAAAAATACAAATATTTATAGCAAGTTAAATATATGAGACTATTGTTATGTTTTCAACGAGATCAACAAGTTTCGTATTCAATGGTTATCTGATTCTTTAACCTTTTCAACGCACTGTGCATACATTTGTGCGTAATGGCAAATGGTTGTGAACGAGAAGGCGATTTTAAACGTAAAAAAATCTGATGCGAGGCTCGGTAATAATTTAATCCAACAGCTCAACAGAGCTGTTGGATTAAAGTATTACTGAACCTCTCAACAAACCAGGATGGTTTCGTTCATTTCACAGTTGACAGTATTGACTGAAATAATACTTTCCAGGGCGCCAGCGTTGAACGAGTTGAGAAGAATGCTTTCGTAGAAAAGGATCTAAAGGTGAAGGTTTTATTTCTGATCAAGTTATATGGATTTTTGAGTGTTGGCACGTTACTTGGACCCAAGGAATGGCTGCCTACCACCAACATACACAGAATCTACTCCGATGACACCTTCAACTGACCAACCTTCTCGATACCACTGCACTCTCTTTCCGTTGAGGACAGTTGAGAAACATGTGCTACTGTTACAGCAAAAACCTATTTTTTCCAGTAACAGCAAGCACTGGCTATTTGGCTTCCTATCCGACATAAGAATTGAAGTTGTTGAGCAACTCCTGGAGACAACTTACCGCCACCCCAACCCTCCAGACCGTCGCCTACAGCCAGTGTCATACGCCTCAGCTGTAAGGAATGAAAAGGATATTTTCATTTAGCATCTCGGTGGTGTTAGGTCGAGGACCCGACGGACTGGAGAAAACAAAAACGAAACGGCACTTACCTTGTTCCAACTTCATTTGTATCCAAATCTTACCTCATTAATTGTCCAGATGAAATGGTTCCTCCAGAATACTGATAAATAAAATAAAATTTAATGTGTCCAACACATTGTCACAATACAATTTCCATCAGCACGTGTTTCAGAACACGTCTTGATCGCAAGTAACCGATGTATATCACAAAGCACCTACATCCTGGACATGAGTCTATGTGCAGCTTATGTTTTTATTCGTTCAAGCTCTGCAGAATAGCTCCTCCTTACGACGCAAAACTAACGACCGTAGGAAACAATAATTTTTTTTTAAAAAAAAATCCAGGTGAAGTAAGAAATGAATATTTTTCAATCATGTATGACTTTATTGTCCCTACAGTTAAAACTAGAAGTCCTGTCACAAACTGTGCGCTTATCAAGGCTTAATTGCGCGTAGGAATTGCGCGCAATTGCCATATTGAATGACATCTAAAGCGCAGCAGATTCTCCTGGTTACTCATCGAAAACACATGCAATGTTTCTGCCAATGGACCTCCGGGTTACCCGGAGGTCCATTGGCTGAAACATTGCTTGTGCACAGGCCATATGTACATAATTTGATAGCCTTGCTATGGTCATAACGCGTGGATCGACGTGCTATTTGTGCGCATTTCATGACAGGACTTATAGTATTAATTGTAGTTGCAGCAAGACGTTATTGGCAATGCTAGAGTATTGCAGATGGTGCCTTGTACACACAAAAGACGGTATCTAAAAGTTTAGGTTGCATTGTTTCAGGTTCCAGTCTTTAATCCATCTTGGCACTGACACTTGAAACATCTTTTAGACAAGCAAAATCTATCCGTTTGCTAATAAATGAATGAATGAACTTTACAGTCGAAAAGTTTGTCGTCGTAATGGTTCGAACAGCTCGGTTGTGTACATCAACGGCAAATAGAATCATATTCAGGATAAAGTGGTTTGAACAGCGACATGTTCTCTGTAGCGGCTTATTGCTATGATGGTCACAACACAATTGTAATATAAGTGAAAATGTTCACTTTTGCGGCTTCTTACCACACCTACACTTCCTATATCATTCAGCTGCATTTCACAACAACGCTCTCGACCTGCGACCTTTTGCCAATATCCTGACATTTTCATCTGAAAAGAAATGAGACAAAAATTGATATTTTGAAAATTCAATATAAGTATTTCTTTTATAATAGACATTTGTGTTGTCGTTTAACTCCAACACGGGTCGGATAAATATATAGGATAACAAATTGTTTTTTTTTTTTTGACAACCCCCGACCCCCCCCCCCCCCCGCCCCCCCCCCCCCCCCCCGACCCCCGACCCCCAAACATTGATTCGTTACAGAAGTCAGTCTTATGAGTGGACAGAAAAAAAAACGTATCATACAGCTGAAATTAACACAAGTTTCAAAATAGCTGCCAGAGAGCTATGTTATGATGTTATCGGTACATTTTCATGTTATCCTACATAGTATTTTGTCTGGTACCATAGATACTTGGATGCAAAAGAGGTATCAACCAAGTTCCGGCTGTAGTGTTATATCGCCGTATCCGATTTTGGTTTATTCCATACCGATTCAAACATAACCTCTAAGTCCAGTAGAAGCACAAGTACGAATTATACAAGAGATCTGATGACAGAAGAGTTCAAGGGGAGACAATTGGTAGGATTTTGAGAACATCTACAATTTGAAAATGTCCGAATTAGCACAACTCAAATCTGATCGATCATCGCAACACTTTCGAATCGAAACGAATTACGACGCTTCGCAGGGACCGAACCCAGCCTCCGGCCATTGGTTAACGGGTCCTAACATTACGTGAAACTAGCCTTGACCAAAAGTCCGGCATTTCCTGGGAGGAGTAAGTACATTAAAAACGAAGACCTCAATATTAAAAACTCGCAGGAGACTGCAAAGTACGAAACATTTTGGGAATATTTATTTATTATTATTTATTTATTGGTGTTTAAGGTCACATACCTTTGCACAATGGCTAATCATGACCACAACATGGAGATAAAGTCAAGTTCAGTGAATCGTTTATATCCCATGCTGCCTATTTTAGAGGACTCGCACCCCAAGCATTAGTGACTGGGCCCTATTTTACCAGTGAAAAAGAGCTTGTTTATCACAGCACTGCTTCACTTCCCGGGGTTCCCGCGGGGAGGGATTATTTATTATTTATTTATTTATTGGCGTTTCCGGTCACATACTTATGCACAATGGCTAATCGTGACCGTGACAGTTTTACAGGTGGAGGAAGCCAGAGTACCCGGGGGGAACCACCGAGCATCGACGAGAAATTGTCAGCTCCTCAACATTCTAACTCTGTTCAACCTCCACTCAAGCAGGATTACAGTGGTTGAAGACATGTGCACCATCGACGTGCAGTACGCCTTGGTACACGGCATCATCCTGCTCCCATGTTGGCAACCAGGATAAAGTGCCTTGCGCAAGGACACAACGCGAGTCGTCCCGGGCGGGGATCGAACTCGGGACCTCTGGCATAGAAGTCCAACAGTCTATAACTGAGCCACCGCGCTTCCCACATTTTGGGAATAATAAAATAAAACATGAAAGTCCATTTGAAAAAATCGTTGTCAGATTGCAAACAAGCAAAATCATGTTTATATAGATTTTTTCAATGCAAAAAGCGAATAAGTTCTTTTAACCGTTGTTGTTCAAATCCAACCTTATTATCGAGACCGTAAGCAAATGCATTGGACAAAGAGACTTGAACGAAATCCGATGTAAGATACTCACTTTTCTAGTACCCACGTCATATCTCTCACTCGTTCAAACTTGGACCCCAAAGGTAGTCATAATTGTTCGTTGTGGTACGTCCTGTGGATCCATCCCACAAATCAGTTAAGTGCGGAAGATTTGCTTCAATATTTCAAACACCTTCATTACCTGACAATACAATACAGCATATCCTGGTGCGTTGTGGTCAAAAGAGGAAAACCTCTAATAGAGATGGGCGGTGTTGGAATTTTTAGTTCGGTATCGGTTTCGGTATTTTTAAGAGGACATACTTCGATATCGGTTCTGTATTCATCAATGGACTTGAATGAGATTTTTCTGATAGTACCAAAGGGAAATTCGGATCAGGAAAATCCAAAATAAGTTGTTCTATCATTCTACAAATGCCAATGAGCTCAACAGTGGCATTCTTTTACAAACACAAATATCTACAGTAATTTTGTGACTTGTTCTAAGCACATCTTAACCTTTAAAACCCTATCCCAGGCGTATGTAATCTCAGAGCATGTGCCATGACCCTACCATCTTCAAGAGGTCCTGCTGACAATAGACAAAGTACCTGGACAGTGATGTCTAGACAAGTCTTGGCTGCCTATAAAGGCAGCCAAGACTTAGCTAGAAATCACTGCTAGGCAGCTGGACAGGTACAGGTTGTAGTCAAGTAAGAATTCAGGTCAATTGCCCAGGCCCCTGAGGGTTAACAAAACCGAAAACAAAAACAGTCACTTCTTTCAGGAAAATGGACCTTCAGCTGCTATCAAGTATCAACAGGGTCTTATAAATAGTGAATGCATGAAAATTTGAAAATTCAGACAGTTTCGGTATTCAATGCTTGGTTCGGTTCGGTTTTTCTGTAAGCTCATGATATCGGTATCGGTTCGGTTTTTCGGCATATTGCTAACTTCTAACCTCAAATTGTCACTGATATCGGAAACTATCGCTTAACAGATTTTCTAAAAGAGTTACGAAGCGCTCACCGAAAACAAAAATCCGCCATGTTTGTTCACATGTATTCCATCGCTTTGTGCTTCGTGGGTATCTGACTTGACAGATTCACTGCTCGTACCAAAGTGGAATTCAGATCAGATAAATACAGAATAAATTGTTCTTGTATCAGTCTACCACACCACCACAAATGCCACCAGCCAATAAACTCATCAGTAGCATTCTTTTACGGAAACAATTACCTACAGTACTTATGTGACTTAACATTTAAAGCCCTCTTTCAGTCGAACGCAGAGCTTGTGCCTTTAAGAGGCCCTGCTGACAACAGACAAACGTACCTGGACAGTGATTTATAGATAAGTCTTGGCTGTATGCTAAGCAGCTGGACATGTACAGGTTGCAGTCTAGTAGGAATTCAGGAAGACCCTGAGGGTTAACAAAACCGAAAAGAAAATCAGCTACTTCTTTCATCAAAATGGACCCTACAACTGCTATCAAGTGGCAACAGAGAAATTCAGCCAGTTTCGGCAATCAATGATTGTTTCGGTTCGGTTTTTTCGGTATGCCCATGATATCGGCATCGAGAAATTCAGCCAGTTTCGGCAATCAATGATTGTTTCGGTTCGGTTTTTTCGGTATGCCCATGATATCGGCATCGAAAAATTCAGCCAGTTTCGGCAATCAATGATTGTTTCGGTTCGGTTTTTTCGGTATGCCCATGATATCGGCATCGAGAAATTCTGCCAGTTTCGGCAATCAATGATTGTTTCGGTTCGGTTTTTTCGGTATGCCCATGATATCGGCATCGAGAAATTCAGCCAGTTTCGGCAATCAATGATTGTTTCGGTTCGGTTTTTCGGTATGCCCATGATATCGGCATCGGTTCGGTTTTTCTGTACATTGCCCGTCTCTACCCTCTGTCACTTTGATATCAGAAACTATCGCTCACCAGATTTTCTTAAACGAGAAATTATCTTAGGAAGCGCTCACCGAAAACAAAAATCCGCCATGTTTGTTGATATGTATCCCATCGCTAAGCGCTTCCCATGTAGCAAACACGGCAGATTTTTGTCTTCAGTGGGCGCTTCGTGAGTGAAACAATTCCCGTTTAAGAAAGTCTGGGAACGGATAATTTCCGAAAGGATATCAGGTACCAACGTTGACAATTAGATTAAAAGTTCACCTTAATCAATCACAAATCGCCAGGATATGGTGTATTGTTCTGATAAGACAAGGTAGGCTTATAGAATTCTGAAGCAGATTTTCCAACACCTAAATGATTTGGGAGTTGGACCCACAGGACCGACAAAGTTAGAACGCTTCTTCGCTACCCGTAACGCGTTTTTATGACGTGTTGTAGTACAACACGCGCACGACTGGAAAACATCGGGGTCTGATCCTCCGATAATACGCCATTAAGTCTATCTAAATTATCTTCCAAAACCATTAGTACGCATGTTATATGACTTAGCACGTGGTCAAATCTTGGACAAACATAGAAGACCAAGCATCTGGGGCAAAGTAGCCATGTGTTGGGTGAGAACCAATAACCCCGACAACAATAGCACACGCGAAAAGGAGTAGTAGACAGGTTGTAACTACCCTCGAGTTCCAAATAACCATACCTGTATGCTTATTAATTTTCGGAATAATTGCTACCCTGTATGAAGTTTAATTAGGCCTGTATGTTTATTAAAAATACCATCAGTATGGCGACATAGTGTGGGTAGTTTAGTCTGTGTCAGATTCCTAACTCACACAGGAATGTTACCATGGCTTTAACGCCCAGGTAACAGTAATGTATGGGTTAGTTCTTTTTACAGAAATGACAGTATCCTTATCATGTTTTTCCACCCTGTACTTTTATTTGGGTCATTCCCACTAGACCAATTCCCATTAGACCAATTCTCATGTGACCAATTCCCAAAAGGCCAATTCCCCGGAGACCAACTGATGTGTGATACTCTAAAAAATAATTCTATATCAATAATATATTATATTTATAAATATTTATAAATGTATTTAATGTTATTGATATTCAAGCCTGAAAATAAGCAGTAATTTGCAGAATGAGGTCCCCAGAGGGTGAATTTGCTGCTGCTATCCAATACAGTGGGCTAGTTTATCCTCTGGGTACCTCTTTCTGTTTATGTTTTAGATCTTGATTCAGGTTGAGGTTCACAGAGGGTAAATTTAATGATGCTTCCCTGTTGTGCAGAGTCGCATCACCAAATTCACCCTCTGGGGACCTCATTTTTCAGATGATAGTCTGCTCATTTTCTGGCTTGTTGATATTTTATAAATGTTGGGCAGACTTTTATAAATAAATGTTTTCCTAATTATCCTTCATCAACCCTTAATCAATAACAGTATGTAGTTGGTCTTTTGGGAATTGGTCTTTTGGGAATTGACCTAAAGGGAATTGGTCTAAAGGGAATTGGTCTAGTGGGAAGACACTTTTTATTCTGCCCTATAGTTCTATTTGCATTCCTTTTATTGTCCACCCCGTGCTTTTATTCCACCCTGTACTTATATTTGAATTTCAAGAGTAGCCACACAGGGCGAATACAGAGAAGCTATAGAAGGCAGTAGTTCTAGCACTAGCATCTGAATACTAAAGTAGTGGCAGCTGGAAGTGATAGGAACTGAGAGCTGTACGAGACCCAGAAATCGCAATATTGAGCGGCAACTTCACAGCTGTGTGAAAAACAACTTTCAAGTCATCTGCTGGTTTGTCGGAGAGTGACGGATAGTGGTACCCCCACTTGTGATGTACCATTTGAATTCCAGACAAATACTAACCATTCGCCAACACAAACTACCTTCGTTTACAATCCGACCAACGTCGATGGAGGTGGGAGTAATAGAATATTATTATGATGAGGGTTGGCGTTGTCAGTGGAGTTCGCGTCGGAAATATGGGGTCAAGCTGTAATGTAGGATGTGGGCAAAGACAACTGAACGAGCAAAATAATAACACTTATGTGCAGTACTTAACCCTTAGAACTCTAGTGGTATCTTCCATTACAGTTCAATGGCAGCAATTAGAAGAGTCCATATTCATTATTTGGGATAGACCAATCAATATTTTCAACGTGCAGCCTCGGGGCTGCACGTTGAAAATATTGATTGGTCTACCTACACATTTACTGAACAGCGTCCTATATAATGACGTTATGACGTATCATGTTGCTGGCCGGTAAAAACGGCCGCTAGGGTTCAAAGGTTTAATCTATTTATCATTTGAAGAAAAAAGGTGTACGAAAAAAATCTCAAGACAATGTTAACTCAAGGACTAACGAGGACCCTTTCAAGCCATTTTCAATGACCTATCGACAATCTAGGGGGCGCGGTGGCTCAGTTGGTAGAGGTGCAGGCTGCAAGCCGAGAGGTCCTCGGTTCGAATTCCACCTGCGGCAACCGCGTTGTGTCCTTGGGCAAGACACTTCATCTCCATTGCCCGCGTGGGGGCACGATGACGCCGTGTAGTAAGGCGTACTGCACGTCGATGGTACGCATGTCTTCAGCCAATCTAACCCTGCCTGTGCTGCAGTGCGGAGTTACGATGTTGAGGAGCTGGTGGCTGCTCGTCGTTGCTCGGTGGTTCTCTCCGGGTACTCCGGCTTCCTCCACTCGTAAAACTGTCATGGTCATGATTAGCCATTTTGCATAAATATGTGACCTTAAACATCAATAAATAAATAAATATCGATAATCTAAGACATTTCCAAGCTGGTTTCATACAGTATTGGGTAAACCTAATGATTAAAAATATAGATGTCAATTAAAAAAGGACTTCAGTCATCAATAAAAAAATAGATAAAATAGTATACGACAAACGCGCATATTTACCACTAATGTAAAATGCAGGACAGATCAATGAAGCACATTTCATTTAACAGAATCATTGATTTTTAAAAATACTTGAGTTTTAATTAAATTAAGTTTAAATTAAAACTTGGAAGCATTCTTAAATATCAAGAACTTCAAGGCCTATTCACAAATTTGAAGAGCGGCATTGAAAAAAAATGCTTAATTCAGAATTCAAGAACAGTAAAAGTTTCCAAGGGTCATGATAAATCCTATAATTTGTTTCGTGACACTATATTGTTGAGACGGGTTGGGGAGGGAGGTGGGGGTGGGGAAGGGAAGTGGGGGTGGAGGAGGTGCAAATTAAAAGTGATGGTGTGAACCGTACGTTTAGTACAAAGCCAGCGGTGTTACTCTTGATTTCCAAATAAAAGTACAGGGCGGAATAAAAGTATAGGGCGGAATAAAAGTACAGGGTGGAAAATCAGAGGAATACAAAATGAAGTAAATGGCAGAAAAAAAGTACAGTGTGGAACATCATAATAGAGTTATTGTTATTTCTATAATACCCCTAACCCATATAGAACGTTTACCCGGGCTTGAACTGCATGCTGCTAGCAGATATTCCTACCCAGGACAAGACCCATATAGGACTGTTACCCAGGACCCATATAGCTCTGTTACCCTGGCATGAACTGCATGTTGCTGGAGATATTCCCGCCCAGGACAAAACCCACATAGGACTGTAACCCAGGACCCATATAGGACTGTTACCCGGGCTTGAACTGCATGTTGCTGGTAGATATTCCCGCCCAGGACAAGATCCATATAGGACTGTTACTCAGGACCCATATAAGACTGTTACTCAGGACCCATATAGGACTGTTACCCGGGCATGAACTGCATGTTGCTGGAGATATTCCCGCTCAGGACAAGACCCGTATAGGACTGTTACCCAGGACTCATACAGGACTGTTACCCGGGCTTGAACTGCATGCTGCTGGCAGATATTCCCGCCCAGGACAAGACCCGTATAGGACTGTTACCCAGGACCCATATAGGACTGTTACCCGGGCTTGAACTGCTTACTGCTGGCAGATATTCCCGCCCAGGACAAGACCCGTATATGACTGTTACCCAGGACCCATATAGGACTGTTACCCGGGCTTGAAATGCTTACTGCTGGCAGATATTTCCGCCCAGGACAAGACCCATATAGGACTGTTACCCAGAACCCATATAGGACTGTTACCCGGGCTTGAACTGCATGCTGCTGGCAGATATTCCCGCCCAGGACAAGACCCGTATAGGACTGTTACCCAAGACCCATATAGGACTGTTACCCAGGCTTGAACTGCATGCTGCTGGCAGATATTCCCGCCCAGGACAAGACCCATATAGGGATGTAACCCAGGACCCATATAGGACTGTTACCCAGGACCCATATACGACTGTTACCCGGGCTTGAACTGCATGTTGCTGGAGATATTCCCGCCCAGGACAAGACCCATATAGGACTGTTACCCAGAACCCATATAGGACTGTTACCCGGGCTTGAACTGCATGCTGCTGGCAGATATTCCCGCCCAGGACAAGACCCGTATAGGACTGTTACCCGGGCTTGACCTGCATGCTGCTTTCAGATATTCCCGCCCAGGACAAGACCCATATAGGGCTGTTACCCATGACCCATACAGGACTGTTACCCAGTACCCATATAGGACTGTTACCCGGGCATGAACTGGATGTTGCTGGAGATATTCCCGCCCAGGACAAGACCCGTATAGGACTGTTACCCAGGACCCATATAGGACTGTTAACCGGGCTTGAACTGCATGCTGCTGGCAGATATTTCCGCCCAGGACATGACCCGTATAGGACTGTTACCCAGGAGCCATATAGGACTGTTACCCGGGCTTGAACTGCTTACTGCTGGCAGATGTTCCCGCCCAGGACAAGACTCATATAGGACTGTTACCTAGGAACCATATAGGACTGTTACCCGGGCTTGAAAGGCTTACTGCTGGCAGATATTCCCGCCCAGGACAAGACCCATATAGGACTGTTACCCAGGACCACTTAGGACTGTTACCCGGGCATCAACTGCTTGTTCCTGAAGATATTCCCGCCCAGGACAGACACATACAGGACTGTTACCCAGGACCCATATAGGACTGTTACCCGGGCATGAACTGCATGTTGCTGGAGATATTCCCGCCCAGGACAAGACCCATATAGGACTGTTACTTAGGAACCATATAGGACTGTTTCCCGGGCTTGAAAGGCTTATTGCTGGCAGATATTCCAGCCCAGGACAAGACCCATATAGGACTGTAACCCAGGACCCATATAGGACTGTTACGCGGGCTTGAACTGCATGTTGCTGGCAGATATTCCCGCCCAGGACAAGACCCATATAGGACTGTAACCCAGGACCCATATAGGACTGTAAGGCAGCCATCACTAGATTAGATGAAAAATACCTTAACACACTCAGCGGGTTAGGAGTTAAAGCCCGGATAGCATGAACAAAATGATAAAATGGGCTGTGTTTGCATACCCACAGCACCCAAAGTTAACAGGCGAGATCAACATAAGTGGAAGTAGAATTCATTGAGAATTATTTTTGTAAGTAATAAGGGTATTCAAAAAAACAATATTAAACCCGTTTTGGACTGGATAAACAATGATACCCATCAAAAGATTAAAATTTATGTTCTCCCTGGATTTCTCTGAAAAAGGCCATTCGCAGTTCTTGGTGTGACATTACAAGTTGCATGGAAAAATATTCCTGTTAGCACTTGTTAACCCTCTACAAGCTGCCAAACATCAATAGTTTGGATACATTTCAGATAAAATGGACCATTTTCAAATAGCCACAGCACTCAGTGGGTACTCTTGTGTTCCAAATAAATGTACATGGCGGAATAAAAGCACAGGGTGGGACCCATATAGGACTGTTACGCGGGCTTGAACTGCATGTTGCTGGCAGATATTCCCGCCCAGGACAAGACCCATATAGGACTGTAACCCAGGACCCATATAGGACTGTTCCCCAGGACCCATATACGACTGTTACCCGGGCTTGAACTGGATGTTGCTGGAGATATTCCCGCCCAGGACAAGACCCGTATAGGACTGTTACCCAGGACCCATATAGGACTGTTACTCGGGCTTGAACTGCATGCTGCTGGCAGATATTTCCGCCCAGGACATGACCCGTATAGGACTGTTACCCAGGACCCATATAGGACTGTTACCCGGGCTTGAACTGCATGCTGCTGGCAGATATTTCCGCCCAGGACATGACCCGTATAGGACTGTTACCCAGGACCCATATAGGACTGTTACCCGGGCTTGAACTGCATGTTGCTGGCAGATATTCCCGCCCAGGACAAGACCCATATAGGACTGTAACCCAGGACCCATATAGGACTGTTACACAGGACCCATATACGACTGTTACCCGGGCTTGAACTGGATGTTGCTGGAGATATTCCCGCCCAGGACAAGACCCGTATAGGACTGTTACCCAGGATCCATATAGGACTGTTACCCGGGCTTGAACTGCATGCTACTGGCAGATATTTCCGCCCAGGACATGACCCGTATAGGACTGTTACCCAGGACCCATATAGGACTGTTACCCGGGCTTGAACTGCATGCTGCTGGCAGATATTCCCGCCCAGGACAAGACCCATATAGGACTGTTACCCAGGGCCCATACAGGACTGTTACCCAGGACCCATACACGACTGTTACCCGGGCATGAACTGGATGTTGCTGGAGATATTCCGGCTCAGGACAAGACCCGTATAGGACTGTGACCCAGGACCCATATAGGACTGTTACCCGGGCTTGAACTGCATGCTGCTGGCAGATATTCCCGCCCAGGACATGACTCGTATAGGACGGTTACCCAGGACCCATATAGGACTGTTACCCGGGCTTGAACTGCATGCTGCTGGCAGATATTCCCGCCCAGGACAAGACCCGTATAGGACTGTTACCCAGAACCCATATAGGACTGTTACCCGGGCTTGAACTGCTTACTGCTGGCAGATATTCACGCCCAGGACAAGACCCATATAGGACGGTTACCTAGGAACCATATAGGACTGTTACCCGGGCTTGAAAGGCTTACTGCTGGCAGATATTCCCGCCCAGGACAAGACCCATATAGGACGGTTACCCAGGACCCATATAGGACTGTTACCCGGGCATCACCTGCATGTTGCTGAAGATATTCCCGCCCAGGACAAGACCTATATAGGACTATTACCCAGGACCCATATAGGACTGTTACCCGGGCATGAACTGCATGTTGCTGGAGATATTCCCGCCCAGGACAAGACCCATATAGGACTGTAACCCCGGACCCATATAGGACTGTTACCCGGGCATGAACTGCATGTTGCTGAAGATATTCCCGCCCAGGACAAGACCCATATAGGACTGTTACCTGGGAACCATATAGGACTGTTACCCGGGCTTGAAAGGCTTACTGCTGGCAGATATTCCCGCCCAGGACAAGACCCATATAGGACTGTAACCCAGGACCCATATAGGACTGTTACCCGGGCTTGAACTGCATGTCGCTGGCAGATATTCCCGCCCAGGACAAGACCCATATAGGACTGTAACCCAGGACCCATATATAACTGTTACCCGGGCTTGAACTGCATGCTGCTGGCAGATATTCCCGCCCAGGACAAGACCCATATAGGACTGTTACCCAGGACACATATAGGACTGTTACCCAAGACCTATATAGGACTGTTACCCGGGCTTGAACTGCATGCTGCTGGCAGATATTCTCGCCCAGGACAAGACCCATATAGGACTGTAACCCAGGACCCATATAGGACTGTTACCCAAGACCTATATAGGACTGTTACCCGGGCTTGAACTGCATGCTGCTGGCAGATATTCCCGCCCAGGACAAGGCCCATATAGGACTGTTACCCAGGACCCATGTAGGACTGTTACCCGGGCTTGAACTGCATACTGCTGGCAGATATTCCCGCCCAGGACAAGATTTTGCTAGCCACTGAAATAAGTAGAATTTTGGAACATTTAATCAATCTTTTCCCTTGTTAATTGAATGTAGTTTTTCACCAAAGATTTCTTTAGTTAAATCTGGATAGATTTTTTTATCAGATCTAGTCATGGCTGCTGTAAGGCAGCCATCACTAGATTAGATGAAAAATACCTTAACACACTCAGCGGGTTAGGAGTTAAAGCCCGGATAGCATGAACAAAATGATAAAATGGGCTGTGTTTGCATACCCACAGCACCCAAAGTTAACAGGCGAGATCAACATAAGTGGAAGTAGAATTCACTGAGAATTATTTTTGTAAGTAATAAGGGTATTCAAAAAACAATCTGAAACCCATTTTGGGCTGGATAAACAATGATACCCATCAAAAGCTTAAAATTCATGTTCTCCCTGGATTTCTCTGAAAAAAGGCCATTCGCAGTTCTTGGTGTGACATTACAAGTTGCATGGAAAAATATTCATCTTACCACTTGTTAACCCTCTACAAGCTGCCAAACATCAATAGCTTGGATACATTTCAGATAAAATGGACCATTTTCAAATAGCCACAGCACTCAGTGGGTACTCTTGAGTTCCAAATAAATGTACAGGGCGGAATAAAAGCACAGGGTGGAAAATCGGAGGAATACAAACAGAAGTACAGGGCAGAATATAAGTACAGGGTGGAAAATAGTGATTGAGTTACTGTCATTTCTGTAATAGCCCTAACCCATATAGGACTGTTACCTGGGCTTTAAAGCCCAGGTAACAGTCCTGTGTGAGTTAAGAGTTAAGAGTCTGAAACAGACTAAAATACCCATAGTATGTCTCCAATGTGAGGCATTCACTTGACACTGATGGTATTTTTAATAAACATACAGACCCAAAAAAACTTCATAGGGTGGCAAATATTCCGAAAGTTAATAAACGTACGGGTGTTTTTACTTGGAACCCGAGAGTAAAAATTTACATTTTTGGGGTTTATGGTCACTGTCAGCACATTGGTATTATGTTTAGCCATTGTTACTGGTGCTTTCCTCTTTACTTCCACCCCAGGCCTTAGTTGTCGTATTTTCCTATTTTACAAGGAAACAAGACTGATTACTACACTAAATAAGCACTACTCCACTTCGTAAACGTTGTGGGTATATACATGTGGAAATGCTAGAGCATACAATAGTATATAGTACGTGTAGAGTGGATTATCAATAATCACCCGCGGAGTGGAAATTCCATCCAAGTAATAAATGCAAATTTGTTGCAAACCATAACAAGCACAAGCAAAGTTCCAGCCAATGAACCTCCGGGTTAAACCCGGAGGTCCATTGGCTGAAACATTGCTTGT
Organism: Pictodentalium vernedei; assembly: GCA_031216915.1. NCBI lineage: Eukaryota > Metazoa > Mollusca > Scaphopoda > Dentaliida > Dentaliidae > Pictodentalium > Pictodentalium vernedei. The sequence continues at coordinate 564,397,188 of CM062294.1, forward strand.
GTTTTCTGTTGTTTTTATGTACAGAATTTGAAAGTGATACTTTGGGTGATAACTCCACTCCACGGGTGATATTGTTACAATCCACTCTCCACGTACTGTACTTTAGTTTACATGTAGCAAGTATACAACATAAGGGTCGGAATGCAGATGGGTAGAGCAGTTCTGTCAAGTCGACTCTTAGGATAAACCGCCAGGTGGGGGTACGATTCATTCATGCTATACCACTACTGTAGACAGTTTTGTACAAGAGGTTATCATTCAAGGCGTCTAGGTTGAACAGATTAGGTGACGGTTGACAAGGGATCAGTGAACAATTTCAACCAAGTCTCACTTCACTTTATTCCACCAATAAAGGTAAGGATTCCAAGTTTCTATCAAAAAACGACCAGTCAATTTAACCCCTTGAACTCGTAAGACAGATTTTTCAGCCCAAGGCTTAACTTCATCCCATGTTTGTCTAATAAGAGGTCTATCCACGGGGCATTGATGGTAAAATAATAATTGCAGCCAAACGTCTGCTGACTGCAGTTATTATTTCATCCTCTCTGTACAGTACGTGGAGAGTGGATTGTAACTAAATCACCCGCGGAGTGGAGTTATCACCCAAACTATAACTTTCAAATTTTATACATATGGACAAAAAAAACACAAGCAATGTTTCAGCCAATGGACCTCCGGGTTTAACCCGGAGGTCCATTGGCTGAAACTTTGCTGGTGCTGGTTATGCTTTGCAACAAATTTGCAATTATTCCTCGGGTGGAATCTCCACTCAGTGGGTGATTTAGTGATAATACACTCTCCACGTACTGTATATTGATATTGGACTGATCCAGCTCACAGTAAGTATACACAAAGAGGATACCATTCCAGGAAACCAGGGTTCATGGGGTTAAAAAACTGGTATCGACTTCAAATAGAGTGAATTCCTAGTTTGACCAACACTCTGGGCCTATCAGTAAAAAGATTATTCTAGAGCTAAAATTATTTCCCCTTTCAAATGTCTAAAATGCTTGTTTTAACTACTTTTGGTGACTATGAAGAAGGCAAAATGGCGATTTTCAACCTTTGCCAAGTACAAGAAATTTGACCCAAAATTCTGTAAATTTTAGATTGCCAAAGATAAGGTAAAAAACTTAGCCAAATAAATGTGAAAATACGTAAATTTGATGGATATTATCGCCCCTCCACACAATAATGATTTTAGATTGACTTTTGAGCATTACTGTGAAACACATGGCGAAAATAGGAGAGTTGCCAAGAGCAAGCATTCCAAAACGCCAAACAGTTGTATGTAACAAAAATCGAAATAAGTACAGAAATTATGTGAATTGGATGGACATTACTGCCATTGATGAAATAATACTTTTGGATAGAATTTAAAATTTTTCCTATGAAAAATCAGGACGAAAATAAGTAAGTTACAAAAAAAAAAAAACGTGACTCTGTCACATTCCTCCCTGCTTTTTTAAAAAACAAAAACATAGGTTTTTTCCCCATTAATCTGCCACACAACCAGCAAAGGTCTTAATTTCTCCTACACTTTGCTTCTCTCCTTCTCAGATCCGTTTCTGTTTTCTTTTTTCACAATACGTCCATCACACTCAACGACCTCCTCATCCTGACACACAACTTCTCTACTTGAGGAATAATTATTTACAATGTCCTTTCCTCTCTACCATTTCTCACTGGCTAAAACTTTTAACTGGTCCCTTATCAACAGTTTATCAGAAGCTGATGGCACACGAGGTGATAAAACATCTGGACGAACATAACCTAGGTTATCTGCTTCAACAGTTTCTAAATTTGAATATTCAAAAACCCTGTGATGTCGGTTAATGTCACATTTTCTTTTAAACTTCTTCCCACATGAGGAACACTTAAATAACTTTTTAGTCTTTTTATGTACATTGTTCCAATGTTCGTACAAATTGGCAGTTTTATAAAATGTTGTATCCACACAATTTTGCACAGGGCAGGTCTGTCCAAGTAAGCTGAATACTCCTCGATTCTCTTCTTTAAATTCCTTCAACTCTTCATCAATTCTTTCTAGGAGCTCCATTTTCTTTCTACCAAATTTATTATGGACTATACATCTCTGGTTTCTTAATGAGCTTGCCTCTCCTAGTTTTAATTTTAGGACTCAATAATTCAGAAACACTATCATTATCTGTTTCAGAGTTACTACCAGAAGTTATTGTTAAATCAGAAAGAAGGCCAATATCTGTTTTGTTTAGGTTACTTTCGGTATTAATTATTGGAGGATTGTTATCTGGAGCCTGCAACCTTTTATCTGGAAGATTTGTATCTACATAAGGTTTTAATTAATCAATGTGTATATTTTTTATTACTGCATCAGGTCCACCCTGAATACTGATTGTTAAATCTGAGATGAGATGTACCACCAAATAAGGCCCGATCCAACCTAAGTTCAGAGTTTCCTAGTTTAGCCATCTGTACGTCTCGGTTTACCACTGGTGAAGCCACGACGCTCGGATAACTGAACTACCCCTTCTCCCACTCTTATGAATATCCGCCTATGACTTTGAAATTAATTTAGCTTGCGATGAATTTTCAGTTTAACTCTTTCTTTTCTTCACCATGTCTGGTAACGCCAGTTTTCCAGATTACGTTCGGTAAATAACTGAACATTATAGTGTAAGCAAATTGGTTGCGCCAAGTAACGCATCGAGTGGAACAACTCTAACTTGAGTCATATCAGCCGCGATCGGTGTCATATCAGTCGAGTTTGAAGCCATATCAGCCGGGATCGGCGTCATATCAGCCGAGTTTGAAGCCATATCAGCCGCGATCGGCGCCACATCAGCCGAGTTTGAAGCGATATCAGCCGCGATCGGCGTCATATCAGCCGAGTTTGAAGCCATATCAGCCGAGATCGGTGTCATATCCGCCGAGTCTGATAATGCGCAATTCTGGGAAAGTAAATCATATCTAATAAATAAGCTTCACCGTGGGAACCCTGGGTAGTGAAGCAGTGCTTGTCTACTGTGGTAAAAAGCCCTGTTTTACTGGTAAGATAGAAACCAATCACCAGTGTTTCTGGATGGATGAGCAACGTGGATATAAACGATTAACTAAACTTGACTTTATCTCTATCTTGCGGTCATGATAAGCCATTGTGCAGAAGTATGTGACCTTAAACTCCAATAAACAAACAATAAATAAGCAATTCTGTTGCCGAATTGATTTATGATTTGGTGTTATTGCGAACTATTTTTCTCCATCTGTCGATCGGTAAATTGCCACATCTTTTAAAAGCTAACAATTCGTTTCAGTCATTCATTTTGATAGACAGAAAAATACAATTCTGGGGGTCAATACTATGAAGCGTTTACAATTGTATTTTTATGCCCCCCGACCTAAGACGGGTGGCATATAGTGATTGAAGTGTGCGTGTGTCCGTCCGTCCGTCCGTGTTTCCGTCTGGCCGTCCGTGTGTGTGTGTGTCCGAGCCAATAACTCGAAAACGGTTAGGGCCACAGTCATCAAACTAAACACAATTATAAAGGACTATGGGAGGATGTGTCGCACACCATAGCCCGGTTCGTACCTTCAAGGTCAAGGTCACATTTCAAGGTCACACTAAAAATCGGTCAATATTCGTGTCTCAGCCATAACTCAGAAACGAATCATAGTACAATTGTTAAACTTTCTACAAATGTTAAGGACAGTCAGAAGGTGTGTCGCGTATAATAGTTTCCGCCGCATCTGAAAGGAGAAGGTCACAAGGGTGGGGGTGGGGGGGCATGTGTTACCTTAGTAACATTCTTCTTGTTTAGAATTGTATTTTCTAGTTATGACTTTAAATGGGTTAAAATGAACAAATAGCATTTTCAAAGATGTGGCAATTTGCCAACTGGCAAATTGCCATATCTTTTAAAATGCTCATTTTAGTCAGTTATATTAACGATAGAAAATACAATTCTAGAAAATACAATAGTAAAAGTTTATTGTATTGGCTCCTGAAAACTGAATTGTAAATGTTTTATAGTATAATCTGTCGTCTCCTTTGAGTTATATCGTAGACACATCCAGAGTAGTCTTCCGACTATAGCCTGAATTTGAAGTCTGAGGGTGGAAGTGGGTCTAGTCCGGGACCTGCTCCTGCTGAAAATATTTGCAACTGGGATACGACGCTCTGGAATATACCGACCAGATAATGACGAGAAATTGTGTTAGTCTGATCATTTATTCAAACCACTCAATAATATAATTTAGTTTGCGTGTAAATTATGATTTTACTTTCATGTAATCCTCACTGAGAAACATTTCTTCTTTCTCAAGTGAACAGGGATTTTAGCGATTCGTGTGTAGTATATATTTTCAGTAAATAATTAAATAACACAGGTGTTGAGTAAAGGTCATCGGCATTTACGACCTCCCAATAAGAGATAAATAATAAGCAATTTCATCTCTACGCCGATTACAAATACCTATCTGGCCATATACCATACATCAAGGTGACAGGTTAATAGGTGTTTGCTTGTTAGTAAGTCTTAATCACGTCGTGTCAGAAGTATGACATGATGTAAGTGTCGAGCACGGATGTTATAGCCATAACTCATCGCTGATAATAATTTAATGGTTCTCGAGATTAAGACTCGGCAATTTTAACAGTATACTGGCTGTTCACTTTTAAAGGAAGGGAGGGCTATCTCTTAATACAGTACACGTAATGACATCTGGCCGGTTACAATAGGGTTATACAGAATTACGGCTGAGGGTTGGGAATTCAATTCACACACCTGCTCAACATCTGGTGTGATAAACTATCTTCTGACATAAGCTTGGATATAAGCAGATCGACCGACCCAGAAAGTCAGTTTTCCGGCGTAACTCCTCTGATGCACAGCACGCGAATGGTGGAAAGTTTCCTGCCTCTCGGTTACACTTAGTCGAACTTTATTTTGTTCAGTGAACGAATATCTGAAATTTTGTTTTGCATCAGTCTTTTTACAAGTGTAGAGCGCTATAATATAATTAAGGAAGAATATATTACAAAGAAATCGTAAGTACTCTTCTATGATTGACTTTACCCATGCCCAGCTGAAGTGATCCTGAGGAAACCATGGTGAATGTTTCAAGAGTAACAACGAACTTGGTTTTAACCCATTACTTCAGACGTTATCTTTAAGCTTACGTGTGGGGGAGTGATTACGAATCCCCCCAGAACAAACATTTTGGAGTCATAGCTAAAATCCACTAGACCACGGGGGTGCAACGATCGCAGCCACATCGATCCATTAACCCCTCGACTGTGCCACACTCATGTAAACATAAACAGAATCCCATGTGTGAATATTGATTTATCCAACATTTCAACACTTATTAATCTGACGATCATAGTATAAATAAAATAAACCCAAAGTAGCTTGGTGTACCAAATGTTCACCACTCGTGGTGAACATTTGGTACACCAAGCTACTATGGGTATATTCTATATATTTACGATTGGTGTCAGAGCTGTTTGTTTCGTAAATCTAAAACTTTCATTATCACAGTAAAATGTTTTTACTGCAACCATTCCAAGTTGGTAATAAAAAGATTACCACCTTGCCCTCTGCTGATTTATCACATTTCTCACATAATAAGGCCACCGTTGGCTTTGTGTTCCTTTAGCTGTTCCCTCTTCACTATCCCTTCAGTACGTCGCAATGATCCGATTGGTGTCTAACTGTAACTGGACATTTTATAATATTAGTTATAAGCATGTTGACTTTCTCCATTGTTACGCCAAATACATATTTTTGTCCATTCTCCCATGACCTCAAAATAACACGCGAACGATCATTGAAGGTTACGCGTAGATTACGTCAACTGTAAAATGCGCGAACGAACTTCAGTTTACGACAATGTAATACAACATACCATAATTAAATTACTGTTTTACCACAAAGACTTGACAATCTCGACTATATGCACATATGACTAGAATGACATGCTGTTTGGATCTTAAAAGAATCGTTTCGGTGAAATCGAGCGTTGGTTGTTGATAATTATCCAGGTGGAAATCCCATTAGGACGTAAAGCAACATGAGTGCAGTAGTAAAACAGCGAAGACAGATAAGCATCACAACACCTTTTTCCCCATAGGTTACCACCCTGCTGTACAGAGTAATCTGCCAACAGTACGATATAACACTTTTATTTCCAGGCCTGTTCTCACATACCAATTTCTCATTGTGCTCGCATTGAAGCTATGAATTTACTGGCCACAAAGTTGCTAACCGACATGATAATCGGTCTTGTTCGAGAACCATGTTTTTTATTTCAACAATCAGCCCCCAGATAATTATCTGAAAACCGCCAATTTTCTTATTTGAGTCACAAATGTGAGTAAGGAAAGTAAAGAAAATCAGCTTACTTTGAAACTCCCAAGTCTGACATTCCATCAATATAAAATAAATGAACATAAACTAGACATCCAAACGAATATATGTATTCAACTCGCAGAGTTGTCAGTAAGCATCAACGATTCCTGAAAGTCTGCTACCGTATTCGTACCAGAACTGATAATCAAATAATATTTCCCGAGAACAATTCGTGACCAAACATTCTTTAGGCTTTGTGGAGATATATTTTTGGTGTTTATTCAATACGAGTAGGGAATCTGGGAATTTCAAGATAAATGAATTGCCCTTTCATAAAAAGCACCTTCACTCAAGTGTTTGTGTGTTCGCTGAAAAGGAAATAAACAAACCAAAGAATATATAAACAAATACATTTAAAATAGGAAGCATGAAAAGTAAAGAAAAGTTATTGTACTTCTCACACAGCACTTATTTTCATTGCAGGAAGAACATGATAAACTTGTTTTACCTTTTTATCATCGTACAGAACAAGAACTGCGGCGCCCTTTCGAGGAACTTGCAGAGAACAAATCGTCCAGAACAATTAATTTGCAACTGGTCCACCTTAAGATGACGTCTGTAAAGCATCCGTTCTTCGAGAAACGAAAGAAACAAGTGACAAAAAGCAAGTGTCAAATATTCCCGTAATGCCTTGACCTTCTCAACTATGAGCCCGTTATAGTATGCACTGCTCCAAAGAATATAATTCACTGTCAAATGGACGAATCTATTTTAAATTCGTGGGGGGTGTTCAGCAATTAAATATACAGCCCTATGGGGCTGTAGGATTAACTTATTGCTGATCTTTCTCACTGAATTTTTGTGTGTTCGGTTATCTTGTCATTAAATTCTACTATTTTCGTTAAGCAAAATGTTAATCAAGAGTCCGAACAAAATAGTTTTGATTCTCAGAGAATTTGTTTTTAAAATTGGTGAGGGAGGATGTTATTTTTATTTTTCATGACCGTCAGGATTATGAATTATGAGGAACATAGCCATGGCGATCCAGCCCCGCGTATCTTTTTTTAAGTTTTAACGACACATTAACAGCCAGGGTCATATCATGTCGGTGACAGTGTTACGGGTGGAGGAAGCCGGAGTACCTGGAGAGAACCACCGACAACGACGAGCAGCTGCCAGTTCTTCAACAGCGTAACTCTGAACTCTGCATCGCGGCACAGGCAGGGTTAGATTGGTAGAAGACATGCGCACCATCGACGTGCAGTACGCCTTAGTACGCAGCGTCTTCGTGCCCCCATATAGGCAATCGGGGTCAAGTGCCTTGCCCAAGGGCACAACGCGGGAGCACGAATCAGTCGCTGAAATGGTCACCCATCCAACTACTAACCGCGCTCGACGTTGCCTAACTTCGGTGATCTGACGAGAACCGGTTACCGCGACGCCACCGCGCCCCGGGCCCACACAGTGGGGCAGTTGCTACGTTCAGATCGCTGAAGTAATGTTATATGGAGATGCTTTTTTAAAAATATATTTTCGATATTAAAATGCGAAGCAGGAGACGTATAATACCGTACAAACTTTGAACTAACCGACAAAATCTCTCGAATGAGGACGTCATTCAATGCATGTTTCCTCGCAGTTTGAAACATATCCCAAACAGTGAGATTTTCACTTGCCCTCGTGTTCGTTTCGTTCAATTCGCCAACTTCGTATTTTCGGAAACTGTGGAATTTTTACTCAAATTTTTTTACAATTCACGCTTCCAGATTCACGCTTCTCAGCTTTAGGTCCAATTGAAATCGATCCAGGAATGTGAGCGTTTTGTTTCCTATTTTCGGGGAATAACCAACGGTCGTGGTACAAACAAACCAATGCGGTGGTCTCTGAGAATCAGATGTATTTTGTTTTGGTGTTAACTGGTTGAAATGGTTTAAAAGCTTTGAAATGTCAATACATTACCTATTCCAACAACATGCGATATGCATAATATAGCTTCATCACGAAACATACATTTTGGCTGTTAGTATCGCTACAAAGAATTTAGAGTGGATTAGAACTGAAAAAGCACAAGCTATTTAAAAGCACTAAAGATGCAAAAAGGAAGTACGAAAACTCTCCTCAAAAAGAGATATATTTTCTGAAAAGTATTTTTCTGTATAATTATTGTGAAGGAACTCATAGCTCTGAGCGGACAAAATGTATATTGTACGCGAAAACCATATTATCGTGAGGGAACAGTTTACTTAAAGTGAGGGGACACAATTGCAAGTTACTGAAGCCATTGATTTCGAAACAAGCCATTTTTTACCCTTGCATTAATCTTCAATGCACCTCAATGCGACAACAACTAATATTATAACCTGTTAAATCTTGTTTGGCGGAGCTCATTGAACTCAACATCAGTATTTAATTCAGGAGCGTAGGAAGCATTTAAATGTTGGGGGGGGGGGGGGGTGGAGGGGGGTCACAAATTGACGATTATTGAATGACGTGGGTGGTCAGCATATGCCAAAGGCGTCTTCCATGAGCGCCAGCGGCGCGAGCTGAATGATAGCGGCCTTGATGGGTTCTCCACTAAAAAAATTAAAACAGAGGTATCCAATGATGCATCCTGATGGCGTTCAGGATGGAAATCTTACTCTTTTCTTTAGCAGACAAAGTCGATTTTGTAACACTATGTTGGAAATTTTAAAGATGCTGGAACTTCCTTCACGTAAATAAGGCAAGTGCTGCATCCTATGATGCAGTATTTGCGTAATTTCGGAAAGGAAATGTCGTATCCGCAGTAAAAGGTGCCTGATCATGCCAATATAGGTTCATGAATACGTTATGGAGACCGCTACAAATAAACTGAATTTATCTTGGTACTGAATGCACACCAGTGTTGGCTGGTTATAAAGGCAGCCAACACAGGTGTAAAAACATTTCCTATACACCTTAAGAGATAGTGTTGGTAAAGCACCATTCGGAGAGGCTAGTAATTACTGCGAACCTGAAAGGCGTAAAGTAACCATTTGACAGTAAAATACTATCAGCGTTCTGTTCGCCGTCTTAGATTAAACCAAACGTAATCTAAGACGGTGATCAAAGCGTTGTTACGCTAACGTCGGTCCACCCATCGGGTGGTGAAATAATTTATATACGACTGATATCTCTCACGGTAACATCTGAAAAGGAAGCATGCCTAACCTTTCTCGAAGGTTTCTTGTAGGATGTGTACAAAATATAGACTTATCATACATCAACATCTGAAACTTTCATCGCGTATTCGACGATTCTGGTTCCAAAAAGCTCATATGGATTAAATTCAGAATTAATTTAAAACTGGTCAATAGTAGTGTATGCACGTTTCAGGGGCTATTGGCAGGACCTCGGTGCAGGACCCCGGAAGTGACGTCATGTCACGTGACTTGGTGGCGCTATGTTGTGTTGTCATGGTAACCCGCGTGAGCGGCCATGTTGTGACGTCATCTCCATAGTGATACGTGGTGTTAGTGCGCATGTGCAGAACGTGTTGTTAGGGTGATACGTGCTCCGTCGTCCATTTTGTGTACTGGAGGCCGCCATCTTGGTTTCTATGGTAGCACGTGATTGCTATGTTACCTAAAGTCCTACAATAGGACAGGGGTATGTCCAGAGGGTATGTTCGATTGTAGAAGAGTAAATCTAATTACCACAAACAACCCGACAAGTCTTACTATTTCGAATTCTTCCAGAATTCTCTGCTTCTATATATATATGCAATAGTTATCGTTGATCTGGCCATGTTCCTTTATTGTAGAGTATACTCCAGTAGCGTAGAAGAGCCTATTAGTTGGAACAGCTTTACTTATTATTACTATATTTAGCAATTTCTGGTCTATTCTTGTTAGTTCTGACCTTATTCCGTGTACTCTTGTCGTTTCATTTATTTAACTAACCAATCAGATTGCTTGATTTCCCATATCCTGTACTTAATCGTATAGAGTTATCTCCCCTTATTACAGCGAAGTTATATCCGATTCTCATCGCAACTATATCCAATGGCAATATCCCCGGGCACCCCAATTTCGGCACTCCTTTTTGAAAAACATATGAACTTCGGCACCCCTTTTTTGTCATATGTGCTTATGTGAAAAAGCACAATGTGACACAATGTGCCCTAGCACAAAGGCACATGCTTTTTGTGTCGATATGTGCTTATGTGAAAAGGCACAATGTGACACAATGTGCCCTAGCACAAAGGCACATACGGGTATTTGAGGATACCTATGACCTGGTATTATTTGAGGATACCTATCGAGGATACCTATCGAGGATACCTTTTATAGGATACTTATCTGAGGATACTATATAGGCTGTACATATCCCTGTAGCGCTCTTGCTGGACCTTAGTACTATTAATCCACCTGATGCTTCATGTTATCCTATGACTGATATAGGTAGTATGCAATGCTAGGCATAGGGATATTGTGATTAGGGGTACTGCCTGGTAGTTTAGAACGGTACTATAGTATGGACGGTATATACACCTATAGGTCCCTGTTAGTGCTTGGTACTATTAACCAACCGATTGCTTTGTTTTATTATATGGCTGGTATATGTAGTACGTTATGGTAGACCTAGTGATTTTGTGGGGGTGGGGGTAATGTTGGGTAGTTTAGAACGGTAGTATAGCATAGGCTGTACATATCCCTGTAGGTCTCTTGCTGGCCCTTGGTACTACTGATCCACCAGGTGCTTCATATTATTGAGCGGTATTCTGGGGTGGGGGTCAATGCCGGGTAATACAGAATGGCAACAGAGTATGGTTGGTATATTCCCCTGTAGGTCCCATCCTGACCGTTGATAATATTAACCTACCAAATGCTTTGTATCATCCTGTTATTGGTAAGATGGTACGTAATAGCAGTAATTCTGACCCTATTCCAAGTACTCTTGTTGTTTCATTTATCTAGATCATTTATATAAATTATAACTAACCACTGATTTCCCATAATCTGTATGCAGAGTTACCCCCCTTGTGTATAATAAAAGCCTATATCCAATGGCCATATTCCCAGGCACCCCAATTTCGGCACCCCTTTTTTAGGAATCCCATTTGTGGAATCCCTTTTTTGTCAAATGAGGATAAGAGTCGTAGTAAATTAGACCTCATTGAGGGATTTTTAATACGACTCTTATCCTCATTTCAGAAAAAAAGGGATTCTCCAGAAGGCACCCCAATTTCGGCACCCCTTTTTTAGGAATCCCATTTGTGGAATCCCTTTTTTGTCACACACATATCATTATTGTGTTCATTTTGGTAGACAGTTTTTAATTATATGCCTTCAAATAGAATATCCTAAAAATATGTAATATACCAGAGCAATAAAAAATCACATCTTTACTAGTAAAATTATAAGGATTTCTTTTCACTGCTGATAGATCCGCGGCCTGTATTGCACAAAAATGTATAGTGACATTTACGAAACGATCTCAGTAAATAAGGTCTGGTCCGAGACTTCCATGGCCTAATTTTCTGTGCACATTAGGAAAATGTCACTATATCCTGAGGACGAGTTGAACATTCTACTATCATTCGACCGAACGCCCAATAAAATGCTTAAGTGGATTGAGAAACAAACAGCGCTTCTTAGAAGACTCAAATCAAACTCTTAACCATTTCAAACAGACACGCACAACTTTTCGTTCAAAAGAAAATCTATTCCAGTGATAAAACAAGATAAACACGAAATGGTGACTAGATTTAGTAATATTTAATCCGTCATCTCCATAGGGCTGTGGGGTTACATTACTACTGAAATTTCCATAGAAATACAAAATAAGTTCGCTGATATGCCATTTTTGGCAAGATGTACCAATTTTGTGGGGACTTAACTCTGGAACCGCTGGTCTAATTTCTTTAACCCTTTACCCAACGAATCGCCCGCATCCGCCCGCGTAATATGCAGATTCAGCAGCTGAAAAACTATTATTTTTCGAAAAATTTCAACAAAACCATATCATGTGACCCATCATCGGAACGAGCTCGTTCCAATGAGGGGTCACGTGATATTGTTTTGTTGAAATTTTTCGAAAAAAATTAAAAAAGGATATTTAAATTAATAAATTTTGATATCGTCTGCGTTGGGTAAAGGGTTAAAACTGGGTATGTTTATTATTTTCAATAGTCCTAACAAGTACAACTGCTTTCATTAAAAAAGAGGAGGCGACGTGAAAAAGAAAATCTTTTTTTATTAGGTGAGCTGACACGGAACAACCCTGGGGTGTATCGCATTCCGTGACCTCAGTTTGGAACTTGGAACTGAGAGGTTAATGGAAAATATTCAGGTATGATTTCCAGTGTTTATGTTCGCTTAGATGGATCCGGAAATTAGAATCTCAGATTCTGATTGGAATTAGCACACATAATGCTGTGATAAAAGGTTCCTCGGAGTGGACTGGAATTAGACTGGAGTATTTTGAATAAATATTTAAAAGTACTATTCAGATAAAAACATTTGTTGGAGAGACAAGTTATTTTCAAATTACTAATCTTTATAAAAAGACTTGTCCCTATATTCCGATAAATTCGGTCTTTCGATTGGTCAGAATGCCCCTTTCATGACATCACTTTCAAAATCTTTCTCGGTTGTGAATTTCCAACTAGAGGGAGGGACCGGTCCCTCCCCCAGTCTGAAAATCACTACCCTACAACCCCATCCCCCACTTAGAAACCTTTACCCACGACCCTGAGTAGGAGTAACAGGAAGAGAGATATATAGTTAAAGAAATAGAACAAAAGATAGCTGTTGGGATGGAGAGTAAAGGAGAAACGGAGAAACTGGGGGGTGGGGGGGATGGGGGGGGGGGAGAGAAAAATAAGAAGCATCAGAACTTTGTTAATCCAGAGAGTAATTGATTTCAGATTAAATATGTCCGTTTGATTGATTCGGACTGCTCACACCTCGTCTCCACGCCGACCTTTCTAGGGTTTGAGGCCTGAAAGTGATAGAGTATTGTACGCTATGCAGAATTCCTGATCTTATTTGAAACACTCTGTTTTCATAATTGATGACTGGGCAGTTTTAAATATATTTCTGTTAGTGAAGTCATTATAAAACTCCGATCCATACAGGAGAATTTCACTATCTTTGAAGCACGCTAGGGATCTAACAGTTTCAGTCCTTATTATGTTATACAGTGGACATTTTGACAGAAAATGGTCTGTACTGTAGTTTCACGCTCTCCACATACACATAAAGGCGAAATAACCAAGTTGTTCATTTTGAGGTGCTCGTTCAGATTACTAGAATAAAGCCGGGGTCTACAATGAAAAATTTGAGCTTTTCGAGATTTAGATTTTTTTTATAAAAGAGATTATTTCGATTGAGATATCTTTTGAAGTTCATAATTGAGTGATTTTCCCTTATTGGTTGTAGAATATCATTCCAGAGTTTTGATGTCGCTGGAAAAATTACATTTGGTGTAATGTCGTACGACAAAAGAGCACTCGAATATTTTTATTAGATCGAAGCCTATATGATTACACCTCTTAAATGAACGGGGGAATAAATTGCGGAGTTAAGTTGTGGTACGTTTTAAAGAACTGTACTAGTTTATGTTTTTTTCGCCGAGATTCCAATTTTTCCCAAACTGTTTCAATATACAAGGATGCTTTGCTGGCACTTTTTGTTGCGCCAGTAACAAATCTTGCAGCAGCAGTTTGTGTTTTCTCAAGTTCATCTATTTCTTTGATTGTACAGTTATCCCAGACGGTGTCGGCATATTCTAAAAGGGGCCGGATAAATCCAAAATATTTTTTTTCTAATGTACTTCGATCAAGATTGAATTTGTTTTTACGGATGAGATCAATGCGTTTCCAAGCTTTAACACTGACGTGGTCTATATGATTTGTCCAGGTACCTTCTTGGTTAAAAACAATTCCTAAATGTTTATTGTTGGGGTCTTCTTTTATTTGTTCCTTGGACATTATTAATGGCGGAAGAGGAACACGACTTGTTTTACGCGAAATTAACAAACTTTCTGTTTTCGAAGGATTTAAATTAACAAGCCAAATTCGAGCCCATTCCTCGATATTTGTAATATCCCTATTCAATATAAATGAAGTTTGGTATGGGTCCTCTACAATCAAGTAAAGTATAGTGTCATCAGCAAATAGCCTAATACTACTGGTCACATTTGCCTTAATGTCGTTGATGTATATTAAAAACTAGAGAAGACCAAGAACAGAACCCTGTGGGACACCTGAATTGATACTTTTCCAAGTTGACGATACGGAGTTGATTATAACTCATTGCGTTCGATCATTTAGGTAGTATTCAAGAAATGTTAAAAGTTTGCCAGTAATTCCAGTTTTTTTTAATTTTATTCAAGAGGCTTTTGTGCCAAACTTTGTCAAAAGCTTTGCTAATATCACAAAATACAACCCGGATTTTCTTGCCTTCGTCTAGAGCTGAGCTAAACATATCATACATATCAGTAAGCTGGAGAACAGTTGAGTCAAGTGGCTGGAATCCAGACTGGTGGTGGCTTAGTAAGTTGTTTGCGTCAAGGAAATCCCAGATCTTGAATATGCATTTCTCAAAGACTTTGCCAAGACAGCTTAGTAGAGAAATGGGGCGATAATTAGATATTACGTTTGGGGGATCTTTCTTCAAACTGGAAACACATTGGCTCTTTTCCACTCGCCCAGAAAATAAGATTGTTCCAGTAAACAGTTGAAGAGATCAGGCAAGGGACCTCACAATGATGACGAACACTCCTCAAGCAATCGGGGATTTATAACATCCGGGCCACAAGATTGGTTGGCCTTCATTAATTTTAGAGAATCGGAGACATCCTTGGCGTTTAAGATAATATTATTACGAGTTGGACGGAGTTCGAAGCACCTATTGGGCATGATAGCCTGGGAGTCATCAATAGTTGATATAGTACTGAAGTAGACATTAAATGTCTCAGACTTGTTTAGTAGTTTTTAAACGAGAGTTTAATATAAAGTCATATAATACACTCGACCCAGGATATTCGTCTGATCTACGGAATGTTCTGCGTAAACTTTTATTTTTAATAACTAATAGTTTCGTAAAACCGATTGCTGCTATTCTAAGACAAGTATTTTTTAAATGTGCTTGTTATCAGTATCATACCACCTTCTGGATATTCGTTACATTGTAGGGTCGTAGTTGAAAACTGAAAATAGAACAAAATGCAAGTTCTCGGTCCACCAGACTAACTCTGTTAGGAATTCGACGCTGTTATGACCTATTTGTTTATCCACTTTTCGTAGAGTTTAAGCGTTGGTTTAGAGTCAGTCGTCTGGAATAATTCAATGGGTCAGAAAAGTGACCGTATGTTTGCTTTTCTGACCCACTTAACTTTTCCAGAAGAATGAATTCGAACATAGGTGACTGGCTATTTAGAGATAAGATTGGTTCCAGACAGTAACAGCGTCGAATTCCTTACAGAATCAGACTGGTGGGTCGAGGGCTTGAGAAAATACAAAGTTTATCAGTATCAGTTTACTTATCACCTCAACTGATTTTGTGGCTCATTCTATCTTCAATTGTCGACACTTGTGTTTTCTTTACACAAACATGAGTTGTACCTGATTTCAAGCGCGAAAGTCTGAGTCAAATGTCACTATAGATTCTAAAAACATGGCACAACAAATCGCAGAACATGACAAAAGTAAAAATATAAAACTGGCGTGCTTTTGTCATTTTGTTATATGGGTCCTTTTCAAAAAAGTCACATTTTGTGTCCAATCACTTTTTCGTGAATATTTTATGCTTCTGTTGCTACCAAACAAAATGATATGGTCGATACCAATTCAATTTGCACGATCAGGTTTTAAACTGATGCCAGTTTGACCATTACCTCACTTCTTTTGTCATCCATGGGGGACATGATTACCAATAATTCTTCGTCTGTAACCCAATTAGTTGAACATTTTCTACTTTCTGGATGTCTGAAACTTCTGCTTTTATCAAAGCTTCAGAAAAATTTGAAACTATGAATGATAGGATATGTACTATCATACACAGGTGATTATTTGGGATGCTGCAGTGTTCAAATATTGGTAACAGCAATCGTGTCCATAATATTAGTGTCTGTCCTGTTATTATTTGGTCAAACGCCAATAATTATCACTCCCTATATTCTACAAGAATTTTGAAGATCTCCCAGTTTACTTCCTTGCAACTCAATATGGCCGCTTGAGTGGAACATTTCAATTCTCTAACAAATATCTTTCTAAATATACGGTAAGTATCTAACCCTGATGCGTAATTTTCTGTTTGTCTATCATGTTATGCATTGTTACATTCATAAGAACATGTTTGCCACCTGCAACATATTTTTATAAGTTGGGAAAAGTAAAACTAATATAAATTTATTTGCTTCCATGTGCCTATGGGAGAAGTCAGTAAGTAAACGAGATATGTTTCCAGAAAATGTCTTTTCTGTTACTGTCTGTGCTGTACCTGATAAAATTGTTAACAGCACAGACTTGCAAAGTAACAGGTGAGACGATGAATATAAGAGTGTATAAAAAAACAGCAAGTAAATTTGTACTTGCACTATACAAAAATATAAAGTAAGAATATAACAAAACTCCACCCCAAATCACCGAAATTGACTTTATTTGATACGGATTTCCTATTTTGTCGACTTAGCGCGCAGTGCAATAGTACCGACGTGTCACCTGGCGGTGTGCTCGATTGAATCGGAGTATCACGAATTACCACAAACAACTCGACAAGTTGTACTATTTCGAATTCTTTCAGAATCCTTTTTAGGATCGCGAAACTTTTGGCTTAAAATAGTAGCATGTAGTGCTATAGTACCGAGGGGTTGCCTGGGGGTGTGTTCGATGGAAGTGGAGTAATGTTCCGATTTTCCGATAATCCCTTTTTTGGATCCTATGGCGTTTGTTTTTCCCAATAAGAGTAGCACGTAGTGCTATAGGACAAATTTACCCAGAATCCTCTGCTTCTACTTGGAACTATATTTTATAAATTCCTACGCTCTATTTTTAGTAATATCCTTAACTGACCCCCTAACTAATTGTTACGGTCTACATTTAGCAATTTCTTTAAATGACACCTCTAACTATATGATTTTGAATAATAAAATTAATGAGGATCAAGATGTTTCTACACAAACCAATCAGAGCAAAGTTAATCAACCAATCAGATTAGTATATTCTCATTGTGTTTCTTTTCCACTGACTTCTATACTAATTTCCCAACTTTAACCTATAATCCTATAGGAAACAAACACAAACTCCCACCGAGAATGAAAATATCGATGAAAAAACGCTGTGACGTCGTGACGTTTTCAAAAACGTCCGTCACGTAGATATAAATTCCAGAGAAGAGTAACGTCGCGTCATTCTGTTTCGATCCTTCGAACTGAACAGATCGCTAGAGAGTTTT
Source organism: Pictodentalium vernedei (assembly GCA_031216915.1). NCBI lineage: Eukaryota > Metazoa > Mollusca > Scaphopoda > Dentaliida > Dentaliidae > Pictodentalium > Pictodentalium vernedei. The sequence continues at coordinate 564,414,937 of CM062294.1, forward strand.
CTATAGCAATTTTGCCTTCGCAAAAATTTTATGAAGATGGAGTCTGATGCAGCTACTGCCGTTACCAGGACTGATGTTTATGCCTGTGAAGAGTGTGGGAAGACCTTTACGGACCGTCGGAACCGGAACCGGCATGTGCACACCCAGCGCGATGGAGAGAAGACGACTTACGACTGCACCAACTGTAACAAGACCTTTACCAGGAAAGAGAAACTGGATCAACACCTCAAGAAATGTTTGGAGACCTACACATGTATGGAATGCGGCCAGGAGTTTAACCAACTACTCCATTTTAACCGACACAAGAGCGTTGCCCCCCGACCAGTTCCTGTACCATCTAAAAGGAAGACCGATGATCCGAAGAGAGGACCAACCAAACAACCACGGACCACGACGATCACCCGTTATGATGTTGACCCAATTGATTTTGACAAGAATATGATGTCCGATGAAGAGAGCGATGCGATGTTGACCACATACGAAGATAACTGGAGTTCTATTAGAACTCGCCATATGATGAACAAAAGAGTCCAGGACCAGTATAACTACCGGATCAACGCGATGTGAACCTGAAAATGATGAATGATGAATTGATGACTACTGTATTTCTGCCACAACACTTAAGGTTTAAAATTAATCTGAGTTTTGGTTTTATCCTGCGACACAATGAAACGAATGAACTGAAGTATTACCATCCAGTACAAAACAGCGCCCGGGTACTTGATGTTCCACAACTCGTATGCTACCAAGAAGACTTTGAAGAATTCCTAGATGATGTTATGGAAGAAGATATCCTGGAATGGACCAAGTTAAAACGACCCAACACCAAATGGCTTGTGGAGAGAGTTACGAACGTCACATTTTATGTGAATAAGCTGAAATAACACCCAATTGGAATGGTAGAAGATCTTCCCGATTATATTCTCCAGAACAAAGCAGTAAATGCTTTGGTGAAAGTTAAAAATCACCATTTTACCTACGAAGACAACCTGTGTATTTTCCGCTGGTTAGCTCTATGGAGTGGTTCCACAGCACACAATTTTAATAATACAACAGATGCCATGTACAACAAGTATACAAAGAAGCCAAGAAAATGAATTCGGTGGAGTAACTTTAGCCGAATTACCCGACTTGGAGAAATGTTTTGAAGTAAACATTCAAGTATATGAACTTGTCAAGAATGGTGATGACCAAATTGTTGCCAAATTAGTCCAGAGATCTCATAGAAAGTTTGAGAATATCATGTAAGTGAACATCTACAAGAACCATTTTAGCTACATCATCGATATAGACCAATACTGCAAATCCTTTGAATGCCGCAAATGTGGCAAATTATGGAAAAAGGTTTACAGACTCATTCGCCATGAGAAAACATGCACAGATGAAGTGAAGTACCAGTATGTTGGCGGTGTATACCATCCATCCCAGCCCGTATTTGATCTGTTAGAAGATGAAGGTATGGAAGTGCCTGGAGAGAAGACGTTTTATCCATACCGTGCAACGTTTGATTTTTAAAGTTACTTTGTCAAATCCAGTCTACCTGCCGACAGTGATAAACTGATATAGGAAGCAGAACACAGACCATTGAGCGCGAGTGTATGTAGTAATGTTCCAGAATACGAAGAACCGAAGCGTTTTATTACAAATGGAAATTCTCAAGAACTTGTTGAAGAAATGATGACATACCTCACAAATATTTCGTCTCATTGCCATCAACTTATGCAGACCTATCATGCTTGGACCTTATTTAAACTCAGACAGAAAATTGATGAAACGCTGGAAGCAGAAGCCAGAGCTACTGGAGAAGATACATCCAAGATGCACCCTTTACAAAAATTGGAGAAGAAATTTCAAGACTACCTGCAAGAGATGCCCGTCATCGGATTCAACTCTGGAAAATATGATATGAATGTAGTCAAGCGTGAACTGATGACATACCTGAAGAGACAGAATCCACTCAAGTTTGCAGTGAAGAAATCAAATAACTACACGTGCGTCTCGACAGAATCTTTTAAGTTTGTTGATATTTGCAACTACCTCGCTCCAGGAGTCAGCTATGACAAGTTTTTGAAAGCATTTGGCTGTTCCGTAACGAAGGGATTTTTACCATATGAATGGATGGACAGCTTGGACAAATTGGATCAAGACCACCTACCAGACCATGAAGCCTTCTACAGTTCTCTCAAGAAAGAAAACATATCCAATGAAGAATACCAGTACTGCCAGCATGTATGGAACGACCTGGAGATGACAACTTTCCGTGATTTTTTGATCTGGTATAATAACCGAGATGTAAAACCATTCCTTGAAGCAGTTGACAAGCAGTTTCCTTTCTACCAAGAACGCCACATCGACATGTTTAAAGATGGTATCAGTGTTCCAGGCCTTACTTTGAAATACCTGTTCCAGACCATGAATGATGACACTTACTTCACATTTTTTAACCAGACAAACAACGACTTGCATCACTTAGTGAAAGATAATATCGTTGGTGGACCTTCAATTATCTTCAACCGGTATCACGAAAAAGATGTTACCCGAATCAGAGAAACAAAATATGGCAAAGAAGCAAAACCATGTGGAAGTATGAATGAATGAATGAATGAATGAATGAATGAATGAATGAATGAATGAATGAATGAATGAATGAATGAATGAATGAATACTTTATTTCGCAGCATAATATTATAATAGTGTACATGTATCAGCAAAATATTAATTCTATTATACTGCGGGGAGACAGCATAGAAGTATTATAGGCTTTGATACGAATACATCATATCTTTGGTGCCTAATGCAAGAGATGCCAACGGGTTGAAATATTAGACGTCGTGAAGAAAACCAGTTTAAACCAGAACATCCAATGAAGTATGGTAAATGGCTGAACAATGGTTAGAGTTTTTATCGATGAGAGATGACATCCACATCAGACATCAGTTTAACGGAGCCGCAAAAATGATTGGTCGAAGACAGTTTCCTGTTGATGGTTGGTGCAAAGAGACACAGACTGTATACCAATTCCATGGCTGCTTCTGGCTCGGACATAACAGCATGAAAGATAAGAATGGACTTCCTATCAACCATAATGAAGTCAGAGATAAACCCATGAAAGAACTGCTACAAGACACCCGTACCAATGCAAAGTACATCACCGATTTGGGCTATAAACTTGTTGAAATCTGGGAGTGTGAGTGGAGAGAGATGAAGAAGACCGATGCCACACTCAAAGCCTTCCTGAAAGAGAACTTTTCAGACAAAATAGATGGTGCAATGACAGATGAAGAAATACTGAACAAAGTGAAGTCCGGTGAACTGTTTGGTTTGGTTGAATGTGATATATATGTACCAGATCGCCTGAAAGAGTACTTTGAAGAGATGACACCTATCTTCAAGAATACAGATATTTCCATAGATGATATTGGTGAACACATGAAGTCCTTTGATGAGAAGAATGGAATGATGAAGAAACCCCACAGAAGTTTGATCGGAAGCTATGTAGCAGAAAAAATGTTGTTTGCAACCCCTTTACTGCAGTGGTACCTCCAGCATGGTATTGAAGTTGACCACGTCTATCAAGTTATCCAATATATACTAAGAAGATGTTTTGAAAAATTTGGAGATGAAGTGTCTGAAGCAAGAAGACAAGGAGATGTTGACCCTGACAAGTCGATCGTTGCCGACACCATGAAATTGTTGGGAAATTCTGGATATGGCAAAACCGTTACCAACAAAGAGAAACATCGACGTGTGTGCTATTGCAATGATGAAGAAGTCACCAAAGCTGTAAATGACATGTCCTTCAGAGCCTTGAATCCATTAGATGAAACTTTATATGAAGTCGACCTGAACAAGAAGACCATCAAGTTGGATCTGCCACTCCACATCGGATTCTTTGTTTATCAGTATGCGAGACTCCGGATGCTTCAGTTCTATTATGATGTCATCGATACTTTTATCAGCCCCCAAGATTTCAAATATGATGAAATGGACACAGATTCTGCATATCTATGTACCTCGTCACCATCCATAGATGAATTAGTGAAACCAGAGAAGAGGGTAGAATTTTACAAAGAGAATCATCACAAGTGGTTTCCATCAGAGTGTTGTGATTTCCACAGAGATGATTATGTGAAAAGCAAATTAGAAGGCAAAGAATGGCCGTCACCCTCATGTTGCCAGGAAAGAAAGCGTTTTGACAGGAGAACTCCAGGCTTGTTCAAGGTAGAATGGCAAGGAACCGGCATTGTTGGACTGTGTAGTAAAACATATTATTGTTTCGGTGCCACCAATAAATATAGTTGTAAAGGAATCAGCAAACGCCACAATGATTTGACGAAAGACAAATATTTGCAAGTTTTGAAGACTCAACAAAGTGGATCTGGCACCAACCGAGGATTTGTTATGAATGACAACACTATGTATACATACCAGCAGAGCAGAGATGGACTATCGTATGTCTACCCAAAACGAAGAGTTTTAGAAGATGGATTTAACACCATACCACTAGAGATTTAAGGAAGAAACAATTGAGTGAGTGAGTGTCATATTTTTTACAACCTGAACAAAGTCTAGCTTTTGCCTACAAAAAGTCTTGTTTAGTTGACCGAAAAATTCCTAAAAAAAACGAAATGGATTTTAGGTGGTCTACTCAATCATGTTAGGCTCACCAAATTTAAAAGTCCTTTATGGCATTCTCTAAAGTCCTTTATGGCAGTCCTCATAAAGTCCTATATGGCATTCCCTAAAGTCCTTTATGGCAGTCCTCATAAAGTCCTTTATGGCAGTCCTCACAAAGTCCTGTATGGCAATTTTTGTTCTCTAAAGTCCTATGTGGCAGTCCTCACAAAGTCCTATATGGCAAGTTTTTTCTCTCTAATTAAAAAGCCCTATATGGCAATCTCTAAAGTCCTTTATGGCAGTCCCCACAAAGTCCTTTATGGCTGTTTTTTTTCTCTAAAGTGCTATATGGCATTCTCTAAAGTCCTATATGGCAGTCCTCGCAAAGTCCTTTATGGCAGTTTTTTCTCTAAAATCCTAAATGGCATTCCTCATAAAGTCCTTTATGGCAGTCCCCATAAAGTCCTATATGGCAGTCCTCATAAAGTCCTTTATGGCAGTCATAAAAAACCCTTAATGGCAAGTCTTCCAAGGCAATACATCTTTCTGGTGTAAAGATTTTTCAATTTTTTTTATTTATTCTAATGCAGAGAGTTTTTTTCATCTTCATCATCATCATGTCCCTGGTATACTTTAGGCTAACCCTATTGGAAGTGGAAGATACTTCTTTATTCCAAACTTTGTAGTTTCATTCAAAACTTTTTAGTTTGGAATTGGAGGATACTTCTTTATTCCAAACTTTTTAGTTTCATTCAAAACTTTTTAGTTCCATTTATTTAAAAAAAATGTTGATTCATGGTATCTTTTAGGTTACACCTATTGGAACCAGATGATACTTCTTTATACCAAACTTTTTAGTTTCATTCAAAACTTTTTAGTTCCATTTATTTTTAAAAATGTTGATTCCTGGTATCTTTTAGGTAACACCTATTGGAACCAGTTTGATACTTCTTTATTCCAAACTTTTTAGTTTCATTCAAAACTTAGTTTCATTCAAAACTTTTTAGTTTCATTCAAAACTTTTTAGTTCCATTTATTTTTAAAAATGTTGATTTTGGTATCTTTTAGGTTACATCTATTGGAACCAGATTCTACTTCTTTATTCCAAACTTTTTAGTTTCATTTCAAAAAAAAAAATTGATTCCTGGTGTCTTTTAGGCTACCCCTATTGTATAACCAAAGGTACAAATCATCATCATCATCATTACTAAGAAATTCTCTGCTGTGAATATTTAAAAGAATTGAGAAATTTTTATGATAGAAAACTGAATTGCTACGTTGGACATGTTTTTGTTTTGTTTTTAAGGATACAAACTGTAGGGGGTGGGAATGCACTCGAGCTATTTGACTTATCTCCATTGGACAGAGGTTTGTAGCTTGACCTGTCCCAAGCCAGTATAAAATGCAGAGGGCCATATCCTACAGTTTAAGGATCAAGATTGCAGTTTGATCGCCAAACTGACCAATCAGATCGATGTTAATCAACCAATCAAATGTCTTATTCTCATTGTGTTTCTTTCGCATTGACTTCTATACTAATTTTCTAAATTTTCCAACTTTAACCTATAATCCTGTAGGAAACAAACACAAACCCCAATCAAGAATAAAAAAGCCAATCAAAATTTGTTGAACTGGGGTGATGTTTTCAATCACGTCCGTCAAAGATATATAAGATAAGGCAAAGCATGGACTTGGCATCATTCACGATCGAACCATTGAGCAGAGAAGATGTTCCGAATTGTCACCAAGCAGACTTATGCTAACGTCACCCAGTACCAGGGTGAACTGAAGATTCATCTCAGAAGATTCTTTGAGGAAAAAGACCAGTAACCTTATCCTACGAAGACTGGTATTGCTCTATCTTTAGAAGAATGGAATACATTGAAGTCCCAAATAGAAGAAGTAGATGCTGCCATCAAAACCCAACAAACAACTTTAACTGACGTTCCCGAAAACCAGAAAAATTACAAACAGATCAAGGCATAGAATTTCTAAACAGAAATTTCAGAATTTTCTCAAAGTTCACAAAGTCGAATTTTTCAATACACAAAATGTTGAAACAAAATGTTCCATAGTAGAAAGATTCAATAGAACTTTGAAAACCAAGATGTGGAAATATTTTACCAAGAATGATACACTAACTTCTCCACTTCAAAACTTGGTAAAATCATATAATCATTCTCATCATCGTAGTATAGGTATGGCCCCCATTGCCGTGAACTTTGAAAATCAAGAAGAGGTTTGGCAAAGGTTGTATGGACAACCCATAAAACACAAGACACCAAAGTACAAAGTAGGAGACAGAGTGAGAATCAGTAAAGTCAAGAAAACTTTTGCGAAAGGTTATTTGCCCAATTGGACTGAAGAGTTATTAACAGTGGTAACCATCAAGAAAGGACATCCTGTCACATACATCTTACAAGATGATAATGGGGAAGTATTGAAAGGGTCGTTCTACACTGAAGAGCTTCAGCGAGTTTCACATAAAACTATTTACAAAATCGAACACGTACTCAAGAAACGTGGTCGAGGTAAGAATAGAGAATTGTTCGTAAAGTGGTTGGGATACCCAACTTCGTTCAATTCGTGGATCAAGCAGAGTCATCTCATATATATAAAAGGAAGTGAACCTCTGAGGTTTCTTCAAAATGGAAGAAGGGTCGAACGGTCCTTGGCCTCTGTTTGGTAAAAGAATTCCAAGGAGCGAGATCACTTACTTTTCACAAATAATCATTTTGTATATCATCATCATTACCAGTGTCGTTAATCTCACTCTCGAAAACACAGACAGCAAGTTGTGGACTGCTCTCTTGAGTAGTAGCATAGGATATTTGTTACCAAATCCAACCATTAAGAAAAAGTAATGTTTTATTTGACTCTGCCAAGTAATAGTTCTATGAACGTGTTTCCAGAAAACACGTTGACTACGTACACCACTCACTTATCACAACCAGTGAATCTCACGAGAGAATGGGGAGTAGGTCTGGCAGAGATTCAGTATCCAAATACTTGGTTCAATATTCGTGGAGAAGAAGCTTTCGTTATAGTGTTCTGGTCTTAGAAAAAGAATTAACGACTTACTCTCAAGGACGGCCGTTATTCGGATCCCATTGATGTGATACGAGCTATCAATGGCGTTAAAGAATTACTCTTGCCTCGTCACGATAAGGTAGCTGTTGAACTGGATGAAGTGACTGGTAAAGTTCGTATCACGATACGTGATGGAGTCGTGGTCACATTGAGCCCTACTCTTCAAAATATTTTAGGATTTAATGAGTGTGTTTTTAAATCAGGAACTTACAATTCTTCAAGAGTTACCGATGTCAACCAAGGATTTTATTCACTCTGTGTATACTGTGACTTGGTTCGTGACCAAGTCGTAGGAGATACAAGAATACCACTTCTTCGTATCGTACCCGTGCGTGGGAAATATGGGGATATCATCTCTAAAACATTTGAGAATGTGTATTATGTACCAGTAGAACGAAAAAATGTCAGTACCGTCCAGGTGTATATAAGGGGTGACACAGGAGCCAAAGTACCATTCGAGTTCTGGAAAGTGACAGTGACACTTCGTTTCAGAAATCGTAGATCTCTTCATTTCACATAAACATGACTTACTGTTGTAAGTCCAAATTATACGAAGAATATTACACGAAACAAGCTGGGAACGGTCTACCGGCTTTTTCTGGAGCTCAAATACAGAGAGGATATGGTTTGGGAAGTATATTGGGAGGACTGATGAATATGATGTTACCTTTATTGAAAACTACAGCCAGGACCGTGGGAAAACAGTTCGTGGGAAAAGGAGCAGCCTTTGCCGAAGATGTCATTGAAGGGAAAATGTAAAAAAGGCAGCAATCAAAAGAGTCGTCAAAGAGGCTGGCGCAGGAGCTTGCAATGAAGTGATTGGTGGGTCGAGACCACCCGGCAGGAAAGGTATAAAAAGGCCTGCACCACGCAAAACTCGCAAATCGACAAAAAGAAGGAGAACTGTTCAGACCCAAGACATTCTCGGTGCATGATGTCTCTCATTAATGAAAAATGTTGTGAGTGTGTCAACCGCGAACTCGACTTGTTTTCTTTCCATACCACCAACACAGACTAGTGTGGAACACGGACAATAGGTAGAACACAGGCCTTTGGCGACTATAGGAAACAGTGGTCCAATAGAATTCCACACTGCAGGATTAGGAGATGATTATTTGAATTTGGCACAGACATACTTGTATGTTAAAGCAATGGTTGTAGATTCCAATGGGGCATCAGTTGCACTCGATGCCAATGTGGGCTCAGTCAATTTAAGGATGCATTCCTTATTTAATCAAATCGATATCAGCTTGAATGAAAAACTGGTATCTCCTTCCAACAACACTTATCACTACAGAGCTTTCATAGAAATTTTGTTGAGTTATGGACCAGCTGCAAAAAAGTCACAACTGACTAATGCATTATGGTACAAGGATACGGCCGGACAAAAGGAAGATTTGACAAATGATAACAAGGGATTTCTTCTTCGAAAGAAATTTATAGAGAAAAGTAAAATAGTGGACATGACTGGAAAATTACATTTGGACATGTTTTTCCAAACTCGTTACTTGCTGAATGTAGTTAATATTCATGTTAAAATGAACAGAGCCAAAGATGCTTTCGCATTGATGGCCGATACCGATACATACAAGATCAAAATTCTAGATGTATCCATGTTTGTACGCAAAGAGAGACTCCAATCATTCGTGAGAATGGCTCACGAGAAAGCACTAACAAAAGCAACTGCAAAATATCCTATTGACCGTGTGGAAACCAAGGTGTTTTCAGTGCACAGGAAATCTGAGTATTACATAAGAAAACTTAGTTTTAGGCCAACTACCTAAACGCATCGTGGTGGGATGTGTAGACAACGATGCTTTCAATGGAAACTTTTCAAAGAATCCATATAATTTCAAGAACTACAAAATCAATTACTTGGCTTTGTACGTGGATGGGCAGCAGATTCCAGCCAAACCATTACAACCTAGATTCGAACAACAAGAAGTGGCGAGATGTTATGCAACCCTGTTCCAAGGAACTGGGCAAATGTATGAGAATGAAGGAAACCACGAGAAGAGTACATAAATGGATACACCCTATTCGTATTCGATCTGACTCTAGATCTATCACATGGACAACACTTCGATCTGGTGAAGAGAGGAAACTTGAGACTAGAAGTCCATTTCGAAAACCCATTACCAACCACAATCAACGTACTGGTGTATGCAGAATTCCTGAACATCATAGAAGTGGATAAAAATAGACAAGTAATCTTCGATTACTCAACATGAACACGTTGCAGTTAGAGAACGCACTTCGATCAGATAGTTGTTTGAAGAGAATATGTTTGGGTGTATGTGCGAGAAACAGATTACCAAGAAGATTACCAGATCACAGACCAGTGGCTTTGATAGCCAACACGGATCCAGACCACAGAAAAGGAGAACATTGGGTGGCTCTCTTTGTGAGTCACCACAACGCAGAATACTTTGATTCCAATGGATTAACACCACAACACAGACCATTCGAGAATTTCCTGAAGAAGAATTCCAGATATTGGAAGTATAATACAAAACGCCTTCAAGGACCATTACCAGTGTGTGGACAATACTGCCTATTTTACATGAAACATCGCTGTCGCGGTATACCGATGGAAACCATATCCAACATGGTTACGACTGATCTAATGGATAATGATGTGTTGGTTAATGACGTCATAGAGGAAAGCAGCCACTAGATGTCGCTGTATTGAAGAAAACTATAAAAAGGGGTGCACTTGGTGTTCAGCTCACTTGTGTTTCGACAGCCAAAGAAGGATGTTTGCTAATGTGACCGTCTTCAAACTTAACAACGATTTACAGATTCAGCTGTTCAAGAACGACGGTGGGTTCCAGTTTACCACAAGAGATTGGGAACAAGTGACCAAAGCAGTAGATATTGCAAAGAAGAGAAGCCTTGAAATAGGAGAACCCAGACCAAAAAGAGAAAGAAAACCAAAGAAGAATGAAGATAAAAAGGATTGAAGAATGTTCACTATTCCATGTTTGATCAGGATGGCACTGAATGATTATCAATCAAGAAAGCAAGAAACAAGAAATCCAAGAGACTTTGTAGAGAGAATGAGCGTTTCATTCGAAACGTATTTTCGTGATGTTCCACCACCAGTACTGGAGCAGTTATTACGTGGAGAAGAGAAAATAAGAAAGACACCAGAACAAAGACCACCAAAACACATCAAGTATGCATTGGAGGAAAATCGTCTCAAGACATCTCAATTCATGTTACAAAGTGAAAGTGTGAAAACCCCGAATGAACTGACAAAAGCTGGATTCTTTTATTTGGGGACAGGAGACAGAACTCAATGTTTTCATTGTGGTATTATCGTTCGTTTCTGGGAAACAGAAGACGATGTTATATAAGAACACAGAAAATATTCTCCAGACTGTTATTACATTCATAATTTACCACCTGAATTCATGGGCGTTGAAAAAGAAGAAGAAATGGCCATCAAAGAAGAAGAAATGGACACATCATTTCAAGAAGAAGATTCACGGAGGACAAAATGTAGTGTGTGTTTATTAGCTGAAGCCAATGTCGCTCCGCGACCATGTAACCATTTGTGTCTGTGCAAAGACTGCTGTTAACCACTGAGAAGATGTCCAATCTGCAGAAAGACTGTTTATGAATATCTGACAATTTACATACTATAAAAAGATTATTTTTTTTGTTGAATAAAAGAATTTAAATTGTAAAAATTGTGTTGTTATTTTTTTAACAACCCCAAAAAGATATCCTCGAATACCGAAATGAGGTTAAGAGGGATAGTAAATTAAACCTCATACGACACATCTCTTAGCTTAACATATGGGTAGATCCTCACATAAGACTGTTTATGAATATCTGACAATCTACATACCATAAAAAGATGTATTTTTGTTGTTGAATAAAAGAAATTTAAATTTATATTTAGTGTTGTTATTTTTTTAACTTTCCATCGAAACACAAAGAAAAATCAAAATGAGGGATAATAAATTAGACCTCGTACGTCACATCTGTTGGGTAGATCCTCATATGAGTATATGGTGGAACTTAGCTTCATGGCCTTCATGTACACATATGAGCCCTACTTGTAATTTAAATAATGGTTAAAAAAAACAGAAGATTGTTGGTAAGTTTGTCCCATAGCACTACGTGCTACTCTTATTGGGACAAAAACGTCATGGGATCCAAAAAAGGGATTATGGGAAAATCGGAACATTACTCCACTTCAATCAAACACACCCCAGGCACCCCTCGGTACTTTAGCACTACGTGCTACTATTATAAGCCAAAAGTTTCGCGATCCTAAATATGATTCTGAAAGAATTCGAAATAGTACAACTTGTCGGGTTGTTTGTGGTAATTCGTGATACTCCATTCAATCGTACACACTCCCAGGGGACCCCTCAGTACTATAGCACTACGCGCTAAGCCGATAAAATGGGAAATCCGTATCAAATAAAGTAAATTTCGGTGATTTGGAGTAGATTTTGGTGATTTGGTGGGATTGTCGGGTTGTTTGTGGTAATTTGATTTACTCCGATTGAATCGAACATACCCTCCGAACATACCCCTGTCCTGTTGTAGGCCTTTAGGTAACATAGCAACCACGTGCTACCATAGAAACCAAGATGGCGGCCTCCAGTATACAAAATAGACGACGGAAACACGTATCACCCTAACAACACCACGTCTCACTATGGCGATGACGTCACAACATGGCCGCTCACGCGGGTTACCATGACAACACAATATGGCGCCACTAGGTCACGTTACATGACGTCACTTCCGGGGTCCACCACAGGGGTCCCCCAAATGATCCCTCAAAAGCCCGAGACATACTACTGACAGCACCGTGTTCTATTACAGAGCGTACCAGTGCCTATATACCGTATACTGCAGCTTTTAACTATCAACCGGTCTTTATTTCACTTTTTTCTCATGGTGTCCAAACCAAAGTGTAAGTGCTTTCTCAGCCTACTGTTGCCAAATGCATGGAACCTGTCGAGAAAGGCAGTTGGTTTCCGTTGATGGAAACTACACGCAGACAATACGTACGTTTGCCAAACTTGGAATGGTATGCGTTCAAAAGTTTGGAATTTTGAACATATGTTTTCCTCTTTTTGGAGAAACATTTTCTTATTGAGATTTGGAAGGAATGATGTATATTAGTTTCTGTGCCATGGTGAATCATCCGACTCATCAATCACACATACGGAAAACGATCAAAAATACTCAATGGAAGCACAAAACTGTAGAACCATGAAGATAAGGGTTTAGTCCTTTAAATAAAACATCTGTTTTTCTCGACTGCGGATTGTCATGTACATCCTTTGAGCAAAATATTATTGAACTCCTACACCCACTGTGAAATATGACAGAGTCGTGTTAGCAGTAATAGGCTGTAATGGCTGAATAGATATATGCGCGCCCGGTTGTTGGCCATATTATGCCCCTCCAGTCGTTAGTTTTCTGATTGTACAGAAAAATCCAAATTAGTTGCGATATATAACAAAATGACAAAAGCACGCCAGTTTTATATTTTTACTTTTGTCATATTCTGCGATTTGTGGTGCAATGTTTTTAGAATCTATAGTGACATTTGACTCAGAATTTCGCGCTTAAAATCAGGTACAACTCATGTTTGTGTAAAGAAAACACAAGTGTCGACAATTGAAGATAGAATGAGCCACAAAATCAGTTGAGGTGATAAGTAAACTGATACTGATAAACTTTGTATTTTCTCAAGCCCTCGACCCACCAGTCTGATTCTGTAAGGAATTCGACGCTGTTACTGTCTGGAACCAATCTTATCTCTAAATAGCCAGTCACCTATGTTCGAATTCATTCTTCTGGAAAAGTTAAGTGGGTCAGAAAAGCAAACGTACTGTCACTTTTCTGACCCATTGAATTATTCCAGACGACTGACTCTAAACCAACGCTTAAACTCTACGAAAAGTGGATAAACAAATAGGTCATAACAGCACCGAATTCCTAACAGAGTTAGTCTGATGGGCCGAGAACTTGCATTTTGTTCTATTTTCAGTTTTCAACTATGACCCTACAACGTAACGAATATCCAGAAGGTGGTATGATACTGATAACAAGCACATTTAAAAAAATACTTGTCTTAGAATAGCAGCAATCGTTTTTACGAAACTATTAGTTATTAAAAATAAAAGTTTACGCAGAACATTCCGTAGATCAGACGAATATCCTGGGTCGAGTGTATTATATGACTTTATATTAAACTCTCGTTTAAAAACTACTAAACAAGCCTGAGACATTTAATGTCTACTTCAGTGCTATATCAACTATTGATGACTCCCAGGCTATCATGCCCAATAGGTGCTCCGAACTCCGTCCAACTCTTAATAATATTATCTTAAACGCCAAGGATGTCTCCGATTCTCTAAAATTAATGAAGGCCAACAAATCTTGTGGCCCGGATGTTATAAATCCCCGATTGCTTGAGGAGTCTTCGTCATCATTGTGAGGTCCCTTGCCTGATCTCTTCAACTGTTTACTGGAACAATCTTATTTTCTGGGCGAGTGGAAAAGAGCCAATGTGTTTCTAGTTTGAAGAAAGATCCCCCAAACGTAATATCTAATTATCGCCCCATTTCTCTACTAAGCTGTCTTGGCAAAGTCTTTGAGAAATGCATATTCAAGATTCCATACATGTGTAGGTCTCCAAACATTTCTTCAGGTGTTGATCCAGCTTCTCTTTCCTGGTAAAGGTCTTGTTACAGTTGGTGCAGTCGTAAGTCTTCTTCTCTCCATCGCGCTGGGTGTGCACATGCCGGTTCCGGTTCCGACGGTCCGTAAAGATCTACCCACACTCTTCACAGGCATAAACATCAGTCCTGGTAACGGCAGTAGCAGCATCAGACTCCATCTTCATAAAATTTTTGCGAAGGCAAAATTGCTATAGAAAACTCTCTAGCGATGTGTTCAGTTCGAAGGATCGAAACAGAATGACGCGACGTTACTCTTCTCTGGAATTTATATCTACGTGACGGACGTTTTTGAAAACGTCACGACGTCACAGCGTTTTTTCATCGATATTTTCATTCTCGGTGGGAGTTTGTGTTTGTTTCCTATAAGATTATAGGTTAAAGTTGGGAAATTAGTATAGAAGTCAATGGAAAAGAAACACAATGAGTATATACTAATCTGATTGGTTGATTAACTTTGCTCTGATTGGTTTGTGTAGAAACATCTTGATCCTCATTAATTTTATTATTTAAAATCATATAGTTAGAGGTGTCATTTAAAGAAATTGCTAAATGTAGACCGTAACAATTAGTTAGGGGGTCAGTTAAGGATATTACTAAAAATAGAGCGTAGGAATTTATAAAACATAGTTCCAAGTAGAAGCAGAGGATTCTGGGTAAATTTGTCCTATAGCACTACGTGCTACTCTTATTGGGAAAAACAAACGCCATGGGATCCAAAAAAGGGATTATGGGAAAATCGGAACATTACTCCACTTCAATCGAACACACCCCCAGGCACCCCCTCGGTACTATAGCACTACGTGCTACTATTATAAGCCAAAACTTTCACAATCCTAAAAAGGATTCTGAAAGAATTCGAAATAGTACAACTTGTCGAGTTGTTTGTGGTAATTCGTGATACTCCGATTCAATCGAGCACACCGCCAGGTGACACGTAGGTACTATTGCACTACGCGCTAAGCCGATAAAATAGGAAATCCGTATCAAATAAAGTCAATTTCGGTGATTTGGGGTGGAGTTTTGTTATATTCTTACTTTATATTCTTGTATAGTGCAAGTACAAATTTACTTGCTGTTTTTCTATACACTCTTATATTCATCGTCTCACCTGTTACTTTGCAAGTCTGTGCTGTTAACGATTTTGTCAGGTACAGCACAGACAGTAACAGAAAAGACATTTTCTGGAAACATATCTCGTTTACTTACTGACTTCTCCCATAGGCACATGGAAGCAAATAAATTTATATTAGTTTTACTTTTCCCAACTTATAAAAATATGTTGCAGGTGGCAAACATGTTCTTATGAATGTAACAATGCATAACATGATAGACAAACAGAAAATTACGCATCAGGGTTAGATACTTACCGTATATTTAGAAAGATATTTGTTAGAGAATTGAAATGTTCCACTCAAGCGGCCATATTGAGTTGCAAGGAAGTAAACTGGGAGATCTTCAAAATTCTTGTAGAATACAGGGAGTGATAATTATTGGCGTTTGACCAAATAATAACAAGACAGACACTAATATTATGGACACGATTGCTGTTACCGATATTTGAACACTGCAGCATCCCAAATAATCACCTGTGTATGATAGTACATATCCTATCATTCATAGTTTCAAATTTTTCTGAAGCTTTGATAAAAGCAGAAGTTTCAGACATCAAGAAAGTAGAAAATGTTCAACTAATTGGGTTACAGACGAAGAATTATTGGTAATCATGTCCCCCATGGATGACAAAAGAAGTGAGGTAATGGTCAAACTGGCATCAGTTTAAAACCTGATCGTGCAAATTGAATTGGTATTAACCATATTATTTTGTTTGGTAGCAATAGAAGCATAAAATATTCACGAAAAAGTGATGGGACACAAAATGTGACTTTTTTGAAAATGACCCATATAACAAAATGACAAAAGCACGCCAGTTTTATATTTTTACTTTTGTCATGTTCTGCGATTTGTGGTGCCATGTTTTAGAATCTATAGTGACATTTGACTCAGAATTTCGCGCTTGAAATCAGGTACAACTCATGTTTGTGTAAAGAAAACACAAGTGTCGACAATTGAAGATAGAATGAGCCACAAAATCAGTTGAGGTGATAAGTAAACTGATACTGATAAACTTTGTATTTTCTCAAGCCCTCGACCCACCAGTCTGATTCTGTAAGGAATTCGACGCTGTTACTGTCTGGAACCAATCTTATCTCTAAATAGCCAGTCACCTATGTTCGAATTCATTCTTCTGGAAAAGTTAAGTGGGTCAGAAAAGCAAACGTACTGTCACTTTTCTGACCCATTGAATTATTCCAGACGACTGACTCTAAACCAACGCTTAAACTCTACGAAAAGTGGATAAACAAATAGGTCATAACTGCACCGAATTCCTAACAGAGTTAGTCTGATGGGCCGAGAACTTGCATTTTGTTCTATTTTCAGTTTTCAACTATGACCCTACAACGTAACGAATATCCAGAAGGTGGTATGATACTGATAACAAGCACATTTAAAAAAATACTTGTCTTAGAATAGCAGCAATCGGTTTTACGAAACTATTAGTTATTAAAAATAAAAGTTTACGCAGAACATTCCGTAGATCAGACGAATATCCTGGGTCGAGTGTATTATATGACTTTATATTAAACTCTCGTTTAAAAACTACTAAACAAGTCTGAGACATTTAATGTCTACTTCAGTACTATATCAACTATTGATGACTCCCAGGCTATCATGCCCAATAGGTGCTTCGAACTCCGTCCAACTCTTAATAATATTATCTTAAACGCCAAGGATGTCTCCGATTCTCTAAAATTAATGAAGGCCAACCAATCTTGTGGCCCGGATGTTATAAATCCCCGATTGCTTGAGGAGTGTTCGTAATCATTGTGAGGTCCCTTGCCTGATCTCTTCAACTGTTTACTGGAACAATCTTATTTTCTGGGCGAGTGGAAAAGAGCCAATGTGTTTCCAGTTTTGAAGAAAGATCCCCGAAACGTAATATCTAATTATCGCTCCATTTCTCTACTAAGCTGTCTTGGCAAAGTCTTTGAGAAATGCATATTCAAGATCTGGGATTTCCTTGATGAAAACAACTTACTAAGCAACCACCAGTCTGGATTCCAGCCACATGACTCAACTGTTCTCCAGCTTACTGATATGTATGATACTTTTAGCTCAGCTGTAGACGAAGGCAAAAAAATCCGGGTTGTATTTTGTGATATTAGCAAAGCTTTTGACAAAGTTTGGCACAAAGGCCTCTTGAATAGAATTCAAAACATTGGAATTACTGGCAAACTTTTAACATTTCTTGAATACTATCTAAATGACCGAACGCAAAGAGTTATAATCAACTCCGTATCGTCAACTTGGAAAAGTATCAATTCAGGTGACCCACAGGGTTCTGTTCTTGGTCTTCTCTAGTTTTTAATATACATCAACGACATTAAGGCAATGCGACCAGTAGTATTAGGCTATTTGCTGATGACACTATACTTTACTTGATTGTAGAGGACCCATACCAAACTTCATTTATATTGAATAGGGATATTAC
This sequence comes from Pictodentalium vernedei, assembly GCA_031216915.1. Lineage (NCBI taxonomy): Eukaryota > Metazoa > Mollusca > Scaphopoda > Dentaliida > Dentaliidae > Pictodentalium > Pictodentalium vernedei. The sequence continues at coordinate 564,432,913 of CM062294.1, forward strand.
AAATATCGAGGAATGGGCTCGAATTTGGCTTGTTTATTTAAATCCTTCGAAAACAGAAAGTTTGTTAATTTTGCGTAAAACAAGTCGTGTTCCTCTTCCGCCATTAATAATGCCCAAGGAACAAATAAAAGAAGACCCCCAACAATAAACATTTAGGAATTGTTTTTAACCAAGAAGGTACCTGGACAAATCATACAGACCACGTCAGTGTTAAAGCTTGGAAACGCATTGATCTCATCCGTAAAAACAAATTCAGTCTTGATCGAAGTACATTAGAAAAAAAGTATTTTGCATTTACCCGGCCCCTTTTAGAATATGCCGACACCGTCTGGGATACTGTACAATCAAAGAAATAGATGAACTTGAGAAAACACAAACTGCTGCTGCAAGATTTGTTACTGGCGCAACAAAAAGTGCCAGCAAAGCATCCTTATATATTGATACAGTTTGGGAAAAATTGAAATCTCGGCGAACAAAACATAAACTAGTACAGTTCTTTAAAACGTACCACAACTTAACTCCGCAATTTATTTCCAGCCGAATTCCCCCGTTCATTTAAGAGGTGCAATCATATAGGCTTCGATCTAATAAAAATATTCGAGTGCACTTTTGTCGTACGACATTACACCAAATGTAATTTTTTCCAGCGACATCAAAACTCTGGAATGATATTCTACAACCAATAAGGGAAAATCACTCAATTATGAACTTCAAAAGATATCTCAATCGAAATAATCTCTTTTATAAAAAAATCTAAATCTCGAAAAGGTCAAATTTTTCATTGTAGACCCCGGCTTCATTCTAGTAATCTGAACGAGCACCCCAAAATGAACAACTTGGTTATTTCGCCTTTATGTGTATGTGGAGAGCGTGAAACTACAGACCATTTTTTGTCAAAATGTCCACTGTATGACATAATAAGGACTGAAACTGTTAGATCCCTAGCGTGCTTCAAAGATAGTGAAATTCTCCTGTATGGATCGGAGTTTTATAATGACTTCACTAACAGAAATATATTTAAAACTGCCCAGTCATCAATTATGAAAACAGAGTGTTTCAAATAAGATCAGGAATTCTGCATAGCGTACAATACTCTATCACTTTCAGGCCTCAAACCCTAGACAGGTCGGCGTGGAGACGAGGTGTGAGCAGTCCGAATCAATCAAACGGACATATTTAATCTGAAATGAATTACTCTCTGGATTAACAAAGTTCTGATGCTTCTTACTTTTCTCCCCCCCCCCCCCCCCCCAGTTTCTCCGTTTCTCCTTTACTCTCCATCCCAACAGCTATCTTTTGTTCTATTTCTATAACTATATCTCTTCCTGTTACTCCTACTCAGGGACGTGGGTAAAGGTTTCTAAGTGGGAGATGGGGCTGTAGGGTAGTGAGTTTCAGACTGGGGGGAGGGACCGGTCCCTCCCTCTAGTTGGGAATTCACAACCGAGAAAGATTTTGAAAGTGAAGCCATGAAAGGGGCATTCTGACCAATCGAAAGACCGATTTTATCGGAATATAGGGACAAGTCTTTTTATAAAGATTAGTAATGTGAAAATAACTTGTCTCTCCAACGAAGGTTTTAATCTGAATAGTACTTTTAAATATTTATTCAAAATACTCCAGTCTAATTCCAGTCCACTCCGAGGAAACTTTTATCACAGCATTGTGTGTGCTAATTCCAATCAGGAACTGAGATTCTAATTTCCGGATCCATCTAAGCGAACATAAACACTGGAAATCATACCTGAATATTCTCCATTAACCACTTAGTTCTAAGTTCCCAACTGAGGTCACGGAATGCGATACACCCCAGGGTTGTTCCGTGTCAGCTCACCTAATAAAACAAGATTTTGTTTTTCACGTCGCCTCCTCTTTTTTAATGAAAGCAGTTGTACTTGTTAGGACTATTGAAAATAATAAACATACCCAGCTTTAACCCTTTACCCAACGCAGACGATATCAAAATTTATTAATTTAAATATCGTTTTTTAATTTTTTTGGAAAAAATTTCAACAAAACCATATCACGTGACCCCTCATTGGAACGAGCTCGACGAGCTCGTTCCAATGAGGGGTCACATGATATGGTTTTGTTGAAATTTTTCGAAAAATAATAGTTTTTCAGCTGCTGAATCTGCATATTACGCGGGCGGATGCGAGCGATTCGTTGGGTAAAGGGTTAAAGAAATCAGACCAGCGGTTCCAGAGTCAAGTCCCCACAAAATTGGTACATCTTGCCAAAAATGGCATATCAGCGAACTTATTTTGTATTTCTATGGAAATTTCAGTAGTAATTTAACCCCACAGCCCTATGGAGATGAGGGATTAAATATTACTAAATCTAGTCACCATTTCGTGTTTATCTTGTTTTATCATTCTGGAATAGATTTTCTTTTGAACGAAAAGTTGTGCGTGTCTGTTTGAAATGGTTAAGAGTTTGATTTGAGTCTTCTAAGAAGCGCTGTTTGTTTCTCAATCCACTTAAGCATTTTTATTGGGCTTTCGGTCGAATGATAGTAGAATGTTCAACTCGTCCTCGGGATATTGTGACATTTTCCTAATGTGCACAGAAAATTAGTCTATGGAAGTCTCGGACCAGACCTTATTTACTGAGATCGTTTCGTAAATGTCACTATACATTTTTGTGAAATACAGGCCGCGGATCTATCAGCAGTGAAGAGAAATCCTTATAATTTTACTAGTAAAGATGTGATTTTTTATTGCTCTGGTCTATTACATATTTTTAGGATATTCTATTTGAAGGCATATAATTAAAAACTGTGTAGTAAAATGAACACAACAATGATATGTGGTTATGTATCTCTAAAACATCATTCTGCAATATTGCTATCTTCTCACATTTAATTCAGAAGAAATCGTCCACTCTTCAACTAAAACCAAAAGTCTCTAACATTACTCCAAGGGTTAACATGACGTCTGTGGTTTCTTAACCACTACTGTGGCCCTAACTTGATCAAAGAAGCACATTTCTGGTTGAAGAATATACTCATCGTATATGATCTGGTAGAAGCGATCTGCAATTCTCATTTTCTCACCATTTTTACGTGTCAAGCTTAGGCTTGATATCACGAAAGCAAACGAGAACGATTTAATGAAGTCAGTTACTTCCTTGACAACACTGCCCAGAGTTATCTCACCTAAAACATGATAAAAAGAAAAATATCTTAACTATTTTGTTTCTTGTTTGGTTTTGGTGTCGTATTGTACAGTTAAAACTAAAAGTCCTGTCACGAACTCTGCGCTTATCTAGGCTTAATTGCGCGTAGGAATTGCGCGCAATTGCCATATCGAATAGCATCCAAAGCACTGCAGGTTCTCCTGATTACTCATAGCAAACACAGGCAATGTTTCTGCCAATGGACCTCCGGGTTACCCGGAGGTCCATTGGCTGAAACATTGCTTGTGCACAGGCCATCTGTACAACATTTGATAGCCTTTCTATGGTCATAACGCGTAGATTAACGCACAGATCGACGTGCTATTTGTGCGCATTTCATGACAGGACTTCTAGTTTTAACTGTAGTAGAATGGTTATTAATTGAGAAGAACACCACTCTTTGAGAGAAATGCTGTAGACACAATGGAGGAACCACGCTCTTTCAGTCCCAGTATATCTCTATAAAAAGATGGTGGCAATGCCGAGTACTTGTTTTATGTTCGACGAACCTTCACATACAAAACAAATAAATGCCTCAAATACAGCGATGTGGTGCCACGAGAATGGTGGCGTCGGAGGCACCCACACCCCAGCAAGAAAGAAAAAAATAGAAAAAAGACTCCGCCATCGGCCCACACACCAATCCACATCCACACCGACACACTCTCACTTCCTTAAACGCAAACATAAACAACCGAGGGCGTCCTAATCCGTCTGTTTACAGTAGTGGATTAAAACTATTGTTCGCCTCCTCAGTTGCATCCAGCAAAAAAGAAAACATAGATCATCGAAAAGATCATATTGACCACTGCAAGGAATGTATGCCGGTTCGATAACTTTTCCCCACTGACGCCATTCGAAATTATGTTTTGATATGACATGGTATTACATTCCAGCATTTCATGGACCCCAGATTATTTGGTGTATGCAACAGACAATCCGAGATTGAATTAATCCGGTAAGCTTTATTCACAAAAGAAGACAACGCCATTTAAATTTTCATATATATTGAATTTTTTTCCTCAAAAATAGCTCATAACCCCTCCCCCCCCCCCCTTGAAACGGGCTCGCCGAGCTCGTTCCAATAAGAGGTCATAAGATGTGTTTGGACAAACAAACTGGTTATTGTTAGTTGTTCAATCAGGTCTTTACAAATGCTTAACCTTGTCCTGTTAAGAAAGTTAACTGCAAATTTAATTTGAAATAGCATCAAACATACATATTAGTTGGCGCGAAGAATGCTCATGCCCACCCCCAACCACGCGAAAATTTATGACACCATATTTTTTTGGATAGGAAATTTATTATATTTTCGGGATATGAATGTTGCCCAGAGTCTCTCTGGGATTAAATATCATTTTTCAAACGTTTTTCATAGGTACCCGTCATAAGACTGCCGCGATTATGAATTTTCATGATCGATTATTTCATAGAAAAGATCGACTTTTAATCGATCATTTTGTCTGCTTACTCCTCATCCTTGTGTCGGTTGTGATGGAAACACTGAACACTGAGCATCACAACAGATGTTTTGTTCCGGGTATAAAGACTGTTAAAGCACAACCTGATGCTTACGTTTGTTGAATAATATAAATCACAGTCTGGAACATATTGCTATGTGTTTTTTTTTTTTTTGGGGGGGGGGTGGGGGGAGTAAATGAATACATAACAAAATGTCCCAAACTGTCAACTCTCTGGATTGTTTGAGAGGGGGAGGGGGGGGGGGGCGTTTTAAATGCTAGGGGCCCTATCGATTGGAGTCATCCGCTTCAGACAGTTATGACGAAGTTGAACAGTTGAACTCTGGGTCTTATGAAAAGCAGGATACAGAAAAAGTACATTCTTATTTGCGTTTCAAACGTTGTTAACAGTAAATGTACATTTCGCTACCGAGTTCCATTTTCTGCTAAGTGTACATACGTCATAGATACGACTTACAGCAAAATGGAACCAAGGTAGATAATTATCTACTTGGCGATAAATAATTATGGGTCTGTCTTCTATTATGGGATCATTCTCTCATTGTGCTAATCAAGCACAATGGGCGCGACAGACAATTGGACTATCCCAGTATAGTCGGGGACATCTATCAGCAACATCAAAGGCGGCTAAGATCAAACACGGAAACATTAAGGGCCCACTAACTGGCACTAAGTTCAAACGGCTGGCGGTTCTAACGGAGTGAACAGAAACTCACGACTTTGCGATATGTCGATTTCGCCTGCCACAAACATCACAGAACTTGAACAGAAATTCCTTATTGAGCAATAATTGTTGTCCTAGTTTGTTTTCAGCACACATCAATTTTTGTAGCCCACTAGTGGTCCGCGGTCTCGAAAATTAACCGTGCTGTGATACAAAATACGCAACATCGTGCTGATAATCATTTGAATACCACCTAATAGTGACCCTTGGATTTGTCCTGAATAATCGATCATTAAAAATTGTAATCGATTATGAGCTTGGACGATCACTGATCGATCATCCGATTATTCGCGGTAGCCTTCGTACCCGAGCCAGTTTTTGGCCCCTTTGTTGGAAGACACCTGTTGTGACTTAGTACTGGCCAAGGCAGTGTAGTGATGTTCTGCTCCTGGAGGAACTCTGTAGCGACACGGGCCCTGTTTCCTCTTGCATTGTCATCTTGGAAAATGAATCGACGGCCGTGACCTCGCGCAAATGGCATCACGTGAGCTGCTAGCATGTTGCCACGGTAGTACTGCCCTGTGACACGCCCTTGGATGACATGTAATGGTATTCTGCTTGTCATGTTTATGCCTCCCCACACAATAACCGAACCACCACCAACACAATCGTGCTGCCTAACGGTTAGTTTAAGCAGTATTTATTACAAAAAAGGCGAAAGATAACAGAGATATATTGCAAACATTAATGTGAATTCGGCAGTAAGCTGAAAGCTTATACAAGGCCGTTTCCACCAACACAAGATCACAAAGAATCGTCGATGACAATAGCAGGTATGAGCATTAAGTACAAACAGTGTTTATTTGCATTATACAAGCGTTTGAAAAGCGACAATAACTAATCTTGTACAGAAACAGTCAGGGATGGGTTGAGCTGCAAGAAAAGTTGGAAAGTGCGGGGTGGATACATTCATTGCGTAGAGTTATTTATTTGTGTCTAAAGTCACACACCTATGCAAAATGACTAAACGTGACGTACGATGGAAGTATAATCAAGTTAACTTCAATTATTCGCCACCCAAGACGCCCATTTGGAGGACTTTCACCCAAACATTGGTAACAGAGTCTCGTTGGATCAGTATGGCTTCGTCTGTTTACCACTGTAAACAAGTGTATCTTTATTTACAGGCATTCCCACGGAGATCATCTTGATATTAATTGTGGGTTAGTATTTATTATAGTATATAATTATATAAGATGGGCTAATACTACATTGGGTTTAATTAATGAATCGCTTACTTGATAAAATAAAGTCGTGTACCACTTCAAAGATAAGGCGGTTGTCGTCATTACTCAGGAATTATGAATCGAATAGAAGTGTAGAGGAGTCCGCTCCAAACGGAAGGAGATTAATTAAATAATTACGAGCATCGGAGAAAATTGGACAATGCAGGAGAAAATGAGCGGGAGTCTCTTCCTCTCCACACTGGCATAGGGAGATTGGTGATAAGTGGTTATGATATAAGTGAAAATTGAGGTTACTACACCCTAGTCTTAATCTACAGTGATATATTTGGGCTGTGCGAGATTTCGATCTACAGTAGGACCTTGGCGGTCGTCGATTACCATCGTTTAGAAAAGTCTTGAAGTTTGTCAATGATGAGTTTTCACACACGGACAAGGGCAGATTATTCCATTGGTCACTAACGCTGGGTATGAAGGAAGATTTATACAGTTCAGTCCGACAGATCGGAACACGGTGGTTTTGACCTGATCGAAGACTAAGTGAAGGATTGGTCGAGGAAGCACGTGGCGGGATTTTACTGGAGATGTGCAGAGGAACCATACGGTGGTACATTTTGAAGAACTGGATTAACTTGTGTTTGTGGCATCTATCTTGTAACGGTTCCCATCCTGTTTCCGTATAAAGTAAGAACTAACTAGCACTGACGGTTGCCCCAGTAATAATCCTTGCCGCAGCAATCTGGATTTTTTCCATTTCCCCCACTTTAGTTACAGAGCAGTTATCCCAATCAGTGTCAGTGTATTCAAGGAGGGGCCTAATAAAAGCAAAATATATTTTTTCTAAGTCACTACGGTCTAAGTTAAATTTGTGCTTCCCAAGTAAGTCTAACCGGGACCAGGCCTTTGAGCAAATATGGTCGATATAGTCATTCCATGTACACGTGCTATTTAATATTACACCCAGATGTTTATGATTAACGACTTTAGATATCTGAGAACCGCCAAAGAATAATGGTGGATGGAAAATAGGGCTACGTTTTCGAGATATTTGCATACTCTCAGTTTTATTTGGATTCTACCAACCATGTTTTAGCCCAATGTTCAATTGTGGCCAGATCATGATTAATTAGTGTCGAAGCTTGTTCTGGGTTTTCTATAATTAGATGTAAAGAAGTATCGACTGCAAATAGGCGTATACTGCACAGACGATCTTTGGTTATATCGTTGGTATATATAAGGAACAACAAGGACCCGAGAATAGACCCTTGTGGAACACCTGCATTTATGGTTCGCCAGGAAGAAGTCTCAGACGATATCACAACTCGTTGCAATCTATCTGTAAGATACGATTTGAGGAACAACAGAAGTTCACCCGAAACACCAATACTTTCCAACTTGTAGATAAGACCTACATGCCATACTTTATCAAAGGCCTTGCTGACATCATAGAAGACAACCCTAACTTCTTTGCCATCATCCAGGGCGTGACAAAGTTCATCGTATATGTCTGTGAGTTGGAGGACAGTTGAATCACCGGGTGTAAAACCTGAATGTAATTGGCTGAGAACTTTATTGTCAATCAAGAACTCCCACAAGCGTTTGAATACACATTTTTCAAGTAATTTTCCAACACAGCTAATCAAAGATATTGGCCGATAATTCGTCACAGAATTGGAAGGGTGTTTTTTCAAAATCGGGGAGACGTTAGCTTTTTTCCACAATGATGGGAAGTACGAGTTGTTCAATAGAATATTGAATAAGATGGAGAGTGGCTCACATAAGAATGATTTACATTCTTTTAGAAGACGCAGGCTAATTAATTAAACACTTCAGCTTTCTCAACATTAGACGAGTATATTTGGTCGGAATGGGTGAGACTAGGAATTCCAAAGTAACTGCTCCCGACTGCTGTTTCCAAGGCGGCGTCTTACTACTTATTAGCGTGAACTGGATTTTCGACAAGTGTAAAGCTTTGGACTTCCTTATAGCAGATACAACATTATTTCGTTTTAGTTTGTAGTTTGCCCAGGCATTCGGGGTATTGGTACGTTTAGCAATGCGATATAAACGTTTACGCTGTCTGAGCAGTAACCTTATTTCATTGTGCATCCATTTCGGCTGGTCTATTAGCGTGGTAATGAATTTGTTAGGTTTGTGGGCGATGCAGTTTCAAGTATTTTGTTTGTAAAAGTAAACTTGAACACTGTGTTATCGAGGCATGGATCATCAAAGAGGGCATTCCAATCGACATGGGAGAAAGCCTCATTCAACGCCTCATAATTACCCTGGGAATAGAGCCAAATTCTCCTCTTGAATGATAAGGTTGGTGGTTTCAAGAATTCTCCTTCGAGTTAGATTAGACATTGGTACCTGATCATATCTAGGAAGATTGGTTCGAGGACCTCACAAGTTTTCGTGTTTATTGAATCACTGAGAACACATAGATCTAATAACGAAGTCGAAGTCTCGGTGAAACAAGTCGGCTCACTTACGACTTGTCTCAGATTGAAATAGCGTAGTATTTTAGAAACGCCGCTTCTTGAGGGAGTCACTTGATTGTCATTAAAGTCCCCTGTTATAATTGGGTCAGCAATTGAGGAGTCTCGGGCTTTTTCAACGGATCCTGATATGGCTTCCCATGTTTCATGGGGACTGTTTGGTGGCCGGTAGAACACACTCAACAGTAACGATCTAGTTCATTGTGTAAACACCTCCGCCCACAGACACTCTGTGTTCGAATTATGTAGGTCTGGTCTAGGTAGAAATGATATTCCATCTTTGATATAAATAGCTACCTCACCTCCCCTTGTCGAACGGTCAAATCGCAATGGCTCCTGGAACCCGTGAACAAGAATGTCGGATGTGGAGTCATTATCATCCCGCCATGTCTAAGACAAAGCCACGATATCAAATGGTGCAAATTCATATTGGATAATGTCAACTTTGGGTTTTAAACTCTGAATGTTCAGATGGGCAATTTTTAAGGTATTCTGGTTGTGATCGGAGTTGAGAGAATTTGGGCCAGGGTTAGTTTCAATATCATCAGACAGTAGAAGAATCACAGTCACGTCGAACGGCGAAATGACAAGGAGAGCAGAAAGTATCAGTACATGTATTTTCCTTATGAGTACAGTCGTTGAACCTCCAACGCTGTAAGGATATAAAGTTTCATCCAGAGGATTAACTAACTACGATATTAACAATTTATTGGACAGTCCAAAGAACAAAGTGACCACAACATTAAGGCTTTGATGCAGCCCAACCCCACTGAGGCGCAAGAAAAGGTAGATTAGGACACAAGTGGATCTCTTCTTCGATAAGGAGAACTTCGAACTCCTACAAAAAACTTTGAAGTTAAATGTACCAATCCAAGCACGATAAGATTCAAGAGAACACATGGTGAGTTATTCGTAACTAAGTGACGCAGTTAAGGCAAATTGTTTCTTTATAAACAAGATTGTATTCAGGCTGGCAAATAGTGCAGATAATGTATGACAAACACTGTTATGCAATTGGAAGACAGTAGTAACGTATTTAACCCTTTACCCAACGTAACGGCCAAAACCGGCCAGCGCTATTCTCAAAAATCGCCAATTAATTTTCAAAATATTTTCATTTTTTGTCTCAAAAACACAGGTTATGACCCCTCGTTGGAACGAGCTCGTCGAGCTCGTTCCAACGAGGGGTCATAACCTATGTTTTTGAGACAAAAAATGAAAAAAATTAGTTATTCAAGAATTTTTTTTGCAAGTGTCGTCTGCTTTTCATGTTAGGTAAAGGGTTAAAGATATGATAATAAACAAGATTTTTAAAAAAAAAATATAAGAGTCAGGTTAGAACAATAACTACTGACTTGGATGACAAAGATACTAGGAGCTTGTGAGCCTGTGAGGGTAATGTCATTGGTCATTGTCGGGCAAGTCAAATGAATACTGGTACGAATATCGTTTCCAGTACGAAAATAATTGCGAATATCGATGGCGATAAAAGTTAAATATGATATATTTTCTTTAGTAGGTAACAGTGTCGAACAGCTTGGAAGTTCCTTTTCGTTAATGGTGATCAGGTAAAATTTAGCATTTACCATGCTGCAACACAAAGGTTGCACCACGGAAAAACTTATACACACGAATGAAATATTGGATTTAGTTATGGATGAGGGAAACCAAGTGATGTGAGGCTGTGTTTGTTTACCACGGTTACGTCATGATATCGTTCGTTCTGCCATCGACACCACTGTTTCGCCCGCCGTGGAAGTCGAGAGTTAACCTCGATTCATCGGAAAACATGACGTTCCTCCACCGACGATTGTCCCAGCACTGTCGTGCTCCACACCAATTACGCCTTACTGCGATGTGACGTTCAGTCAAACGTGGAATTATTCGAGGTCGTCGAGCTTACAAATTTCTGGTGTGTAGGCGATTTCGAACAATCTGACCACTGACTCGTACATCTGTCGCTCGGTGCAGCTGCTGTCCCATGTCTGAGGCACTTTGATGTCGGTTGCGTAATGCTGTGGTTCGGATGAAACGATCCTGGTTGGGAGTTGTCGCTCTTGGACGACCTGACCAACGTCTGTCATCAACATTGTCTGACAGTAGCGTTACTACAACCTGCTAATCACCGATTGAGTAACGTTGAGAATTTGAGCCACTGCAGTCTGTCTGTTGCCAGCTTCCAACATGCCAACGGCGCGTAAACATTCGTCACGTGTCAGTCTTTGCATACTTCAAAAGTTACGTTTCGACCAGAAACTATTGATGAACGAGTTTATACCAAGTAAAGAACGATGAGACCTCCGGAAAAGCCCACCCAGTACAAATGAAAATTTCAAAACGTACCCCAGGGACATTAACGCGTCGCTCGTGCGAAAAACATGAACGACATTTTTGTGGGCCGGTGACATTCATAATCCACACTAAACTTGGTAACATACTGATGTGTCCAATCACGCGTATCCAATACCATTTTCCGAAAATATCAATATAAGTTTGGATATCCTCTACTTTTTACAATAGTATACATCGAATGTCGTATTTGATGAGAGTATCGTTGTAGGTCCGTAGTGAGCAAACTTGATGTATCCATTAAAACAAAAAACTTCCCGATTTTCTAACGTCTTTGTGTCACAGGATGACGGACTACCGCATTCAAATTTTAGCCGATTCAGTGAAATTATCTAATTCCATTCGCTGTGACAATTATTTCATGTAATAAGAGGGGCGTGTTTGATATTTTTATATTTTTATATTTTTTTATAATCACTGGGGTGTTTTCATTCCTGTGCTACCCCGAAGTAATTAATATGTGGCCAGATTTGGGAACAGCAACTGAAAAAATGACCCTACCTCCCACAAAATGAATAATATGATTTTAACGGGTTTTATGTCCAACGTAAATAACACAGAGATTGGGGAGAATGTGGTATGAATGTCATCAAACGGTTCGTTTCCGGGTGTTGGGAGGGGGAGACTTGGAGAGAGGGATGCATTTGGGAGCACAGGGTTAATCAATGCCTTCTGATATGATAACCGCTACAAATTAGCGGCCGACCAAAATGTTATTATTACGCAACCGCTTTGAAGTAGCCAGGTGCATGCATATAGTTTTAATTAAATAATGTCGCGTTGAACTAAGAATTAAAGACAAGTATTTCTATACGTGGAATTCTTGTGTTCATCCCAGCATTGCTTCATGAATAGTTTTTGATGGAACCTCTCACACACGATCACCGATTTTATTTTACCTTTTTGAACCAGAATTAGATCAGGGGAGTAGTAACCGGGTGGGGGAGGAGTGCACTGGGCGCACGTGCCTCCCCTAATTTTTGGTGAAAATAATAGGCCTCGTTGTGAATTGTAACACACAATACAGCACTGAATACGCCGATTTATTTGCCATCGAGTAATAGTTTAATAAAAAGAATCTAACAACTCGATCGTTACTCGTATTAACTACTAACTGGCGCGTTTGCATTATTTTACACACATCGTCCACCATAATTTCCACATGTACAGTGGAGTCTGTGCATAACCTGTTCTGAAACATTCAAAGAAATAAACCGCTGTCTGAGCCTGGCTCACGAAGAGGATTCTGGTTATTGGATCAGCGTCTTCTGCTGGACTGTTAATAAATACTGAATCAAGGGTAAGTATCCCTTTTATTCAGCCTAGAATTTAACGAACTGAATTTGGGTGTTATGACACAATGAGTATAGCTAAGTTGTAAGTGATTTTACATACCTAATACAAGCTAATAGCTTATGAATAAGTTAGTTAAAGATAAAATAACACACCCGTTAATTCCAAACCGAAACTAGAATTCCATTTTGCGGAAAGTCGTTTCTTTCTCTATTTAGTACCGAAAGCGAAGTGTGCAATAATTTTTAAGTCTGTAGATATCCACCAGTTTCGAACATCTGAACACATCCCAAGGAGCTTAAAATTTACTGCACCTTAAGACTTAAACCAAGGCATGTTATTATTGTGTTGAATAAATCCAACACGGTAACACCCGCAACATTCAGGCAATTATTGAATAATTATAAACTAAAAGACCCCACAAAAACATGGACGTCATTGGTGCCAGCTGATATAGCCAGTTCTCGTGATATCCATGATTGCATGTTTTTATTACAAAAATAGTTTCTAAAAACATTAAATTTAATTTATGTTTCAAAATGTTGTGCTGTGATGGGGAAAAGGTTAACAACATTTGAAAATTAAGACCCGTTTTAAGTTAATTCTGAATTTAATCCATATGAGCTTTTTGGAACCAGAATCGTCGAATACACAATGAAAGTTTCAGATGTTGATGTATGATAAGTCTATATTTTGTACACATCCTACAAGAAGCCTTCGAGAAAGGTTAGGCATGCTTCCTTTTCAGATGTTACCGTGAGAGATATCAGTCGTATATAAATTATTTCACCACCCGATGGGTGGACCGACGATAGCGTAACAACGCTTTGATCACCGTCTTAGATTACGTTTGGTTTAATCTAAGACGGTGAACAGAAGCTGATAGTATTTTACTGTCAAATGTTTACTTTACGCCTTTCAGGTTCGCAGTAATTACTAGCCTCTCCGAATGGTGCTTTACCAACACCATCTCTTAAGGTGTATAGGAAATGTTTTACACCTGTGTTGGCTGCCTTTATAACCAACCAACACTGGTGTGCATTCAGTACCAAGATAAATTCAGTTTATTTGTAGCGGTCTCCATAACGTATTCATGAACCTATATTGGCATGATCAGGCACCTTTTACTGCAGATACGACATTTCCTTTCCGTAAATTACGCAAATACTGCATCACTAGGATGCAGCACTTGCCTTATTTACGTGAAGGAAGTTCCAGCATCTTTAAAATTTCCAACATAGTGTTACAAAATCGACTTTGTCTATTAAAGAAAACAGTAAGATTTCCATCCTGAAAGCCATCAGGATGCATCATTGGATACCTCTGTTTTAATTTTTTTAGTGGAGAACCCATCAAGGCCGCTATCATTCAGCTCGCGCCGCTGGCGCTCATGGAAGATGCTTTTGGCATATGCTGACCACCCACGTCATTCAATAATCGTAAATTTGTAACGACCCCCAACCCTCCCCCCAACATTTAAATGCTTCCTGCGCTCCTGAATTAAATACTGATGTTGAGTTCAACGAGCTCCGCCAAACAAGATTTAACAGGTTATAATATTAGTTGTCGCATTGAGGTGCATTGAAGATTAATGCAAGGGTAAAAAATGGCTTGTTTCGAAATCAATGGCTTCAGTAACTTGCAATTGTGTCCCCTCACATTAAGTAAACTGTTCCCTCACGATAATATGGTTTTCGCGTACAATATACATTTTGTCCGCTCAGAGCTATGAGTTCCTTCACAATAATTACACAGAAAAATACTTTTCAGAAAATGTATCTCTTTTTGAGGAGAGTTTTCGTACTTCCTTTTTGCATCTTAAGTGCTTTTAAATAGCTTGTGCTTTTCCAGTTCTAATCCACTCTAAATTCTTTGTAGCGAAACCAACAGCCAAAATGTTTGTTTCGTGGTGAAGCAATATTGTGCATATCGCATGTTGTTGGAATAGGTAATGTATTGACATTTCAAAGCTTTTAAACCATTTCAACCAGTTAACACCAAAACAAAATACATCTGATTCTCAGAGACCACCGCATTGGTTTGTTTGTACCACGACCGTTGGTTATGCCACGAAAATAGGAAACAAAACGCTCAAATTCCTGGATCGATTTCAATTGGACCTAAAGCTGAGAAGCGTGAATCTGGAGCGTGAATTGTAGAAAAATTTGAGTAAAAATTCCACAGTTTCCGAAAATACGAAGTTGTCGGATTGAACGAAACGAACACGAGGGCAAGTGAAAATGTCACTGTTTGGGATATGTTTCAAACTGCGAGGAAACATGCATTGAATGATGTCCTCATTCGAGAGATTTTGTCGGTTAGTTCAAAGTTTGTACGGTATTATAGTTTCCTGCTTCGCATTTTAATATATATAAAAAAGGCATCTCCATATAACATTACTTCAGCGATCTGAACGTAGCGACTGCCCCACTGTGTGGGCCTGGGGCGCGGTGGCGTCGCGGTAACCAGTTCTTGTCAGATCACCGAAGTTAGGCAACGTCGAGCGCGGTTAGTAGTTGGATGGGTGACCATTTCAGCGACTGATTCGTGCTCCCGCGTTGCGTCCTTGGGCAAGACACTTAACCCCGATTGCATATATGGGGGCACGATGACGCTGCGAACCAAGGTGTACTGCACGTCGATGGTGCGCATGCCTTCTACCAATCTAACCCTGCCTGTGCCGCGGTGCAGAGTTCAGAGTTACGATGTTGGAGGGCTGGCAGCTGCTCGTCGTTGCTCGGTGGTACTCCGGCTTCCTCCACCCGTAAAACTGTCACCGACATGATATGACCCTGGCTGTTAATGTGTCGTTAAAACTTAAAAAAAAGATACGCGGGGCTGGATCGCCATGGCTATGTTCCTCATATTTCATAATCCTGACGGTCATGAAAAATAAAAATAACATCCTCCCTCACCAATTTTAAAAACAATTTCTCTGAGAATCAAAACTATTTTTTCGGACTCTTGATTAAAATTTTGCTTAATGAAAATTGAATTTAATGACAAGATAACCGAACACACAAAAATTCAGTGAGAAAGATCAGCAATAAGTTAATCCTACGGCCCCATAGGGCTGTATATTTAATTGCTGAACATCCCCACGAATTTAAAATAGATTCGTCCACTTGACAGTGAATTTTTTTCTTTGGAGCAGTGCATACTATAACGGGCTCATAGTTTAGAAGATCAAGGCATTACGGGAATATTTGACACTTGCTTTTTGTCACTTGTTTCTTTCGTTTCTCGAAGAACGGATGCTTTACCGACGTCATCTTAAGGTGGACCAATTGCAAATTAATTGTTTTGGACGATTTGTTCTCTGCAAGTTCCTCGAAAGGGCGCCGCAGTTCTTGTTCTGTACGATGATAAAAAGGTAAAACAAGTTTATCATGTTCTTCCTGCAATGAAAATAAGTGCTGTGTGAGAAGTACAATAACTTTTCTTTACTTTTCATGCTTCCTATTTTAAATGTATTTGTTTATATATTCTTTGGTTTGTTTATTTCCTTTTCAGCGAACACACAAACACTTGAGTGAAGCTGCTTTTTATGAAAGGGCAATTCATTTATCTTGAAATTCCCAGATTCCCTACTCGTATTGAATAAACACCAAAAATATATCTCCACAAAGCCTAAAGAATGTTTGGTCACGAATTGTTCTCGGGAAATATTATTTGATTATCAGTTCTGGTACGAATACGGTAGCAGACTTTCAGGAATCGTTGATGCTTACTGACAACTCTGCGAGTTGAATACATA
Organism: Pictodentalium vernedei; assembly: GCA_031216915.1. Classification (NCBI taxonomy): domain Eukaryota; kingdom Metazoa; phylum Mollusca; class Scaphopoda; order Dentaliida; family Dentaliidae; genus Pictodentalium; species Pictodentalium vernedei. Next base: position 564,449,376 of record CM062294.1, read on the forward strand.
TATTCGTTTGAATGTCTAGTTTGTGTTCATTTATTTTATATTTATGGAATGTCAGACTTGAAAGGTTCAAAGTAAGCTGATTTCCTTTACTTTCCTAACTCACATTTGTGACTCAAATAAGAACATTGGCGGTTTTCAGATAATTATCTGGGGGCTGATTGTTGAAATAAAAAACATGGTTCTCGAACAAGACCGATTATCATGTCGGTTAGCAACTTTGTGGCCAGTAAATTCATAGTTTCAATGCGAGCACAATGAGAAATTGGTATGTGAGAACAGGCCTGGAAATAAAAGTGTTATATCGTACTGTTGGCAGATTACGCTGTACAGCAGGGTGGTAACCTATGGGAAAAAGGGTGTTGTTATGCTTATCTGTATTTTCTGTTTTACTACTGCACTCATGCTGCTTGTCCTAATGGGATTTCCACCTGGATAAATATCAACAACCAGCGCTCGATCTCACCGAAACGATTCTTTTAAGATCCAAACAGCATGTCATTCTAGTCATATGTGCATATAGTCGAGATTGCCAAGTCTTTGTGGTAAAACAGTAATTTAATTATGGTATGTTGTATTACATTGTCGTAAACTGAAGTTCGTTCGCGCATTTTACAGTTGACGTAATCTACGCGTAACCTTCAATGATCGTTCGCGTGTTATTTTGAGGTCATGGGAGAATGGACAAAAATATGTATTGGGCGTAACAATGGAGAAAGTCAACATGCTTATAACTAATATTATAAAATGTCCAGTTACGGTAAGACACCAATCGGATCATTGCGACGTACTGAAGGGATAGTGAAGAGGAAACAGCTAAAGGAACACAAAGCCAACGGTGGCCTTATTATGTGAGAAATGTGATAAATCAGCAGAGGGCAAGGTGGTAATCTTTTCATTACCAACTTGGAATGGTTGCAGTAAAAACATTTTACTGTGATAATGAAAGTTTTAGATTTACGAAACAAACAGCTCTGACATCAATCGTAAATATATAGAATATACCCATAGTAGCTTGGTGTACCAAATGTTCACCGCGAGTGGTGAACATTTGGTACACCAAGCTACTTTGGGTTTATTTTATTTATACCATGATCGTCAGATTAATAAGTGTTGAAATGTTGGATAAATCAATATTCACACATGGGATTCTGTTTATGTTTACATGAGTGTGGCACAGTAGATGGGTTAATGGATCGATGTGGCCGCGATCGTTGCACTCCCGTGGTCTAGTGGATTTTAGCTATGACTCAAAAATGTTTGTTCTGGGGAGGAAATTCGTAATCACTCCCCCACACGTAAGCTTAAAGATAACGTCTGAAGTAATGGGTTAAAACCAAGTTCGTGGTTACTCTTGAAACATTCACCATGGATTCCTCAGGATCACTTCAGCTGGGCATGGGTAAAGTCAATCATAGAAGAGTACTTACGATTTCTTTGTAATATATTCTTCCTTAATTATATTATAGCGCTCTACACTTGTAAAAAGACTGATGCAAAACAAAATTTCAGATATTCGTTCACTGAACAAAATAAAGTTCGACTAAGTGTAACCGAGAGGCAGGAAACTTTCCACCATTCGCGTGCTGTGCATCAGAGGAGTTACGCCTGAAAACTCACTTTCTGGGTCGGTCGATCTGCTTATACCCAAGCTTATGTCAGAAGATAGTTTATCACACCAGATGTTGACCAGGTGTGTGAATTGAATTCCCAACCCTCAGCCGTAATTCTGTATAACCCTATTGTAACCGGCCAGATGTCATTACGTGTACAGTATTAAGAGATAGCTCCCCCTTCCTTTAAAAGTGAACAGCCAGTATACTGTTAAAATTGCAGAGTCTTAATCTCGAGAACCATTAAATTATTATCAGCGATGAGTTATGGCTATAACAACCGTGGCCGACACTTACATCATGTCATATTTCTGACACGACGTGATTAAGACTTACTAACAAGCAAACACCTATTAACCTGTCACCTTGATGTATGGTACAGTACGTGGAGAGTGTATTATCACTAAATCACCCGCAAAGTGGAGATTCCACCCGAGCAATAATTGCAGATTTGTTGCAAAGCATAACCATCACCAGCAAAGTTTCAGCCAATGGACCTCCGGGTTAAACCCGGAGGTCCATTGGCTGAAACATTGCTTGTGTTTTTTGTCGATATGTACAAAAATTTGAAAGTTATAGCCTGGGTGATAACTCCACTCCGCGGGTGATTTAATTACAATCCACTCTCCACGTACTGTATATGGCCAGATAGGTATTTGTAATCGGCGTAGAGATGAAATTGCTTATTATTTATCTCTTAATGGGAGGTCGTAAATGCCGATGACCTTTACTCAACACCTGTGTTATTTAATTATTTACTGAAAATATATACTACACACGAATCGCTAAAATCCTTGTTTACTTGAGAAAGAAGATATGTTTCTTAGTGAGAATTACATGAAAGTAAAGTCATAATTTACACGCAAACTAAATTATATAGCCCGTCCTTGGGACCCCCTCCCCTTGGAGATGAGGAAAAGCTCTACGCTCACCAATAAGGACCCATGGGATGACATTATGTGACAATGAGCACCGGTGGACAGTACTTTCGCTGGCAACTTTATAGCCGAAACGAAACAAATTACGGGGCGTTTTTTTCATTTTAATAACATAATAACATACTATTTCGAGTTATGGATGCTTTATTACCATTAACGTGAGACAACGTATGTTTGTTAATTTGTGGTATTTTATGAGGTAAACTTATTTAAAAACGTAATAAATAATTGCCAGTTTCATTTCACTTTTCACGAGAGATAAATTTTGATAAGCTGCATTCAAGGCGAGGTCACCAAAGGTCAGTGTGGGTGTTGTGCCACTTGTAAGTGTGAATTTTAACTATTGAAATCCCATTGCTGGCGTGTTCACCACGGTTAGTGGGTAAAGCTGAAATTTATGTCGTAGACTTTTTATATATAGTAGAATAGGTAATCATGGTATAAAATAACATAACAACAAAACGTGTGCCTGTGGATACAGGCCTAAAGCATGTGTGTATCCTTCCACCAATTCTTTTTGAATTGTTCATCTAAGATTTGGGAGATGATGGCGACAAGTGGGTAGCAGTTGGGTGCCCGAAGATCCATGAACTACAATTAAAACTAGAAGTCCTGTCACGAACTGTGCGCTTATCTAGGCTTAATTGCGCGTCGGAATTGCGCGCAATTGCCATATCGAATGGCATCCAAAGCACGGCAGGTTCTCTTGGTTACTCATAGCAAACACGGGCAATGTTTCTGCCAATGGACCTCCGGGTTACCCGGAGGTCCATTGGCTGAAACATTGCTTGTGCACAGGCCATTATTTACAGAACTTGATAGCCTTACTATGGTCATATCGCGTAGATTAACGCGCATATCGACGTGCTATTTGTGCGCATTTCAGGACAGGACTTTTAGTTTTAACTGTATTTTTCGCAGATGATATGGCACAAGTGTCAGAAAGTGAAGGGGGCTAGAGAAAATGCTGGCAATGTTGGTTGAGAGGGGAAAAAATGAAGACTCGAACTACATGAAAGCAAAAGCAAAAGCAAAGTTATACCCGTAGATCGTAAAGTGGAACCTGCTCGAAACTGTATTTGGGAAGGTAACAGCAAACTTCTTAGTGTAGGAGAGACTTGAGACTACGAGTATTTAGGCGTTTACCGAAACCACATGAATAAACTAACCGTGAATGGGAGGCGAGTCCTTAATCAAATGAAACTGATAGGGAGAAACAGCTTCAATAAGGCTTTCGCGGAGAAGACGATATGGGAAATGGTGGGTGTACCAAGTATAACATATGTACGGAAGTGATACCGCTAAACCAAATGGCTTTAAAGAGCTTGGAAACTCTGTAGAACGATATGGGTCGAGGGATAACGGGGTCGAGGAATGCCGCAGCAGCACAAGGGGAGCTTGGTGGATGAGTATTAAGGACAGGACAGGCGTAATGTAACTGGTCTATCTTAACTATTTGGTAAATCTCCTCCACTGACGATAGTGTTAATTAATCTTCTAGAATTCTGGGAATTCAAACATAAAGAGAGGGTAGATAGACCAAGTGAGGGCATTAATAGAGAACTATTCAATGGAGATGATTAACTTGAACGCAGGTACAAATCAGGATAAAAAGATCGTCAGAGAAAGAGTCATAGCAGATTGTAACCTGAATGGGCGAGAGGGAGTCAAAGCGAAGATGTCTTTGGGTGGCCTGCGTGATAAAGAAAAGCCAGGTTTTGAAGAGTACCTTTGGTAGGCCATTGTTGTTCAAGATAAGGTCGCGGTGGCTGGAGCTTTGTGGAAAACTGGAAAAACAACGAAAAGGGGTGCTATATGTTTAATTTAGGCATAGCGGGGACTCTGGAACACTTTCTATTAGAATGTCCAAAATACCAGTCTAACAGAATAAGATTCACCGGGAGTATGATGAGGATGTAGGATGGGAGTATGAAAGACATGTGGTTAGCGGGTGGCACAAAGGAGCGGATTAGTATGCTTGTCGCAGAGATTGGAACAATGGGGTACGGGATGTCATCAAGCTGTTCGTCTCAGAGTGTTGGGAAGAGAGAAGAGGCGTGGGGATAAGGAGGCATTTGGGATCACCAGGCTAATCAAGGCCTTCTAACCTGAGAGCCGCGACAAATGAGCAGCTGATCAAAGTGTTGTTATATTTGTCTCTATTGTAGTTGCTTTGTAACAAGATGGAAACTGAAGTTGTTCATTGTTTTTACTCACCTTTGTTATCTCCCCTTCTTGATACATGATGAACCAGCTTTTCTCCATCACTGAGTAATACTTGTATACACCCGTGTCGTTGTTAGGAGAGCATAGTATAGTAATAAATGCATATCCACCTCAAAACGAGAAGAATAGTAGCTTGATTACATGAAACAACCTGAGCTAATAAATACCATGCACGGAATGTGTAAACAAAACGTCATCTGAGTTCCAATGTATTCTACAGTACGTGGAGAGTGTATTATCACTAAATCACCCGCAGAGTGGAGACTCCACTCGAGCAGTAATTGCAAATTTGTTGCAAAGCATAACCAGCACAATCAAAGTTTAAGCCAATGGACCTCCGGGTTAAACCCGGAGGTCCATTTGCTGAAACATTGCTTGTGTGTTTGGTCAATATGTACAGAATTTGCAAATTATAGCTTGGGTGATAACTCCACTCAGCGGGTGATTTAGTTACAATCCACTCTCCACGTACTGTATGTGCCAGCAGGCATATAGAATACATTGGAACTCAGGGGACGAAACCCCTAGCTTGTCGGGTATTTAAAAAATTACGAATGTTTTCTTATCTCGAAGAAAGTGCTATTTATTTATTTATTTATTTATTTATTTATTTATTTATTTATTTATTTATTTATTTATTTATTTATTTATTTATTTATTTATTGTGGTTTAAAAACAATTTCGACAGCCAGAGTCATCTCGTGTGTCGGAGAGTTTTACGGGTGGAGGAAGCCGAAGTACCTGGAGAGAATTACCGAGTAACGGCTAGCTACTGTCAGGCTACCAAAAGTATTAACTGCGTGCACGTAGGGTTAGCATTGGTTGAAAACAAGTGTACAATCGACATGCGGTATGCCTTAGTACACAGTGCCACTGTGCCCCCACGTGTGCAATCGGGATGAAGGGCCTTGCCCAAGGACACAACACAGTTGGGTTCGAACCGGGAACTTCGGTTTGAAGTCCGATACCATGACCGCTGAGCCACTGCGAGCCCAGTATTATTAAAATAAGTACTAATATTTCATGTGTATGTTTAACAAATGGCTATTTATCAGATAAATAAAAACCTATTATTTTGAAGTAAAAACGCACCGGCTATAATTTTTTTTTTGGTGGGGTGGGGGGGGGGTGGGGGAGGGCACACAAACATTTTTAACTGGTCGAGTGCTAAATTATTTTTGATTGTACACATTTAGCCACATCCATAGAGACCAAATAATGTCACTTCCAAGATAATATGAAGTGCATTCACAGAAAATAAAGCCACTTATGGGTTTCTAGCACTCAACAAATTAAATATTCAGAAAATGCTTTGATAGTCTATCGCACGCGTTAAAGCTGAACAGTTTTCAAATATAGAACGCATTTAATCCTCTAATCACAGGTACTCGGCACATCCAGTAAAATAAATGAGTCAAAATCACATCGCCGCACTAGGTTATGTGAACTGCCCTTCAACAAGTTAAAAATCCATTTTTTAAAAGTTTTCATGGATCACAATACGAATTGTATAAAACGTCGAGTGGTAAATACAGTGCTGTGATTACAAAAATGGGCAGAGAAATTCGCCAGGATCGCGACGCTCCCGCAATACCGTTGCAATTCCCTGTACGCTTTCCTACCAACAACATTGCAGAATCAGAAGAAAAAAAATAAGCAATATTGAAAATCAGATGTAATTTTTGTTAGTCTTCCTTCCTCCAAACTTCAATTCGCATTATTTTAAGATAAGAACTCGACCATCTGATCTAAGTGTGTCGTGACTCGATCGCGACTCGTGTAATATCGATTAACCTATTCACACGCGTGTGTCGTTCTGTATTCAAGTTAGTCTCAAACAGCCAGTTTATAGTAAAATGGTTCGGAAGTTAGAGCCTTGGACTTCAAACCGAAAAATACACGATTCAATCTCGACCAGCAGCAACTTCGTTGTGTCCTTGGGAAAGCCACTTGGTCCCAATTACCAGCATGAAAGACAAGAGGCATGGAGATTTACATGAAGAAAAAGAAAAAAAGAGGAAAATCCAAGAGAAAATCAACAACCCCCACCCCCCCCCCAAAAAAAAAATTAAAAAACACAAATGATAATAATAATAAATAATAATAATAATAATAGTGATAATAATAATAATAATATTATTATTATTATTTTTATTACAACACGATTTCGTTGAATTAGAGCATTGAGGCTGTCCATAAATTAGTATATACGATACCACGTACCTGTTCTTAGCTCTTCACATCGTTGGAGCAGGAAGTCATTCCAATGTTTTGCTGCTATTTCCTCCATAACAGGGGATTTAAGGGGCATTAATCCTTTAACGGAACACCCATCAGGTATGGAGCTGCAACATGATGTACACATTACATATATCTATAAAATAATTACGATTTGCAGGCAAAAGCATCAAGCTACACACAAGGCAACAGCATACTTATTGTATATTGAAATATCCAGTGATTTCTACAAATACTTGCAGCTTTCATAATTTGAACACTATTCACCTATATTTAACGTGATTGTCACGCAGCTATCTTCTAAATAATGTGACACTAACAAGACACACCACGCAGGACTGCTCCCAATCCAGCGTTATTGTTTGATTTCTTCAAATGCATCTTGAAGTGGATGGTATCCATCCATCTAAAGCATTGTAGATGGCATCTTGCTTCACATCAGGGACGTCTTGTGACTAAAATATGAGAGGTTCTGTATATTTGCGATTGTCATTATCAATATCTATTTTTATCATATCAAATGTACAAATGTCAGCGCAAAATTTGCTTACCTTTTGTTAAATGGCTTGTACTTCTGTAAGTAGTAGGACATGAACCCGATCGTCCCTCATTGGGGGGACCCCGCAAGTGACGTCATGGAACGTGACCTTATGGTGCCATGTTTGGTTGTCATGGTAACCCGCGTGGGCGGCCATCTTGTGACGTAATCTCCATAGTGATACGTGGCGTGAGTGCGCATGCGCAGCGCGTGTTGTTAGGGTGATACGTGTTTCCGACGTCCATTCTGTATACTGGAGGCCGCCATCTTGGTTTCTATGGTAGCACGTGGTTGGTATGTGACCCAAAACCTTTTAACAAGACAGGAGTATGTTCGGAGGATATGTTCCTTTGTAGAAGAGTAATTTCCCGATTCGGAGAATTACCCAAATAAACCCGACAATCCCTCCAAATCACCGAAAACGACTTTATTTACTATGGATTCCCCAATTTATCGGCTTAGCACGTAGTGCTATAGTACCAAGGGGGTACAAGGGGTGCGTTCCTTTGTAGGAGAGTAATTTTCCTCAGAATTCTCGACGAATTACCCAAATAAACCCGACAAGTTGTACTCTTTCGAATTCTTTCAGAATTCTCTGCTTCTACGACTTTTTAATCATTTCATGAAATAGTTTTCGTCTATCTGGCCATGTTCCTTTGATCTAGAGTATACTCCAGTAGCGTAGAGGAGACTATCAGTTGGAACAGCTTTGCTTATTATTACTATATTTACCTATTCTAGTGTATTCTTGTTAGTTCTGACCCTATTCCAAGTACTCTTGTTGTTTCCTTTATCTAGATCATTTACATAAATTATAACTAACCAATCAGATTGCTTTATTTCCCATAATCTGTATGAAGAGCTATCTCCCTTGTGTATAACAAAAGCATTCCCAAAACCAATAAGCCAAGAGAGTAATTGCTCCATGGGCAATTGCTCGAACGACTCGAAGCTCATCAAGCAAATGAGCCTTAGAGCAATTGCTCTTTCGAGTGACTCGCACATATTGCTCGAACAACTCGAATCCCATCGAGCTAATGAGCTAACGAGCAATTGCTCGTTCGAGTGACTCTTCAAACGACTCTTCAACTCATTTCAGTATTTGAGGATACCTATGACCCGGTATTGTATTATTTGAGGATACCTATCGAGGATACCTTTTATAGGATACTTATCTGAGGATACTATTACCTATATCACAAGGCATACCTATCCCAAATATCCCTTATAAGCTAAATAGCCACGAGAGTAATTGCTCCATGAGACATGAGAGCGTCGAGTACCTCACAGAATTAGACTGGTGGCCTGAAAGCTTGAAAGGATGCATGGCACTATATTGTAATTGTTAATTGATAAGAAAGTTTACCTCCGTGTATGAAAGCCATAACCACGTGGTAAGAGCAAATAGTGTGAAAATCAAAGTGGCCATCGAAACAAAAATTGAAAGATCGCCAATAAGCTATTGTCATATTTTTCTTTTCTTCGTGAATTCCGCGGAAATTAAATATTTTTTTGGAACGAGAACGGTTGCAAAAGTCAATTTACATTATGTTTCTCATTTCGACAACCCATGTATGCAAAGAATATTAAAAACAGGTTGTGATGGAACACATGGACAATCAACTCAGCTTGTGGATAGCAATTATAAAATCTGAGGTGTAACTAAGGATTTTCACCCTCGATATTTTTACATGATGAAGACATTTTCGGGTGGATTGGAGCCTTAGATATCGATTAACGTTCTTGCTGGTAAACGCATGTGCATTGTTACGAGACAAGATTTTCTACTCGGACTAAAGTCATACGTGCCGTTGGTCATTACAATATTGGTCTGTGATACCGGTGTCGTGCTATTTTGGGCCCTCTATGACCGATATGGAGTACGATATGTCCTAATTAAATAAGAAGTTGGAAACCCCATGCGGCATAACGGTGACATCCCGTTTGTCCCACTTTGTTAATTTAAGCAGGGATATACAGTGATCAGATGAGGAGAAAGTTCATTAATTAATTCTCTGTCGGCTTGATCAACGTTTACGACTTTTTAATCATTTCATCTTAGTTAATATTAAAGTGGTGAGTTGTCGAATGGATAACTCGGGTTACAGAACCGATAACTTTTTTATTATCAATTAACGTTGACTCGGTATTGTACAGATTACCCGACCATTTTTCGTGGACTTTGCGCGCAGACTGCCGTTGAAGTAATGTGATGTTCCTTCAATAACTTTTTTATTATCAATTAACGTTGACCCCGTATTGTACAGATAACCCGACCATTTTTCGTGGACTTTGCGCGCAGACTGCCGTTGAAGTAATGTGATGTTCCTTCACTCAAAGAGTTATACAAATATTATTTCGTGTTCCAGTCATAGATATTCTAACCAATAAGTATTTAATTCTCATTGACACCATCAATACACCAACACAATTAGTGGAACTGATTGGCTTAATCATAAAACCACGGTTATAGTGAATCTGTTTTCATAATGGCTACAGTACGTGCAGAGTGGATTCTAACTAAATCACCCGCGGAGTGGAGTTATCACCCAGACTATAACTTTCAAATTTTGTACATGTCGACAAAAAACACAAGCAATGTTTCAGCCAATGGACCTCCGGGTTTAACCCGGAGGTCCATTGGCTAAAACTTTGCTGGTGCTGGTTATGCTTTGCAACAAATTTGCAATTATCCTCCGGTGGAATCTCCACTCTGCGGGTGATTTAGTGATAATACACTCTCCACGTACTGTATGTAACAAAAAATTCGGACAAATCAAGTCTCGATTAAGCAACATCTCTTGAGTTGATTTAACCCTTTACGTAACATGAAAAGCAGACGACACTTGCAAACAAAATTCTTGAATAACTATTTCTTTTATTTTTTGTCTCAAAAAATAAGTTATGACCCCTCATTGGAACGAGCTCGTTCCAAAGAGGGGGCATAACCTATTTTTGAGACAAAAATTAAAATATAATGATAATTAATTGGCGATTGTTGAGAATAGCGCTGGCCGGTTTTGGCCGTTACGTTGGGTAAAGGGCTAAAGAAAATGTATTTTTGTGATATTTGTTTTGGAAGTAATCGTGTGGAATATATCATTTGGTCAGAAGAGCAAATCAAATCAACTGAAATATTCTATACAAGTAAACCTAAACAAAGGCGACGGATTATTCAAACTCTAGATTGGTTCCAGCCCAAACACGCGTCGCATTTCTTAAAGAATTGGACTGCTGGCCTGAGAATTTGATCTCTCGTATGACCCGTGCTGTTGAACAAATAATAAAACAGACAGAAACTAGCACGGAGTAAGGAAACTCGGAATCAATGACATTAATCGGAGTCGGGGACCGACCAAGTAAGTAGCCAGTGTGACTTTGACTCCTAAAATTCTGATCTGGCTCCTGAATCTTAAATATTGGCTTATAAGTTGGCTCATAACTATAAGACCCCATTTCCTCCATTGCACACTCGCCAGTCACGACTTGGCTTGGAACTGTTGTGAACATGAATGGTTATTGTGTAATAAATATATTTTTTTATTATTTCAGAAACCACTTTTATTATGCAAAAACGTATGTAATTAAATGAACAAACGTGTGTGCTGCACAGCTTCAAACAAGAAGATCAAAATGTAATTTTACTACATTCAACTGACTAAGTGCTTGACGCCCATATTTGGGCTTTATGTTGGTGTACAGTTAACTGATTGAGTGTTTGACGCCCATATTCGGGCTTTATGTTGGTGTACAGTTAACTGATTGAGTGTTTGACGCCCATATTCGGGCTTTATGTTGGTGTACAGTTAACTGATTGAGTGTTTGACGCCCATATTCGGGCTTTATGTTGGTGTACAGTTAACTGATTGAGTGTTTGACGCCCATATTCGGGCTTTATGTTGGTGTACAGTTAACTGATTGAGTGTTTGACGCCCATATTCGGGCTTTATGTTGGTGTACAGTTAACTGATTGAGTGTTTGACGCCCATATTCGGGCTTTATGTTGGTGTACAGTTAACTGATTGAGTGTTTGACGCCCCTATTCGGGCTTTATGTTGGTGTACAGTTAACTGATTGAGTGTTTGACGCCCATATTCGGGCTTTATGTTGGTGTACAGTTAACTGATTGAGTGTTTGACGCCCATATTCGGGCTTTATGTTGGTGAGCAGTTAACTGATTGAGTGTTTGACGCCCATATTCGGGCTTTATGTTGGTGTGCAGTTAACTGATTGAGTGCTTGACGCCCATATTCGGGCTTTATGTTGGTGTGCAGTTAACTGATTGAGTGTTTGACGCCCATATTCGGGCTTTATGTTGGTGTGCAGTTAACTGATTGAGTGTTTGACGCCCATATTCGGGCTTTATGTTGGTGTGCAGTTAACTGATTGAGTGTTTGACGCTCATATTCGGGCTTTATGTTGGTGTGCAGTTAACTGATTGAGTGTTTGACGCCCATATTCGGGCTTTATGTTGGTGTACAGTTAACTGATTGAGTGTTTGACGCCCATATTCGGGCTTTATGTTGGGGTACAGTTAACTGATTGAGTGTTTGACGCCCATATTCGGGCTTTATGTTGGTGTACAGTTAACTGATTGAGTGCTTGACGCCCATATTCGGGCTTTACGTTGGTGTACAGTTAACTGATTGAGTGTTTGACGCCCATATTCGGGCTTTATGTTGGTGTACAGTTAACTGATTGAGTGTTTGACGCCCATATTCGGGCTTTATGTTGGTGTACAGTTAACTGATTGAGTGTTTGACGCCCATATTCGGGCTTTATGTTGGTGTACAGTTAACTGATTGAGTGTTTGACGCCCATATTCGGGCATTATGTTGGTGTACAGTTAACTGATTGAGTGTTTGACGCCCATATTCGGGCTTTATGTTGGTGTACAGTTAACTGAATGAGTGTTTGACGCCCATATTCGGGCTTTATGTTGGTGTACAGTTAACTGATTGAGTGTTTGACGCCCATATTCGGGCTTTATGTTGGTGTACAGTTAACTGATTGAGTGTTTGACGCCCATATTCGGGCTTTATGTTGGTGTACAGTTAACTGATTGAGTGTTTGACGCCCATATTCGGGCTTTATGTTGGTGTACAGTTAACTGATTGAGTGTTTGACGCCCATATTTGGGCTTTATGTTGGTGTACAGTTAACTGATTGAGTGTTTGACGCCCATATTTGGGCTTTATGTTGGTGTACAGTTAACTGATTGAGTGTTTGACGCCCATATTTGGACTTTATGTTGGTGTACAGTTAACTGATTGAGTGTTTGACGCCCATATTTGGGCTTTATGTGAGTGTTTGACGCCTATATTTGGGCTTTATGTTGGTGTACAGTTAACTGATTGAGTGTTTGACGCCCATATTCGGGCTTTATGTTGGTGTACAGTTAACTGATTGAGTGTTTGACGCCCATATTCGGGCTTTATGTTGGTGTACAGTTAACTGATTGAGTGTTTGACGCCCATATTCGGGCATTATGTTGGTGTACAGTTAACTGATTGAGTGTTTGACGCCCATATTCGGGCTTTATGTTGGTGTACAGTTAACTGAATGAGTGTTTGACGCCCATATTCGGGCTTTATGTTGGTATACAGTTGACTGATTGAGTGTTTGACGCCCATATTCGGGCTTTATGTTGGTGTACAGTTAACTGATTGAGTGTTTGACGCCCATATTCGGGCTTTATGTTGGTGTACAGTTAACTGATTGAGTGTTTGACGCCCATATTCGGGCTTTATGTTGGTGTACAGTTAACTGATTGAGTGTTTGACGCCCATATTCGGGCTTTATGTTGGTGTACAGTTAACTGATTGAGTGTTTGACGCCCATATTTGGGCTTTATGTTGGTGTACAGTTAACTGATTGAGTGTTTGACGCCCATATTTGGGCTTTATGTTGGTGTACAGTTAACTGATTGAGTGTTTGACGCCCATATTTGGGCTTTATGTTGGTGTACCGTTAACTGATTGAGTGTTTGGCGCCCATATTTGGGCTTTATGTGAGTGTTTGGCGCCTATATTTGGGCTTTATGTTGTTGTACAGTTAACTGATTGAGTGTTTGGCGCCCATATTTGGGCTTTATGTTGGTGTACAGTTAACTGATTGAGTGTTTGACGCCCATATTTGGGCTTTATGTTGGTGTACAGTTAACTGATTGAGTGTTTGACGCCCATATTTGGGCTTTATGTTGGTGTGCAGTTAACTGATTGAGTGTTTGACGCCCATATTTGGGCTTTATGTTGGTGTACAGTTAACTGATTGAGTGTTTCACGCCCATATTTGGGCTTTATGTTAGTGTACAGTTAACTGATTGAGTGTTTGACGCCCATATTTGGGCTTTAGTTGGTGTACAGTTAACTGATTGAGTGTTTGACGCCCATATTTGGGCTTTATGTTGGTGTACAGTTAACTGATTGAGTGTTTGACGCCCAATTTCGGGCTTTATGTTGGTGTACAGTTAACTGATTGAGTGTTTGACGCCCATATTCGGGCTTTATGTTGGTGTACAGTTAACTGATTGAGTGTTTGACGCCCATATTCGGGCTTTATGTTGGTGTACAGTTAACTGATTGAGTGTTTGACGCCCATATTTGGGCTTTATGTTGGTGTACAGTTAACTGATTGAGTGTTTGACGCCCATATTTGGGCTTTAGTTAACTGATTGAGTGTTTGACGCCCATATTTGGGCTTTATGCTGGTGTACAGTTAACTGATTGAGTGTTTGACGCCCATATTTGGGCTTTATGCTGGTGTACAGTTAACTGATTGAGTGTTTGACGCCCATATTTGGGCTTTATGCTGGTGTACAGTTAACTGATTGAGTGTTTGACGCCCATATTTGGGCTTTATGCTGGTGTACAGTTAACTGATTGAGTGTTTGACGCCCATATTTGGGCTTTATGCTGGTGTACAGTTAACTGATTGAGTGTTTGACGCCCATATTCGGGCTTTATGTTGGTGTGCAGTTAACTGATTGAGTGTTTGACGCCCATATTCGGGCTTTATGTTGGTGTGCAGTTAACTGATTGAGTGTTTGACGCTCATATTCGGGCTTTATGTTGGTGTGCAGTTAACTGATTGAGTGTTTGACGCCCATATTCGGGCTTTATGTTGGAGTACAGTTAACTGATTGAGTGTTTGACGCCCATATTCGGGCTTTATGTTGGGGTACAGTTAACTGATTGAGTGTTTGACGCCCATATTCGGGCTTTATGTTGGTGTACAGTTAACTGATTGAGTGCTTGACGCCCATATTCGGGCTTTACGTTGGTGTACAGTTAACTGATTGAGTGTTTGACGCCCATATTCGGGCTTTATGTTGGTGTACAGTTAACTGATTGAGTGTTTGACGCCCATATTCGGGCTTTATGTTGGTGTACAGTTAACTGATTGAGTGTTTGACGCCCATATTCGGGCATTATGTTGGTGTACAGTTAACTGATTGAGTGTTTGACGCCCATATTCGGGCTTTATGTTGGTGTACAGTTAACTGAATGAATGTTTGACGCCCATATTCGGGCTTTATGTTGGTATACAGTTGACTGATTGAGTGTTTGACGCCCATATTCGGGCTTTATGTTGGTGTACAGTTAACTGATTGAGTGTTTGACGCCCATATTCGGGCTTTATGTTGGTGTACAGTTAACTGATTGAGTGTTTGACGCCCATATTCGGGCTTTATGTTGGTGTACAGTTAACTGATTGAGTGTTTGACGCCCATATTCGGGCTTTATGTTGGTGTACAGTTAACTGATTGAGTGTTTGACGCCCATATTCGGGCTTTATGTTGGTGTACAGTTAACTGATTGAGTGTTTGACGCCCATATTTGGGCTTTATGTTGGTGTACAGTTAACTGATTGAGTGTTTGACGCCCATATTTGGGCTTTATGTTGGTGTACAGTTAACTGATTGAGTGTTTGACGCCCATATTTGGACTTTATGTTGGTGTACAGTTAACTGATTGAGTGTTTGACGCCCATATTTGGGCTTTATGTGAGTGTTTGACGCCTATATTTGGGCTTTATGTTGGTGTACAGTTAACTGATTGAGTGTTTGACGCCCATATTCGGGCTTTATGTTGGTGTACAGTTAACTGATTGAGTGTTTGACGCCCATATTCGGGCTTTATGTTGGTGTACAGTTAACTGATTGAGTGTTTGACGCCCATATTCGGGCATTATGTTGGTGTACAGTTAACTGATTGAGTGTTTGAAGCCCATATTCGGGCTTTATGTTGGTGTACAGTTAACTGAATGAGTGTTTGACGCCCATATTCGGGCTTTATGTTGGTATACAGTTGACTGATTGAGTGTTTGACGCCCATATTCGGGCTTTATGTTGGTGTACAGTTAACTGATTGAGTGTTTGACGCCCATATTCGGGCTTTATGTTGGTGTACAGTTAACTGATTGAGTGTTTGACGCCCATATTCGGGCTTTATGTTGGTGTACAGTTAACTGATTGAGTGTTTGACGCCCATATTCGGGCTTTATGTTGGTGTACAGTTAACTGATTGAGTGTTTGACGCCCATATTCGGGCTTTATGTTGGTGTACAGTTAACTGATTGAGTGTTTGACGCCCATATTTGGGCTTTATGTTGGTGTACAGTTAACTGATTGAGTGTTTGACGCCCATATTTGGGCTTTATGTTGGTGTACAGTTAACTGATTGAGTGTTTGACGCCCATATTTGGGCTTTATGTTGGTGTACCGTTAACTGATTGAGTGTTTGGCGCCCATATTTGGGCTTTATGTGAGTGTTTGGCGCTTATATTTGGGCTTTATGTTGTTGTACAGTTAACTGATTGAGTGTTTGGCGCCCATATTTGGGCTTTATGTTGGTGTACAGTTAACTGATTGAGTGTTTGACGCCCATATTTGGGCTTTATGTTGGTGTACAGTTAACTGATTGAGTGTTTGACGCCCATATTTGGGCTTTATGTTGGTGTGCAGTTAACTGATTGAGTGTTTGACGCCCATATTTGGGCTTTATGTTGGTGTACAGTTAACTGATTGAGTGTTTCACGCCCATATTTGGGCTTTATGTTAGTGTACAGTTAACTGATTGAGTGTTTGACGCCCATATTTGGGCTTTAGTTGGTGTACAGTTAACTGATTGAGTGTTTGACGCCCATATTTGGGCTTTATGTTGGTGTACAGTTAACTGATTGAGTGTTTGACGCCCAATTTCGGGCTTTATGTTGGTGTACAGTTAACTGATTGAGTGTTTGACGCCCATATTCGGGCTTTATGTTGGTGTACAGTTAACTGATTGAGTGTTTGACGCCCATATTCGGGCTTTATGTTGGTGTACAGTTAACTGATTGAGTGTTTGACGCCCATATTTGGGCTTTATGTTGGTGTACAGTTAACTGATTGAGTGTTTGACGCCCATATTTGGGCTTTAGTTAACTGATTGAGTGTTTGACGCCCATATTTGGGCTTTATGCTGGTGTACAGTTAACTGATTGAGTGTTTGACGCCCATATTTGGGCTTTATGCTGGTGTACAGTTAACTGATTGAGTGTTTGACGCCCATATTTGGGCTTTATGCTGGTGTACAGTTAACTGATTGAGTGTTTGACGCCCATATTTGGGCTTTATGCTGGTGTACAGTTAACTGATTGAGTGTTTGACGCCCATATTTGGGCTTTATGCTGGTGTACAGTTAACTGATTGAGTGTTTGACGCCCATATTTGGCCTTTATGCTGGTGTACAGTTAACTGATTGAGTGTTTGACGCCCATATTTGGGCTTTATGCTAGTGTACAGTTAACTGATTGAGTGTTTGACGCCCATATTTGGGCTTTATGCTGGTGTGAAGGTGCTACAACATAAAGACTTCATGTTCTGTAAATGTATTTCATATTATCTTTGAAGTAACATTATATCTGCGTGGATTTGCTTTGTCACAATTCATGGGAGAGTGCCTATAGGCACACACTAACTCCCGGCCTATAGGCACTCTCCCATAAATTTTAAAAAGGGAAAACACATGAACAAATTTTGACAATCAACAATAATTTAACATCCTAAGAAGTAAATCTGGCTTCTAAATTTCAAAAGTAGGTTCCAAGTCTGGCTTCTATTTTTAAATCCTCAGGTCGGTCCTCGCTGATCGGAGTCCTGTTATTTTTAAATCCTCAGGTTGGTCCTCGCTGATCGGAGCCCTGTTATTTTTAAATCCTCAGGTCGATCCTCGCTGATCAGAGTCCTGTTATTTTTAAATCCTCAGGTCGGTCCTAGCTGATCGGAGTCCTGTTATTTTTAAATCCTCAGGTCGGTCCTCGCTGATCGGAGTCCTGGCCTAGTTATTTTTAAATCCTCAGGTCGGTCCTCGCTGATCGGAGTCCTGTTATTTTTAAATCCTCAGGTTGGTCCTCACTGATCGGAGTCCTGTTATTTTTAAATCCTCAGGTCGGTCCTCGCTGATCGGAGTCCTGTTATTTTTGAATCCTCAGGTCGGTCCTCGCTGATCGGAGTCCTGGCCTAGTTATTTTTAAATCCACAGGTCGGTCCTCGCTGATCGGAGTCCTGTTATTTTTAAATCCTCAGGTCGGTCCTAGCTGATCGGAGTCCTGTTATTTTTAAATCCTCAGGTCGATCTTTGCTGATCGGAGTCCTGGCCTAGTTATTTTTAAATCCTCAGGTCGGTCCTCGCTGATCGGAGTCCTGTTATTTTTAAATCCTCAGGTTGGTCCTCGCTGATAGGAGTCCTGTTATTTTTAAATCCTCAGGTCGGTCCTCGCTGATCGGAGTCCTGTTATTTTTGAATCCTCAGGTCGGTCCTCGCTGATCGGAGTCCTGGCCTAGTTATTTTTAAATCCACAGGTCGGTCCTCGCTGATCGGAGTCCTGTTATTTTTAAATCCTCAGGTCGGTCCTCGCTGATCGGAGTCCCGGCCTAGTCATTTTTAAATCCTCAGGTCGATCCTCGCTTATCGGAGTCCTGGCCTAGTTATTTTTAAATCCACAGGTCGGTCCTCGCTGATCGGAGTCCTGTTATTTTCAAATCCTCAGGTCGGTCCTCGCTGATCGGAGTCCTGGCCTAGTTATTTTTGAATCCACAGGTCGGACCTCGCTAATTGGAGTCCTGTTATTTTTAAATCCACAGGTCGGTCCTAGCTGATCGGAGTCCTGTTATTTTTAAATCCTCAGGTCGGTCCTCGCTGATCGGAGTCCTGGCCTAGTTATTTTTAAATCCACAGGTCGGTCCTCGCTGATCGGAGTCCTGTTATTTTTAAATCCACAGGTCGGCCCTCGCTGATCGGAGTCCTGTTATTTTTAAATCCACAGGTCGGTCCTCGCTGATCGGAGTCCTGGCCTAGTTATTTTTAAATCCACGGGTTGGTCCTCGCTGATCGGAGTCCTGTTATTTTTAAATCCACAGGTCGGTCCTCGCTGATCGGAGTCCTGTTATTTTTAAATCCTCAGGTCGGTCCTCACTGATCGGAGTCCTGGCTTAGTTATTTTTAAATCCTCAGGTCGGTTCTCGCTGATCGTAGTCCTGGCCTAGTTATTTTTAAATCCTCAGGTCGGTCCTCGCTGATCGGAGCCCTGGTCTAGTTATTTTTAAATCCTCAGGTCGGTCCTCGCTGATCGGAGACCTGGCCTAGTTATTTTTAAATCCTCAGGTCGGTCCTCGCTGATCGGAGTCCTGTTATTTTTAAATCCACAGATCGGCCCTCGCTGATCGGAGTCCTGTTATTTTTAAATCCACAGGTCAGTCCTCGCTGATCGGAGTCCTGGCCTAGTTATTTTTAAATCCACAGGTTGGTCCTCGCTGATCGGAGTCCTGTTATTTTTAAATCCACAGGTCGGTCCTCGCTGATCGGAGTCCTGTTATTTTTAAATCCTCATGTCGGTCCTCACTGATCGGAGTCCTGGCTTAGTTATTTTTAAATCCTCAGGTCGGTCCTCGCTGATCGGAGTCCTGGCCTAGTTATTTTTAAATCCTCAGGTCGGTACTCGCTGATCGGAGCCCTGGCCTAGTTATTTTTAAATCCTCAGGTCGGTCCTCGCTGATCGGATACCTGGCCTAGTTATTTTTAAATCCTCCGGTCGGTCCTCGCTGATCGGAGTCCTGTTATTTTTAAATCCACAGATCGGTCCTCGCTGATCGGAGTCCTGTTATTTTTAAATCCACAGGTCGGTCCTCGCTGATCGGAGTCCTGGCCTAGTTATTTTTAAATCCACAGGTCGGTCCTCGCTGATCGGAGTCCTGTCATTTTTAAATCCACAGGTCAGTCCTCGCTGATCGGAGTCCTGTTATTTTTAAATCCACAGGTCGGTCCTCGCTGATGGAGTCCTGGCCTGGTTATTTTTAAATCCACAGGTCGGTCCTCGCTGATCGGAGTCCTGTTATTTTTAAATCCACAGGTCGGTCCTCGCTGATCGGAGTCCTGTTGTTTTTAAATCCTCAGGTCGGTCCTCGCTGATCGGAGTCCTGGCCTAGTTATTTTTAAATCCTCAGGTCGGTCCTCGCTAATCGTAGTCCTGGCCTAGTTATTTTTAAATCCTCAGGTCGGTCCTCGCTGATCGGAGTCCTGGCCTAGTTATTTTTAAATCCACAGGTCGGTCCTCGCTGATCGGAGTCCTGTTATGAATGTATATGTTTTCCAAAAAGGGGTGCCGAAATTGGGGTGCCTTCTGGAGAATCCCGTTTTTGTCAGATGAGCTATCGAGTAATTGCTCGATCGAGTGACTCGACATACTGTTCGAATGACTCGAATCCCATCGAGCAAATGAGCTAACGAGCAATTGCTCGTTCGAGTGACTCCTCGAACGACTCTTAGCCTCATTTCAGAAAAAAGAGGTGCCGAAGGCTATATGTTTTTCAAAAAGGGGTGCCGAAATTGGGGTGCCTGGGGATATGGCCATTGGATATAGAGGTGACGAGAATCATTATAATAAGGGGAGATAACTCTGTACGATTAAGTACAGGTTATGGGAAATCAAACAATCTGATTGGTTGGTTATAATCTATAAATAGGATCTAGATAAATGAAACAACAAGAGTACTTGGAATAGGGTCAGAACTAACAAGAATAGACCAAAATAGCTAAATATAGTAATAATAAGGTAAACTGTTCTAACTAATAGGCTCTTCTACGCTACTGGAGTATACTCTGGGACAAAGGAACATGACCAGATAGACGAAAACTATTGCATATATAGATAGAAGCAGAGAATTCTGAAAGAATTCGAAATAGTAAAAGTTGGGGTGGATTTTGGTGATTTGGAGGGATTGTCGGGTTGTTTGTGGTAATCAGATTCACTCTTCTACAATCGAACACACCCTCAAAACATACCCCGTCTTATTGCAGAAAAATTGGGTCACATAGCAACCACGTGCTACCATAGAAACCAAGATGGCGGCCTCCAGTATATAAAATGGCCGACGGAAACCCGTGTCACCCTAACAACACGCGCTGCGCATGCGCACTCACACCACGTATCACTATGGAGATGACGTCACAAGATGGCCGCTCACGCGGGTTACCATGACAACACAACATGACGTCACCAGGTCACATGACATGACGTCACTTCTGGGGTCCTGCCCGGGGTCCTGCCAATAAGGCCCGTCCGGGTACATGCTATACTACTTTGGGCGTTACGTTAGCTAAAGGGTTAAATGAATGACGCCTAGATTTTCATAGAAAAATATCACATTCTGCAGTTTTTTTTACTTTTTTGAGTGATACTGGTTTGCAGAAGCATCACATTCACGTCATAACGCCTGTCAGGTGCGTACCGACCGAGCAGATGCAATCTTACACGCATGGTCACAGTTTTGTCACTATTTGCCTTTGGTTTACTAAAAGGCACATTTTCACATTGTGTCAAAATGTAGAATGAGAAGAAAATAATGTCAATAATCACTTTATCGCATCGCTCACAACACTCGTATCACGGTCAGTGCCTTGATATCTTCGCTCTTTCCATCCATCTGGGTTGTCTCTTGTACACCGACTTCATTTTAGTTGGCTTTGCCAGATAACTTT
Organism: Pictodentalium vernedei; assembly: GCA_031216915.1. Taxonomy (NCBI): domain Eukaryota; kingdom Metazoa; phylum Mollusca; class Scaphopoda; order Dentaliida; family Dentaliidae; genus Pictodentalium; species Pictodentalium vernedei. Next base: position 564,470,944 of record CM062294.1, read on the forward strand.
TTAAACATTGAGTTTCTGAATCAGAAAGGAATACTCACTACAAATTACATAAATGGACGAATCCATTTTGCATTTTTATTTCATGCTGTTTGCTTACCTACCATCGAATTTTGTTTATTTCTGCCAAAAAACTCATGCGTACCGGGTTCCAGGCTTAATGTAAAATTGGTGAGTTCCTACCTTTTTGATATCCAGTGCGCAGCACAGAAACTGACTGCAAGATGTAATGTATTTCTGGGAACACATTGCCGAGTAAACACCTTTGTATTTCTGTATGACGGAAGGCACATCAGAAGGGTTCTCTTCAGTAAACATGAAAAACACAATCTTATTAGTTACGTAAAGATACTGTTAAAACGTTTAGTGATAAAACAGATTACCCGACAAACGCTTAATAGAAAACAGGAGATTCCTTCTTGTTGAATTGCCATTTCGTTGTGTTTATCAAAATCTGGATAACGACATACATAGGCTTTTTATGAAACGACAAGTCTGTTTCAGCAACGTATCCGCGTTAACATCACATTTTATTCTCGCCTGGTTGTAAGCTATTCTAAAAAAAGTTCTTAAAGGTCAATAAAATTATGGTTTTAAAATTCCTGACAATTCTTGGAATACATGACAATTTTTCCTTGGAAACTCCTTTGAAACTCAAAATCAACATATTATTCGATACTCCCTTGAGAATCTCAGTGGCAGTGTGAAAATATTTGAGGGAATTTACTCATCATATATCGTTCTACCAGGAGATTGGTTTCTGGGTTGTACAAAAGACGTCTGTCCTTCAAACTGAACACTCACAAATAATGTTGGAACGAACTATTTATGGAATGAAAATGAAGGTTTAATATACAGTACGTGGAGAGAGTATTATCACTAAATCACCAGCAGAGTGGAGATTCCACCCAAGGAATAAGTGCGAATTTGTTGCAAAGCACATCCGGCACCAGCAATGTTTCAGCCAATAGACCTCCGGGTTAAACCCGGAGGTCCATTGGCTGAAACGTTGCTTGTGTTTTTTGTCGATATGAACAAAATTTGAAAGTTATAGCTTGGGTGATAACCCCACTCCGCGGGTGATTTACTTACAATCCACTCTCCACGTACTGTATGTCTGTTGACTTACTTTACAGTATGTATAGAAATACAACTTTATCGCAGTGTTGTAGTGATTTCACAAATGGATTTGGCAAAGTAATATTTCTTATATACTATTACACACGTCACTCACCGTTCAGTTTTCTAAACAGACAGTTGTAGTCGTTGTCTAGTTGGTCTTCGAAGATCACCAAGACCTCATAATCATCGCCATGTTTTTCTTTCAAAACGCCTGTAAATGTTCTCAGACAATATCACAGTGTTGCATACCCCCAAGCCTCCAAGCCACCAGTTTAATTCTCTTAGGAATTCGGCGCTGTTATGTCTTGGACCCAGTTCAGTCCTTATATAGTCCGCCGCGTATGTTTAAATGAAATCGGGTGGACTATTTCAGTTGGTCGCTTGGCGGATCAATATTAATTTTCTTTGAATTTACTCAATCCAGACTTGTTCCAACTGAACCATTGATATTTCCTCACCCCAGCTGCCCTTTTATGATTACGCTGCGCAATTCCACTAATTGTGTTAATATATTGATGTTTTCAAGGTGAATTCAGTACTTATTGATTGTAATATCTATAACTTTGGCCGAAAGAATACCTGTATACCTGATTATAGAGAGATCACATTGTATCAACGATCGTCTGCGCGCAAACTCTACGAAATGTGGATAAAAACAGCCCATAACAGCGTCGAGTTCAGAATAAAATTCGACTGGTAGGCCTGAAGGCTGGGCTTACCCCGTGAAAAATTTGGTTTGTCATTATCATTGCTTGTTCTTTAATTGTCGATGATGTTTCCTGGACGTATATTTCGATTGAATAAGCCCACAAAGACAATCGTGAACACAAACTGAATACTACCACGCAGGCGATCGAAGACCGATTACATCCACAAGAAAGCGAGTCGATTCTGCCAGTAAGATGGCTGCAACCCGTTTGAGTCCACAGACGGCGAGCCAATTGTGTCATATGGGCACATTCGGTTAGGAGCTCCTACATGTAATCGGACTACGGCTATACTTTGTCTTTGTGGACTTATTTGGCCGAAACACACGTATTTTTCGATCGACTAGGTCCACAAGGCAGATGGTTTCTATAAGCTGATTACGTCATCTGAACGCAATCGGCTCACATTTTGCGGACATAATCGGCTTGCGGGCACAATCGTTCGCGCAGATCTATTCTGTTGAAATACATGTACAACAAACGTTCGTATTTACGTTCATTGAAAAGAAAGGAAGTGAACTAAGATAACTGAAATTGTGCCGCTTGCCATGGTGATTATCGTGTCATATTACTTTTATTGTGGCCCTCACTCCAAAACTTACTGTTCATGGTTGAACAACTCCTTCTCTAAAACATATCTCACATACTGAACGTTGCACAAAACTTAAGTCTGTGTCTTAAAAACAAGCGGGTATGACAGTGCATCAAGTACCAAACTCATGCTGATCTCACTTTATGATTGTTAGCAACTGTGAGATGATAATATAACTTCAACGTTTATTTAACCCTTTACCCAACGAATCGCCCGCATCCGCCCGCGTAATATGCAAATTCGGCAGCTGAAAAAATATTATTTTTCGACAAATTTCAACAAAACCATATCATGTGACCCTTCTTTGGAACGAGCTCGTCGAGCTCGTTCCAAAGATGGGTCACATGATATGGTTTTGTTGAAATTTTTTGAACAAATTTAAAAAAATGATCTTTAAAATAATAAATTTTGAAATCGTCTGCGTTGGGAAAGGGTTAACCGTAAACTACCTCGCCATCTAGAGTATGATAAGGTTTTCTGTGCACCAAATTAGAGGCAGTTTCACCACACCAGCTGTTTATGTAAAACATTCTTTATTGCCTCGGGTAACCGGCTACGGAAAGCATTTCACGATTGAGGGCGAAGAATCATATCATTTGACGCCTCGCTTCGCTATGCGAAGAAATATATCAGTTTTGTCATCACTCGTAAAATAAGTCATCTTCATATAAAAAAAAATTGAAATGAAACCCAGAATATAATAAGTTATTTTGATGAATTGATGGTAACATGGTCTCAGGTTTGCATAAGCTCCGAGTAGCACATCTCAGACCATGTTACCCTCCATTCATTACAATAACGTATATGTTCCAATAAGACCCAACCCATATATCCAAATCTTCGTCGTAAAATAAACATGGCAACTTTCAACTATCTCAGGCTTAGTAAACAAAACTTTCGTGTACCCCACAACGCCATCGGAAAATAATCACTGAATCAGATAAAGGTCGTATTCACTACAAAAATGAAGCGGTTTGCAAGTGATCCAGTGGACACAATAATTGCAAAATGGTCAAGGTTCCTCATTTCAAATATTTCGCGCGATGACGTCATACGGTAAAATGTGGTACTAGAGCCGTAAACAAAGAAAACAACTTAGTGAACTCTCGTCCAATCACAGGGCGGGGGGTTAGTCTTATTGGACCAGAGCGTATCATCTGAATTAATTAACTTATGATCATATGAAATGTGTTTGTCATCCCACACAATAACCAAATATAATAAATTAATAAATAGTAACCACATTTATAAAACTGGTTATGACAAATTTTATTTCTTCACTTCACATAGAATTAGCAAATGATATTCCTAGTCATATTTTTTCTCACGAGAAGTTTGTTCTTTGCAGCTATACATAAGTTAAGAAAACACAAAAAGGCGATACATTATCATCTTGCTTGCTACAAAATAAAAAAAAAAACCGTCAGAAGTCTATTGAGTTACTTTTGCTTTCATGTTTTTTTTCCATTTGTCAGTTATATAGTAAGCCTAGGAGTACAGATAATATAGCGTTACGTACAGAGGTGAAAAGCAGAATGAGTTTAGTTTCTTGTACTCAACAAAAATTTAAAAAGTATCCCATGCTCCGCAGTAGTAGAGAGGGTCAGCTTGTACCATTTTGTCCGGACCTCGAGGTCTGACCTAAGTCACTGACCTAGAGCCCAAAATACCTAGGCCCTTTTAGGCTCTTCGCACCCCTCCCCATGCCCAACGCCCAAGCCTGCTAGGCTCTCTGCACCCATCCCCTTGCCCAACGCCCAAGCCCGTTAGGCCCTCTTCATCCCTCCCTGTACCCAACGCCCAAGATCGTTAGGCCTCTACACCCCTCTGTACCCAACGCCCAAACCCGTTAGGCCTCTTCACCTCCCCCTGTCCTAGTACCCAAGTCATTTAGGCCCTCTCCAACCCTCCCAGTACCCAAGACCATTAGGCCATCCTCATCCCTCTCCGTGAGTCGCTGTGCCCAAGATGGCGGCGTCGTTAATGCGCATGACGTCAACAAGATGGCTGTGTCCATATTGGGCATGCGCAATAAGGGCGGTGCCCATGATATCCATGACGTCAACAAGATGGCCCCATACATCTTATAGAGATGTACTCACGCAAAAGAATATAACATAGCGGTCACTGATTTGAGAACGTGGAGGGGTGATAGGGGACTAACGGACTTGGGTACAGTGAGGGGTGATGGGCGCCCAAAAAGGCATGGGCGCTTTGTGCTCTTAGTTTTAATATGTATGGGGAAACCAATGAATACTTTTCATGTCACACACAAACAAAGTGTTAGATTACATAAACTTTAATTAAAATTGAAGTTTAATTTAAATTTAAACATGGCTTCCCTCATGTAACACAGAATGGGGAGGCTTTCAACGTCCCACCACCATTCCTCCTGTTTCAAATACATCTATGAATCTCATCGTGTATCTGCTAACTTTATCAACAAACAGTCATAACGGGTCTTGAGTTAATCCTCTTACGGTTGTGTTGTAAATAAACTGTGTCCCAAGGTTTAAATAATATACTTGTATAAGGAATATTTCGTTAAGATTGTTTTTAGAAACCAGGTGCGGTTATCCAATGGATAAAGTGTTTGACCATTGATACACAAACAAATGACAAACAATGTTTTAATAATATTGTTACACAAACATTTAAACTAAAGTGTTTACCCAAACAGATAAAGGGATAATCTGTTGTACAACTTTGCTCAAACAAGTAAACATTCGTGTAACCTTTATTGACAAAATTAAACGACAACGATTCCAAAACAACCCGCCATATATCTACCAACCAACAAATTTCTACCAGTGCTTTTTTTTGGAAAATACTTACTCCAAACAAGTGGTCCTCTGACATTATGTACTGACTTGGGACAACAAAAGACTGTTCAAGGCTCAAAACATTTGATTTTGTCTAACAATATATACAAAAACAGTAATTTTACATTATGATCGATAATTTGGGGAAATGTTAATTTTCGGATGTTTTAAAACTTGCCCCAAAGTTACGGTATTTTTATTGTTGAGAATACGAAACTAACCGTTGTGATTGTTCAACTCACAACAAACACGCACTGGAAAATACGTTGCCTCACTGATCTTTGAGAAACCGGAATAAATATCATAAAATTGAATGGATCAATGAAAGATGAGTTTCAGCGCGCCTAAAGCGCTCGACATCAGATTAGAAATACTTTGCGACACGAATAATTCAATAGAAAAATTTTGAAAATAAAATTGGTCATGGACTGCGCACATTGTGAGTGTTCGAAAATTGAACTTGGAAAATCGTGTTTTGAAACAGGAATAAGCCCAAATTCATCCTAAGCTATTATGGTAATCTAGTTTAAGAACTCTGTTTATTTTATGGTCAAATAAAAAAAATGCATTATGTCAAACAGAAAAAAAAATATAAAAATAAAAACTTTCCACAGTAGAGTGATTGTAGAATTTGCAGCGAAACACGAGAATTACCTCCCAGCCGTAATCTTTGAGTGTTATTTTTTATCTTGTATGCGCAACTTTGTGTCGGACCTTGTTATGATTTCTGGAATTTTTCAGATAATTTTCCAAAGCCGTTGTGAATTATAATCCCTTTATCTAAAAGTATGAAAAAAAGGTTTTGGGTTTCACAAAACAATGAGGAAAACCCACTAACATTATTCTGTTGAGCAAGAAACAACGACACCCGTAGACTGTGAGACGAAATTCGTACGCTACGGATTTATTTCCGATTGTAATATCTGTGGTGGCATCACTTTCAACAGCCACAGCTATATCGTGACTATAGGTCAAGCCAAAATAATATCCCATTTTCGAGTAATTTTTTCCTCGAAATGAAGAAATATAGACCCCACACCCCCGAAAAAAAAATACCATTCCGTCGCACGAGTTTTGCGGAAAAAATCAACAGTGCCCTCCTTTACCCACCTCTCGCTGTAAAAGCGGTATAAACGATGTTATCCGATTATCCGCAAAAATGGGAAGAGGATACGCGACTCTGTATTATCCACCCCAAAATACGAGATAGGTGTTGACCTGTGAAAAATAACCCCCAAGAGCAAGTTTAAATGTTTCAGCACGCCGAAGGTATGGACAATGTGGGTTTGAAAGCCATTGCGACCTGAGTAATTCATGAATCGACGAGAGTTATTAGGTTCCAGTGTGCGCATTGACAGTGGGTTCAGGACATCGAGCAGGAAGGGGGACTAGGAATTGTGCATAACTACAAAAAATTCTGTGTTTTATTTAGAAATATGGGTACGTAATTTGGGATCTATTGTGTTTGTGAACAATGGGTCACCTATCCCCTTTACATTTATACATCACTGAAATTTAAATGACGAAGGTAGATTTTTTCTTGTTCATTACGGTCTGACGCTCATCAAAACAGCCCTTCAGTTAATTGCGGACCAGTGCTTTAAAATTGACAAATACAAGTAATGTCCGGCCATCATTTTTCTCAAAGGTGACAATAATTGCTTTTAACTCAAGTAAAAATATTAAGGTGAAAGCTTGCAATTGTTTATCATGAAAATATATAATAGAAAACGATAAAGTGTGAACATGCCAATAGAAAGCCACACCCCTTTGTGATTGTTACTGTACATGTCAGGCAATCAGAGGGCAAGAAATCGTCACGTGCACCCGTCAAATGTGTTTCCCGATCTATTGAAAATATGAAGAAACTTTCAAGTTTGTGACAGTCATCACATCATTCATTCATCTTTCACGTCACACACATCATAACAGCATTTGGTCCGGTCAGCGCTCATCATCGTAGCAAATAAGTATTATTTAAGACAAAATCACTGCACTGAAAAGTGATTATCATCATATTTCAGTGAAAAAGAGCTAACTTAATAACACCTGTCACTTAATACTTATTTTTCACACTCGATCGTGAAAAAAGAACTAAGAACCAAGAACCATGGCACACATATATAGAAATCCTACAGCTACATCAGCCATCATCAAGGATAGAAAGAGAGAAGAGAAAAAGGATAAAAAAAAGTCCAGGAGAGAGGGAGAGAGCAGCAAGGAGAGTTTCTTCTGGTAAGGTGAGTGGATGTAATGATAGTAATAGTCAAACTATGGAGGAGTCTAGTCCAGTGGCACAGATAGCTTGTTTGACCCAAGCCGTCAACAGTCTCAATGCACAGTTGACAGGTCTCATGGAAGACATCAGGGCAAAGGATGAGCATATAGCTAGGCTCACTCATGCCTCAGTCATAGCAGCCAGGCCTGACGAGCCGAGCACGTCCTATATGTCTGGCACTGCCTCAGAAGTCATTCCACTCACCCCTGGCGCTCCTCCCAGGGAGATCCAGGTGGTGGGGGATATCCACCCATTCCACTCACCACTTTCAGACAAGGAAAGTATTGATGTAGAACCAATTTCAAATGACCAGGGCACCATAGATCAGAGCAGTTCAGATAAAGAGTCCAGCAACTCGGCAACCCCAGCAATCTCCGCATCGGAGGAGGACAGAAGCCCAAAATCCTATGCAGAGGTCGTTAGGGCTGTTGGGAAAAAACAGTTAATAGAAGCCTCTCTCCGAATGATCCGATGGACCCTCTCAATGCCCAGACCTTCAATCCCGACAAGCCACTGTCGGAGCTCTTCAGTTCTGGTAACAGCCCGGAGAGTCTAAACGAGAATAGTCTACCAGATAGGAGACCTTCGTTAACTAAAAACTCCCTTGGCGGGGGGAAAACACCTCACAAAACAAAAATAGAGCATGAGAACTCCGACTCCGATGCTGAGCTGCAGGAGACTACAAAGGCGGAAGGTTTCTCTGTTATGACCTCTAGGAGGACAAAGGAGCAGAGAAATCGCCAGCCCAATGTGATCTCCTGCAGTCAGACCCCAGTAGTTATTGACAAACTGACAATCGATAGAACTAAACAAACAACCACTAACAAGGAACAGTGCGCTCCTAGCGTACCCAGTCCCACACCCCTAATGGAAATGAGCTTCTCCGCGGCGGTCAAAAGGAATGCCGGCGGTCTAGGACAAATAAGAGACGCTAGGAAGAAAGTTGGTAACCCGGCTCCTCCCACTCAAAAATCAAAAGTATTGCCTTGCTTTGTTGTCGTTACAAGGGTTCACCCTGATACTCCCGCTGAAGCCATCACTAAGGGTGTCCAAAACTGCAAATGGGAGCGATTTACGTCCAAAGCAACTGGCAACAGCACATGGAAGGTAAAAGTTACTTGCCCAGATCCCGAGATAAAAAGAAGAATACTGACTAATGGGGTCACCATCAACGGAAGAAAGCACATAGCGGAGGAGTACCGATCCACTCCCCCAACAGTGCAATGCCATAAATGCCAGAAGTTTGGTCACGTTGCCAACAAATGCAGGGGGCTTGACCTGCATGAAGTGCGGACAAAACCATCTCATCAAGGCATGCAAGTCAAAATCCCCCTCATGCCCTAATTGTAAAGGTCCCCACATTAGCAAATACCGGGGGTGTCCCAACTTCAAAAAAGTTAAAACAAATATAGAACTGAAGAACCTCAACTTAAAAAAACCGACAACGCTTCTTCACCCCATACAATATGCTCTCTCGTCGCGGGGGCTCTCTACTCCTCCTTAATAAACATGTCAACACCAACCTGTCTGACATCTGTCAGGATGTCAGCCGTTCAGCTTCTTAGTTATTCAAAACCCAAATATCAGAAACTTTAATTAAAGCCGCCATTAACATCAACTAAAGCCACCCTCCATGAATAATTAAAAGACCGCAAGAACTGAACGCCCATCATGAATAAATTACAAATAGCCGTGTGGAACGCTAGAAGCGTTAACAATAAAAAACTTCAAATGAGCCGATACTTCGAAGGCACAGACATTGTCTGCATCTGGGGAAGTTGGCTTCAACCCAGCAAAAAATTTTCAGTTACCGGGTTCAGCACTATTAGAAGAGAGCGACAAATCATTAAAGGCGGCGGCGTTGCTCTTCTAATAAAACAGAACTTCAAAACTAAAACAATAAAAACAAATCACCTTGATGCAGAGGTGATTGCAACTGAAATCACAGTCGACAATAAAAACATCGCTAAACAAGCAAAATTGTTTCTGACACTGTCTTTGATTTCTTTACGAGGAAATACAAACACTGCATTTTCCTCGGCGATTTCAACGCCAAACACCTGTACTTTGGCTGCAACAAAACCAGCCCCAACGGTGAAGCCCGCCTCGAAATAACAAAAAAACATAACCTCCATGTGGATATGAACGACAACTCAGCAACCTATATCAGTAACAACCCACTATTTTCATCTGATATCCTCGATCTAATTATCGCCAGTGACTCTCTGATAAATACATCGATGACCACTGGGTCGGCGGTGATGACTTGGGCAGCGATCACCTCCCGGTCCATGCCTCATTGCAGCTAGGAAATGGCCCACTCAGGTACCCCCCCCCCAACTCTCCGCAGAAATTTTAGAAAAATTAATTGGAACCTCAACCGCGACAACATCGATGTGAAACTCACAAACATCCCCCTCCCCCATCCAACGCAGCGGAACTCGAAACCCAATGCGAGGAGAAAATCATTAACTCAATCCTAAACGAAATATGCCCAAAAGAAGAAGTGCGCCCCCTGGAGAAATACTATCTCGGGCGACACACTGTCACTAATCAAAACTAAACGGAAAGCTCTTCGCGCTCTTAAAACCGAAACTGACCCCGGTAAGAAAGCTGACCTAAAAAAAAACATATGACCGCCTTCATGGCGAAGTCAAGGAAGCCCTCGAAGCTGAAAAACAAGCCAACTGGGAAAAGATAACAGCCAATCTAAATGGGGCCCAAGATGCTAAAAAATTCTGGGACTCTTTCAAAATCCTAACTGGGCAAAAAAAACACAACAAGGGCGGCAAAGCCGCTGCCAAACCTCTTAAAAGGGAAGACGGTTCCTTCACGCGCATCGACAAAGACAAGGCCGACACTTTTGCCGATCTCCTAATAAAAACGCATCGCCCGTATCAAGGCGCGGGCAATGATGACGCCGTCATAAACGCAACTGACGACTTCATCAACGACCACCCTGAAATCTACCGTGACCCCAAATTCGATAACGAACCAGAAGACGGGGATGACGATGACCTCGTCACCCCCATCACCAATGACGAAATCATCAACGTCATTAAAAAATGCAAAAATTCGTCCTCACCCGACGAAGACGAAGTGAGCTACAAAATTCTTAAACAAAGCCCAAATTCCCTAATGGAAAAACTAAACAAACTGTTCAACGCATGCCTCACCCATGGCTACTTTCCCAAATGTTGGAAAAAAGCCATTGGTGTCATGATACCAAAACCTGACAAGGACCCCTCCGATCCAGCCAGCTACCGCCCAATCAGCCTCCTCAGCTGCATTGGTAAGACATTCGAACGAATCCTTACCAATCGGTTCAGGGGGCACCTTGAAGACAACGATTTTTTTAATAAATGGCAAAGAGCCTATAGAAACCGCAAAGAAGGCATCGAGCATGTCTACCGACTAGTCACCCAAATGAAAACCGCTATCAACAATCAGCAAATAGGCGCGTCAGTCCTGTTAGACGTCGAAAAAGCATTTGACTCTGTTTGGCACAATGGAATGCGCTACAAATTATCAAAAATGAGACTCCCTATGAAATTGCGCAGATTGCTATCCTCTTTCTTAAATGATCGCGAAATTAAAGTCAGAGTGAACAATGGAATGTCTGACAGTGCCCCCCTTGAAGCAGGCACCCCCAAGGATCCGTCCTAAGCCCCGTCCTTTACATCTTCTATGTAAATGACCTTAATTTCTCTGAGGATCGTGTTCAAATCTCCCAATTCGCGGATGATAAGGGCCTCTGGGATTCTAACAATACGGCCAATCTGCTCCAAAACCCCCTGCAACGCGCTCTAGATGACCTAGAACAATGGTGTGCCAAATGGAGAGTTAAGCTGAACGCCAACAAAACCCAACGAATCACCTTTACTCGCAGACAAACAAATGTGATTTTGACCTAAAACTAATGGGCAACACCCTCCCAGAATGCAAAGAGGCGAAATTCCTGGGCATCATCATTGACCAAAAAACTGTCCTTTAACAAACACATGGCGAAAAAAGCAACCAAACGCATCAACTTACTGAAAATGCTAAAGGGAACTTCATGGGGAGCCAACCAGTCCACCCTACTCAAACTATACAAAGCCTTTGTGCGCCCAGTACTCGAATACGGGGCAATCATCCTAACTGACCTTAACCAAACCAATATGGATAAACTCCAGAAGGTCCAAAATCACGCGCTTAGAGTCGCCCTCCGCGCCCCATGGCGACACACCCATCAAAACACCCCACGACAGGGCCGATATCCCCACTATCAAAGACCGCCTAGCCACCCCGGCCGCGAAAAATCATGACCGACTAGCCGACAGTGAACTAATTTCCGAACTTGGGGCCATTTGCGAAAGCCGACAAAAGCCCCAAAACTCCAATCAAAACTAAGGTCGCTCGAAAGAACTAGGGAACGAGAAGGTAAACTAACAGGCAGATTAAAGGGCTGCCTTCACCGACTCAACTAAAATCACAACATGTTTAAACACTGTATAAGGTTTATGTGTAAACACGTTATCCCTGAACAAAAACGCCCGCGATCCCCGACACCTCCAAATACTTTTAAATTAACCTAAAGAAGATCGCAACCAGCGAAGGGCACAACAGGAAAGAAACACCCTCGGGTGTGGTTTAGTGTGCTAAACCTGTTACCCTCCCGCTGCAATCTCATTCCCAGTCGCGGAAGCTCAGCCCACATAAAACGCTCGCGATCCCCGACACCTCCAAATAAACTCGAACTAACCAAAATAAGGTTGCAACCAGCGAAGGGTACAACAGGAAAGAAACACCCTCGGGTGTTGTTTAGTGTGCTAAACCTGTTACCCTCCCGCTGAAAGCTCAGCCCACATAAAACGCTCGCGATCCCCGGCACCTCCAAATAAAATCAAACCAACCTAAATATGGTCGCAACCAGCGAAGGGTACAACAGGAAAGAAACACCCTCGGGTGTGGTTTAGTGTGCTAAACCTGTTACCCTCCCGCTACAAACTCACTCTTAGCCTAAGAAGGTGAACTAACAGGCAGATTAACAGCTTAACTGTGGCTTTCTACCAGAAAGGGCTGCCTTCACCGACTCAGCTAAAGATTAGATCATAAATTAAACAAAATGTGCTATTTTTATCTTTTTTTATATTTTACATATTCTAATGAAAACTAATTCTGCGTTCTTCTTTCGAGCAGGTACAAAGAAGATACTTTCCGACCAGCACCCCAATAACCGCTATGGACACTATAATCGTTATGGAAACAATAACCCCCATGGTTCCTGAACAACCTCCACTCCATCCCCAAAAGTGGTCAACCACTTTAAGGGAGGCGAGCGTTGGTCCTGCGTCCCGCCTCTGCCCCTTTTTGTAAGCGCATTGCGCATCTCTTGTCCCAACCCAATAGGATTACAATGCAGGCCTGCCCCCGAACCAGGGAAGTTCGGGTCTTCTTTCTGGTGGTCCCCGAAAGGGGTCGTTGTTGTTTTCTTTCAAAGAGTCCAACCAAACAGAGACAGCCTGAGGCTGATTATACTTGCCAGTGATGGCCATCACTCAAAATCATCCTCGAAGTGGCAGACTATACTTGCCCGAAAACCTAGAACCACTGCACCCTCGGGGAGACGTAGTACCTTTGTCAGAGAACCCAACTTCTCACACTGGTCCTCACCCGAGGGTTCAACCGACATCAGTCAAGAGACCATCACGACGCAACCGGTGACACCTGCCGAGTACCTGAACCTGTTCCTCCTTCAACACGCCTAGACATGCGAGAATTGATCATTTACAGTCACTGAGGATCGAAAGGGGCTTGTTCCCCATACCGTCCCTGCGCGCCTTCGGCGCGTGAAACCATTCTTTTCGGCAAGTGTGTGACAAGACCTCTATGACAACGTCTGCGCATTTAAGCATTAAATAAAACTGATAATTAATTTTGAGCCCGCATTTCAAGATTTGAAGTCGGGGTGTAATGAAATAGCATATTTTCTGCAGACATTCTTTTAAATGTCGCCTTAGATTTATTCATGCAGACGCAGCTTATTTACAGTTTTTCGAACTTGAACAAACTTGTAAAAATTTTCTTTAATTTTGTGTTCAATTGAGTAAAACTGGTATTCGATACTCAAGGGTAGCCATAAATTTTCACCCGTTGTCCACACCACTGAGATATTTTATGACGCTCTTGTAAGCATGTTTAGCCGACCATAACTACCCCACTCCGACCACCCTTTGCCGACTACGAGCACAAAATCCAAATTAATATAAATGCTTCAATTGATTCTCTCTCTTTCTCCGTCCTCACCGCCCGCTTTCAGTCTATATCAATGATACAGTACGGATCGAAATTAATTGTTCAGGCATCATATTACAGCTTAAGTCGAAATGAAATCTGATTCATTGAATCATTCTCAAGCGCATGTCAAAATTAATTCCCGTATACAATTTTTGTAAGCATGTCCCTATGTGCCGCTATCAGCAGCTACGACTATAGTGTAACTTTGAGATGCACTCACGCACGCAAAAGAACACAACATAACGGCCAATGATTTGGGAACCTGGAAGAATGATGGGGGACAAAGGACTTGGGTACGGGGAGGAGTGATGGGCGCCCAAAAAGGCATGGGCGCTTTGTGCTCTTAGTTTTAATATGTTTGGGGAAACCAGTCAGTACGTTTCGTGTCACACACAAACAAAGTATTAGATTGCATAAACTTTAATTAAAATTGAAGTTTAACTTTAATTTAAACATGGCTTCCCTCATCTAATACAGAATGGGGAGGCTTTCCCCATCCCACCTCCATTCCCTCTGTTTCAAATACATCTATGTATCTAATCGCGTCTCTGGTAACTTTATCAATAAACAGTTGGGAGCGCGGTGGCTCAGTAGGCAGAGGTGCAGGCTGGAAGCCGAGAGGTCCTCGGTTCGAATCCCACCTGCGGCAACCGCGTTGTGTCCTTGGGCAAGACACTTCATCTCCATTGCCCGCGTGGGGGCACGATGACGCCGTATTCAAAGGCGTACTGCACGTCGTTGGTACGCATGTCTTCAACCTATCTAACTGTGCCTGTGCTGCAGTGCGGAGTTACGATGTTGGGGAGCTGGCAGCTGCTCGTCGTTGCTCGGTGGTTCTCTCCGGGTACTCCGGCTTCCTCCACCCATAAAACTGTCACGGTCATGGTTAGCCATTGTGCATAAATATGTGACCTTAAACATCAATAAATAAATAATAGACAATCAACAAACAGTCATAACGGGTCTTGAGTTAATCCTCTTACGATTGTGTTGAAAATGAACTGTGTCTGAAGGTTTATCCTTTGTGTATCGAAATTAAATAATATACTTGTATAAGGAATATTTCGTTAAAATTGTTTTAGAAACCAGGTGCGGTTATTCAAGAGATAAAGTGTTTGATCATTGATACACAAACAAATGACGAACAATGTTTTAATAATATTGTTACACAAACATTTAAACTGAAGTGTTTACCCAAACAGATAAAGGGATAATCTGTTGTACAACTTTGCTCAAACAAGTAAACATTCGTGTAACCTTTATTGACAAAATTAAACGACAACGATTCCAAAACAACCCGCCATATATTTGAAACTACCAACCAACAAATTTCTACCAGTGCTATTTTTTGTGGGAAAAATACTTACTCTAAACAAGTGGCTTTCTGACATTATGTACTGACTTGGGACAACAAAAGACTGTTCAAGGTTCAATACATTTGATTTTGTCTAACAATATATACAAAAACAGTAATTTTACATTATGATCGATAATTTGGGGAAATGTTGATCCTCGGTTGTTTGAACACTTGCTCCCAAGTTACAGTATTTTTATTGTTGAGAATATGAAACTAACCGTAGTGATTGTTCAACTCACTTCTAAAACGCACTCGAAAATACGTTGTCTCACTGAACTTTGAGAAACCGCAATAAATATAAAATTGAATGAATCAATGAATGATGAGTTTCAGCGCGCCTAAAGCGCACGACAGAATAGCAGATTGGAAATACAATCAAAAAGTTGTACATAAGCTTAAAACATCCGAGACAAGTAATGCCCGTGACTACTGGCACATACTGAATAATACTAAACAACGATCAGTGCCACAGGTATCAAGCAAATTTTTTCTTTTGAATTGTTCGTGTCGCGAAGTATTTTTATGTACTGTTTGGATGTTTTACTTTTCATACTGAGGGAAGCCTTCGAGTCAGCTTTCCTGTGTACAAAATGATATTTTCTAGCCTTATGATATTTACTCCTAGTAAGTAATAAATGCGGATTGCGTATCACTTTGTACATGTACTGAACACGTACACGTACATGTACGGTACACGCCATAAGGATTCAGTGTTAAATCGTGTACAGAGTGCAAAAATATCGTTTTTTCATGGTGATACAGAATCCGCAATTGTTTTGGGGCTCACAGATCGCACTTTTGACGTTCAAACACCCGTTGGCGAACGCGTAGATTCGACACATCGCTCAAAAAGTGAAAAATGTACGAAATGTTTAAGAAAATGTACATTAAAAATTTTTGTTGACGTTCCCATCGCAGATCAGACTATCGATTCATCGTTGGTGAACGCGAGCAAAAATGTTTTGCGGATTCTGTATCAGCATCAAAATGCGGTTTGCGGATTCTGTATCACCTACATTCGCCAACGGGTGTTCGAACGTCAAAAGTGCGATCCGATCGGGGAACCCATTTGCGGATTCTAGATCAGGAAAAATCGACCTCAAAACGTTTTCTCGACGTTCGCCAACGGTGAAAAGTGAGCGTAAAACGCCGTTACTCATCGAGGATTTTTTTTAAAAACCGATTTCGGCCTCCGGTACATGAAAAAAGGCGGTTTGTGGATTCTGTATCACCTGCGTTCGGGATCGCGTTTGGGACGGTCTAGGGTGCGATCCGATCGGCGAAAACCCGATTTGTCGATTTTGTTCAATAGAGTCGACTATGAAATCGAGTCCGATAAAATTGTATCATAATAGACACTCATGTTTTGTTCCGGTGTGAATGAAGGTTTTCGTTTTAATGATGACATTGAAAAACTTGAGTTTTAGAAAATTAGAACCGATGGAAATCATCTGTTCGCGTTTTGTCACAGTGAAATTTGTAAGATAAATTTTAAATGAAACAGTTCGTAGAATTGTTTCATTCAAATAAAACAGTTCGTAGAATTGTTTCATTCAAATAAAAATTCCACTATAAAACCTTTTTCACTCAGATGAATTTTAAGAGATAATTGTATTCTAGACACTCATGTTTTGTTTCGGTGTGAATGAAAGGTTTTCGTTCAATAGAGTCGACTATAAAATCAAGTCCGATAAAATTGTATCATAATAGACACTCATGTTTTGTTCCGGTGTGAATGAAAGGTATTTTCGTTTTTAATAATAGACGATAAAAGCGCGTTCCCACTCAATCAGGTTTAAGAGATAATTGAATTTTAATTTACTTGTTATAATGTTCGGAGATATGAATGAACCCTTTTAACGGATATAATTATTCTCAAACGCATTAAATCAGAAACCGGTTTCTTATACGCTAAAACTTTCAAACTTTTTCAAAGTTCGCCATTTAACGGATGTAATTATTCTCAAACGCATTAAATCAGAAACCGGTTTCTTATGCGCTGAAACTTTCAAACTTTTCAAAGTTCTCCAGTTCGTCACTGAGTGAATAATCGGTGATGTGATTTTTAACGTGTTCGGGGGCAAAACGCATTTATAGAGGTTTTATCATGTAAAATATTTTTCCTCAACTGGTTTTAGTTATTATATTAAAGACAGAAGATTTTTATTTACTTAAAACATAAAACATAAAAATAATTATACTTTTGATTTTGAAAATAATAAATAACTCAAGTTAGCATACTCTAAAGGAAATATTAATAATTTAGAAAACGAAAACATGTTTTTACACATCACAGATTCCAAACGTAGAGATCAACTTTTAAGCGAATATGAACGTGCCAAGAAGAGCATTCAATCGGCTGACAGAAGCAGACGTCTTGGAGAGATGGAATTGAGACGCAAAGCCACAAAAATATTTAAACCCGTGACGGAGGTTCAGGAACGAAGCAAGAAAGAGATAGTTGAAGAATTGAGACCTATAAAAGAGAGTTCTTTGAGAATGGGTTCGTTGCCCGGTAGTTTTACAAAACAGTATTCCTTTCAATCTACACCGGATTACGTTCCTATGAGAATCGAAACCGACGTGAGCGAGAGCAACGATGCAGCTTCGACTATCACCACTGATAGCGTCGCGTCGTCTGAGGATGGTGGTAAGAGAGATCTGTTGTTGGAATTTATAAGGATTTTGACAGTAGAACTTTTGTGGGCGACACAGAAGTCCAAGAGGATGATGATAATTTAATCGTCGGTTCGAATAGGTACGAATTAACTCCTGGACTGCGCAAATTGCTCCTTTTCGACAAGCCTGGAGATTACACGGAACAGGATTTCGACAATTACGGCGACATTCTGGTTCAGACCCACGCCATGAAGAGAAATAACGATGCCAGAGAAACGAGACCCAAAGCCAACAGAGGTTACAAGTGGACGAAAGTGGTGAAACCCATATGGGATATGAATAAGAAGTTCGTCGAGTCGGTGACTGGCAAAGGGGTGAAAACGACTTTTCTTCCGAGCGATTCTGACGCTCTGTCTCAGAGATTGAGTTTGTTGATGGCAAGTAGACGCGCTGGTAACACTGGATTAGATAATGAGATAGTGAGCATATGCAATGAATTGTTGAGGCAGCAGGTTTTGAATAAATGCGATTACAAAAGACTGATGAACGAATTGAAGGATTGATATATAATAAGTAGAGAGAAATAAAAATATATAAAATAAAAAGAGTAAATTTTACACTACAAAATAACAAAAGTAATTTAAACAACAAACGATTTACCAGTGAAAAACAAAATATATATTATAAAATATGTTGGTGATAAAGAACAGAGGATACGTCAGAACTTACGTTCAAGGCGGTTCTGGCATCGTCAATTCTATAATGCGAGCGTTCACGAGCGATGCAGGAAGAAAACTCGCATCGACCGCGTTTGAGGTCGGTAAGAAGATGGCTTTGGATGCTGGTAAGAAAGCCGCTTCTGAAGCCAGTGGTAGGATAGCTTCTGTGGCTGGCAAGAGGGCAGCCAACGCGTTGATCGACAAGTTGATCAGTCCGCCAGTGAAGTGAGCTATGTTAGAGCGATCGCCGAAAAGTTGGAAAGATTTTAAGGATGCTGTGGTACCCTTACAAGATTTAGCCAAAATGACGAGTGGATCTGGATTGAAGATTACTCGCGACTGTGTAATATAAATAAATAATAATATTTATAAAACTAAGTTTGAAAAAAACATAAAAATTGTGTTTGAAAAAATCTAAAATAACAAAAAAATAAACAAAGATGAACATTAAAGATATGTCTTGGAACGACGCCGCGACCAAGAGGTCGAATAACGAGTTCTTTCCCAAAAGCATAAGAGACTTGATAGTGGGAAAATCGAATTGTGGAAAGACCAATCTGTTGATGAATCTGTTGTCATGACCCGACTGGTTGGATTACGACAGATTGTTCATGTTTGGCAAGAGCTTGTTTCAACCCGAATACAGATTACTTCGAGAGTGCATGGATCGTAGATTGCCCAAGGACGTCATAGCCAGAATCTTTGACAGTAGGGAGGAATTCGACAAAAGTGAAGCTTCTCTTTCGACCATTTTGGACGGTGCGGTGATGGAATTGATGAAGAGAAATGCGTCTTCGAACGTTGAGTGTCAATTTTATGAGAACGCTAGCGACGTTCCGGGTCCTAGAGAACTGAAATCGTGGAAAATATTGGTGCGGATTCGACAAGTTTTATGTTTCTGATGATAATAAGACAGAGAGCAAAAATAAAATTAGAAAATAATAAATCCCCAAATAATTTAGTTTTGAAAAATAAAATAAAAATTAAAATATAATGTTGGAACAAGGAGAATTGTTAGAATGGATAGCCGAGAATACGGCTGCAAAACAATCCATTCAAATCGTGGTGAGTGGCAATTTGACTCGAACTGCGATGAAATTCGAACCTTTCATCGAATTGAATAGAGAGAGAAGATACGAGATGGCGTTGGTGAATCTGGAGACTTATTATTCCTTTCCCAACGTCACTGAAAAGAATAACTCATTCAAGTATTCCGACGGAGTGGATTGGTTGGAGATTCGAATTCCCAAAGGAAGTTACGACATAGACGATTTGAACAATTACATTCAGATGTGAATGAAGATGGATGGAAAGGGAAGCAACAAGATCAGACTCGCTCCCAACCCTTATACCTTACAGACGATGTTGGATTTGGAAGATAATTTTCGAGTGGATTTCAACACGGACGATTCTATAGGCAAGATGCTGGGATTCGATCGAAAGATGTATCGAGGCCACGTGGCATCTGAAAATATGGTCAACATTCTCGCAGTCAATAGCATTCTGGTGAACATGGACATGATTGCTGGAAGCTACGTGAATGGTAGCACTCAACCGATGATCTATTCCTTCTTTCCAAATGTGTCGCCGGGTTATAAGATCGTGGAATGACCTCAAAATTTAGTTTATCTACCAGTGATTTTAGACACGTTGTATAGTCTCAAAACCACGTTGATAGATCAAAATGGTGAACTGTTAGATCTTCGCGGAGAAAGTGTGACGATACGATTTCACATAAGAGAAATATAAAAGCAAAAAAAAAAAAATATTGTGTATATATATAAATAAGAAAATAAAATAAACGCAATATTAATTTACAAAAATTATTTAATATATATATAATTATCATTAAAACAAAAAAACAATTGAACAAAATATATTTAAAAAAAGAATTATGACACAATACGTGGTTAAAAACGTAAACATATCTGCAGGACAGAGGAAGAAACTTAAGAGAGCATTAACAACTCGAGGCGAGGTGGTGAGATTCAAATTCACTCACGAAGATCTGACGAGTGGCGGTCAGGATTCGATCACCTGGACCAAAAGTCAAATCAAAAGGATGGAGAAAGTGATTTGTGATGGAAGAGGGTTGACAGTGAGATTGAGTCCCGCTCAATTGAGATACAATTTGAGAAAGAAAGGCGGTTTCCTACCACTATTGGCAGGAATCGCCACAAAAGCATTACCCTTTGCCGCAAAAGCATTACCCTTTCTCGGAAAGACTCTCGGCATGGGAGCTCTCTCGGGACTTGCGAGTTCGGCAGTTGAGAAATTAATGGGTGGCAGCGGACTGTTTTTGAAGAAGGGAGGAGCCGTGTGTCACGTCCACATAGATGACAGCGGTGAAGGATTGTATCTAGAACCCGTTAGAGGAAACGGTCTCTATCTGAAGAGTGGACGGAACGTTGAGCGACTCGGCAAGGGTTTGTTGTTTGGTGAGAATTCACCATTTAAGAATATACCGATTTTGAGTATGTTATTAAAATGTAAAAAAATATATAATTATATAAAATATAAATCATAGAAAGTATAAAATAATATAAAATGGATAAAAAGGTGGAAAAACAATTAGATGATAATGATGAATATTGCGAGATAGAGTGTGAAAAAGATGTGGAAAAACAATTAGACACTAATGATGGATATCTTAGGAAAGAACTGATAAAAGAGTTAAATAAAGATCGGGATAGATGGTTGAAATTTAAAAGAATGAGACGTTTTCCACCGTCACCACTACCTTCTGAAGAGAATGGTAATGATGCGAGTGTTACCAAGAGATGCACCACATTCATTCATAATTATGATTCGGATAAACAAATGTGTTCTTATAAAAACGTAATATATCACAAAAAAAAGAAAAGAAGAATCGACGCCAAATTTGAGAAAAAAGGAAACATTATTATAATATATATGGGCGATAGTGAAGAAGGAAAACAAAAAACAAAAAAACCAAAAAAAAGTAATGAGATCTAGAGATGATCAACCTCTCTAGATCTCATTACTTTTTTTCCCTTCTTCTTCGGTAAAAATTAATCTCTCTATTGTTTATATTTCCAAGTCCGTTATTAGCATGTTGATGCTCGTGTCTTCTCCTTTTTCGAAAATGTGTTGAATGTTTATCTTTACTTTTTTGAGTTTTTTTACATCGGTGAATGTGCTCTCACCACCCGATTTGTTCACAAGTTCGAGTGAGATTTTTGGATATATGTAACTTCCGTAGGGCAACGACAAATCGTCCTTGTCGAATTCTTTATCTTTGGCGATGACGATTTTCTGTAGATCTCTTTGGTACTCATAAAACAAATCGAGCGTGGCTTCATCCAATTTCAAAGGCATGCTATATTTGTCATGTTTGTGCTCTAAGCCCTTCATCTCGACCTCATTCAATTCGATGGAATCGTGTTGTTGTAATCTATATATTTTATAACCGAATTTCTTACACGTTTTGACTGGTTTCAATTTCAATTCACATCTTTTAGGTGTTGTTGTCAGGAACGATTATTTGTTTTTTTTGTTTTATGAATTATTGCAAATAATGTATATTTTTAAATTTTGTATTTAATAATAATTTGTTAAAAAAGTTTTTTTTTTTTTACTCTTTATATATATATAAAAAAGTTTTTAATTTTAATTTTCTTTAATGTCCAAATTTTTTTTTGTAAAAGTGTTTTTTCTCTTTATATATATATAAATAAAAAGTTTAAATTTTAACGTCCTTTTTTTCTCGTATTAATTCAATTTTTTTTACGTTAAGGAACATAAAAAAAATTGATTAATTTCATCAAAAAAAATTTTTTTTGAAGGAATTAAAACATATATATATAAAAACAATTTTAAAACTTTTTAACAAATTATTTAAATACAAAATTCAAAAAAAATAAATTCTTACAAATGAAGCAAACAAATAAAAAAATGGAAAATTCAAATCAGAAAAGCATACCTCATTTAAACGAGATTTGTAAAAAATAAAAAATTCCACATTTCAGAAATCATAGAACCAAATCAAAAAAATTGAAGTCATACAGGAATATCGTTTGCGAAACGATGAAAGAAAAAAATCCAAAGATCGGAAGTGGATAAACTTAAACAGTCAAAAAATGCATTGGTTGTGAAAAATGAGAAGACGACTAAACGTAAAGCCATTGAAGAACTTCAAATTTCAAAAGAAAAAAAAAAAAAAAACTAAAACGAAAACGAGTGATGCACTTCAGAATCTAGACAAACGAGATATATTGAGCGAAATTCGACAGGCAATCAACGAAGGGAAAGGAGAAGAATATGTAGCACGACTCGTCATGGAACTATTCCTATCGAAGCCCGTAGAACGGGAGAATGCAATCAAAGGCGTTTTTAAAACTTTCGACGTGGTTCCCTCGTTCAAGAAAGTTCATCCGAAATTGTTCATGGAACAGGTGAAGAAAAAAGTATTGGATTTGTTTCGCGAACACATGAATGTGGGACAAAAAATTAAGATGATACTCCATTGCGTGATGAATAAAATCGATGTGAAGTCCGGTGAGAGCATCGTGAAAAATGCATATTTCAGATCTAATGTCGAACCCGTACTTCGAGGTTCAGATTTATCGGACGTTTTTGAAAAGATGAAAGACAAGATGTTGACGTCTCTCGTGAATTATCAACATGAAGGTAGCAATTGGACATTCAATGAGGTGTTGAAACTCGAAATTCATATAACTAAAAACGATTCATTGAAAGGGCCTTCCTACGTGGAATTACCATATTTCTTAGCTAAAAAAAATGCTGTGATCAACGTGAGAAATAAAGATGATCAGTGTTTTAAATGGGCAGTCACCTCCGCTTTATACCCTGTCAAAATGAACTCCGATAGAGTTTTTCATTACGAGGAGACTTCTAAAAATTTCGATTGGACCGGAGTGACTTTTCCAACGCAGTTAAAACACATCAAACGTTTTGAGGCTCAAAATCCCACCATAGCAGTGAACGTCTTGTGATACGATGATGAAAAACGAATGATCTATCCTCTCAGACAGACTTCGTATCTCGAAAGAGAAAAGATGATTATTTTATTATTGATTTCGAATGGTGACAATCATCATTATTGTTGTGTTAAACATCCGAGCCGATTACTATCAAGACAAAATAATAAACATAAAGGAAAGATATGTTTATGTTGCAACTGCATGAACGCGTTTCACAGCGAAAAATCGTTAGCGAAACATCAGGAATATTGCAACGAAAATCAAGGTGTCGCCGTCAAAATGCCCAAACCCAACACCATCGTGAACTTTGAAAATCGGAATAGAAGGTTAAAAGTACCATTCGTCATGTACGCCAATTTCTAATGCTTCACTGTGAAAATGAGTTCATGCCAACCCGACACTCTTCAAAGTTACGTCGAAAGATATCAAAAATACACGCCTTCTGGGTATTGCATTTATGTGAAATGCACTTTCGACTCACAACACGACATGTGTCCCTTCACCTACACGAAACGGTGCGAAGACGAGAGCGGTGGTAAACAAATCATCAAATTCGTGGGCTTAAGACCCAAACTGTATGCTTATCGTCTAGAAGATGAAGAGATCAAGAAGTGCAAAGGGGTTAAAGCGTGCATGGTGAAGAAAACCATCTCTTTCCGATAGTATAAAGATTGTCTGTTAGGAAGTGGTCCGGTGTATAAGACTATGAAATCGATTCGAAGTGAAAATCACGACTTGTATACCGTAATAGTCAACAAGATTTTGCTGACGGCCGACGACGATAAGAGATTCGTGTTAGACAATAAAATAAGCACTTTGGCACTCGGACATTGGACTTTGGATCTAATTTTAGACGATAGGATTTCAGATATGATTGAGGATGATAGGATTCCAGAAAGTCAAGAGGATTTAGACAGATTCAAGATTATGGAAGTCGATAAAGACATAGAGAGAGTTAGTTTAAAAAGAAAAAGAAAAACATAAAAAAATAACGTCATTTTAGTGAATTATAATAAAATAAATAAATTTTAAAAAAAATATACACATTTATGAATAAGAAAATAGAGATATCCGTAGAAGGTGTCGTCTTACCTAACAAACCCCTATCCAACATCGATCTGTTGAATGCGACAAAGGATTTGAAAATCAAAGATTTTCTAGGCGTGTTTTCTAGGCGAGAAATGAAATCGGATCTGAATGTGGGATTCAACAAGACATTGAATCTCTTGAAGGTCGATGACACGGATGCGGAGTCAACCGCGGTCAACAAGGGCTACGTAGATTCTGCCGTGATACGATCACAAGAATATGTATAATCGCAAGTGGATGATCTCTACCTGAACAAACAATCTGGCAGAACCATGAAGGGTGGCATCAACATGAACGGTGACAATTTATTCAGTCTCAATCATGATCACGAATTCGATTCCAGCACAGTCAGCAGGAAGTACGTGGATGACAACTCGGTCTGGAGAAAGGGCGACATCATGGAAGGTAAACTAGATACGGGCGGACATGTGCTCACGAATCTACCGGATCCCATGAACATGACGGATGCCTGCACCCTGATTCGGTGGTGGAAAGAGTCAAATACACTAGACAATTGATCACCGTGTGGACTGAGGAGGCCGACACGTTAGAGGAGGGAAAAAACGAGTGGTCTTTCGGAAATGGAGGTAGCGGATCACAACATGGTCAGGTGGGATATCCCATGCCGTTAGGAGGTGAAATCATATGAATGGGCCCGGCTTCCACAGATTTGAATAACAGAGCAGTCGTCAATCTCGCGGTGAATGGAGTAGAGAGTGATAAGAAATACAGCGTTGATAAGACTGATAATCAACACGCGAATGTTAGCACATTTGGCACGCCTCTCAAAGTGAACGCTGGAGACAGGATTAATTTCGTTATGAAAACCAATAATCCCGAAGCCGCCACTTCTGTGGTGAGTCTACTGATCGAACTAGATCCTTTGAACAAACAGTGAATGCATGGAAATAATTAATTTAAAAAAATAATGTGTGATTATTAAAAACAAAAAAAAAAGTAATGAGATTTAGAAAGATGTTCAATCTCTCTAGATCTCATTACTTTTATTTTTTTTTGTTTTTAATAATTACTCATTATTTTTTTATTTTGTTTTTAATTTTTTTCACACACGTCTCTCATCAAATGATCGACATCTTATTTGCATCCAATTCAAATTGTAATTCTCTGTCCGACAGGACCAGGGCGAAGGCTTCGGTTTTTCTCGGCACATTCCTATCGAATTGCATCTTGATCTGAATGTCTAAGACGCTACTCTTGAGTCGTTCACTCTGTTTACTAACGTCGAATATGAACATGGGATACATCGACTTGTATTCGCCGGGAGATATGTTAGGGTTGCTCATCAATTCGTCTAGACCATGATACTTCTTTCTAAAATCAGCGGCATTGCCGTACAGTCTGCAGAAATCGTTCTTGTCGAACAACGTGTTGTAATCCATTGCTGGATATCTCGTGGCGTTCAGAAACACTTGCATGTTTCTCAAATTGCAGTGATCGAACAGCGACACATTCTTTTCCTGAGACCCGTCCCTATCGGTCTGAAATGCAACCACGATGAAATGCGGTCTCACAGAAGCGGATTGCACCATCAATCTCCAATTGAAGTGATTTGTAGAGGGTGGAATGCTAGCCATGTCGCACTGTCTCATTCTAACTCCCACAGGTAATTTACCCTTGGATTCTATGATCTTGTAGAGACGCATTTTTTTCCACGATCGAAGGCTCCACGTGCAGAACGAACCACGATATCTTGTGTAGAGTTATCTTACGCGCATTGGTCGCAGTGAGTCTCACTATCACGTCGTCGTTTCCTTTACGAATCAACGTCAGATTGTGTTTGAATCTGTACATGATGTTGTTGTAATCGTCTGCAAATCCGAAGATGTGTTTCAAAGGTATCCTGAACGAAAATGTTCCTTTAGGTCTGGACGTCTTGACGACATAGTCGAATATCGCGACGGCGCCAGCGCTAACCAGTGTCTTTCATCCACAACTGTTTAAGTCCTCTGGATTTCGAAAAAATCATCCGGATACGTCAAGAGTCTGAACATCGTGGTGGCCTGACCGGGATGAAACACAGATTCTATCTCTTGTCCGGATAGCAAGTATTTTATATTACTGAATAGATGTATGATGCCATTATTGGCTAGAGTAACCGCATTTTTTTCCACGATCGAAGGCTCCACATGTGGAACGAACCACGATATCTTGTGTCTGTCTGTCGTTTTTAGTTCGTACTTCTTGAGAATTACTCGTCTCGGTAACTCTCTTACACTTTATGCAATGCATTTTTTGAGAGTTATTTAAATTAATTTCGTTTTTATTTTATATATAAATTTAATATTTCTTTTTTCTGTTTTTATTATATATATTTTTTCAATCACTGCTCTTGAGTTCTATCATCTTACTGAATTCCTCCCTAGCCTCTTTCCTCCCCTTTTCCACTAGAGAATCCTTCATCTCTTCCTTCATGATCTGATGAGTCTTGATTCTTACGGCTTGTTTCATGGCATCGTATTTCGTTTTCTCGCTCAATATCGTGAAGTATTCTCCGTCTGATATCCTACCGTCTTTCAATGCCATCGAGATCTTTTCGGATATCATGTCGATCTTGGAGTCGGCCAAGATGCGAATCTTTTTATGTTTCCTAGCTTTCAGATATAATTTCCTACTCAAAAAGTTTCCGAGCGTGCTGAACAATCCGGCGCCGAGAGCCACTCCTTCTATGGTCAATACGATCGGAATGCCGACCGCAGTTGACAACAATCCAATGCCGGCCGCGTGTAAACCCATGGAAATCGTGATGAGTGTCGTGTTGACTGCGTTGACGAATTTCAGGAAACGCGAATACTTCTTCTTGATAGAACGGCGAGAATCTCTCTCCTGAGTCAGATACAAGTGGATTCTACTGAGTTGATCGATGCGATACCTCTCTCCTCTTTCTTTCTCTTCTAGCGATGGCACCGTTGACAAAACGCCATTTGGCTTCTCATCCTCGTCGTCATCTAGCGTCGGATACAATTTATTTCTGATTCTCATTTTTATGTTTTTTTCTTTCTAATATTAGATAAAAAATTTTATGTGTGTATTTGTTTTATTTCTATTCTCCCTTATTTATATTCAACGAGAAAACTTAGACGTATGCTTCATTCAGCAATATATTCATGATGCATCACTTGTCTTCTAAAGTCAGACTTCTACACGCCAATTTCAGTTCTTCTGAAACTGTGGGCTTGTCTCGACCCTTACAGAAGACTAATCTCCTCCAAAACGTGATCACGTCGTCGAATCGAACGTGTTCGAACGCCGGTTTGAAATACTTGACGACCATATCTTCCTTTTCCATCGTCAGACACGAATGATTCTCATGATCGAAGTCTAGATGATCTCGACATCTGACACATCGTTCTAACAAGAGGCGACCTAGTTGTTTGTTCACGCAGAATGCGTAGGCTCTCATCAGCATTTTTAAAAGAAACCTTGCTCTCAAAATCTGGGAATTGTTCATGACTTACGAATATTTTATTATCTATTTCGATTCGATATTATTTTTAAATAACTATTTATTTATATATTTTTTTCTCTCCTATATATATCAATCACTTTTTATTTCCTCCTGACAAAACCGATTCTATCACTATTCGCCCCACAAAACTCGTGAAGTGAATCGACAAATCGGGTTTTCGCCGATCGGATCGCACCCTAGACCGTCCCAAACGCGATCCCGAACGCAGGTGATACAAAATCAGCAAACCGCTTTTTTCCATGTACCAAAGGCTGAAATCGGTTTTTAAAAAAATCCTTGATGAGTAACGGCGTTTTACGCTCACTTTTCACCGTTGGCGAACGTCCAGAAAACGTTTTGAGGTCGATTTTTCCTGATCTAGAATCCGCAAATGGGTTTCCCCGATCGGATCGCACTTAAGACGTTCGAACACCCGTTGGCGAACGTAGGTGATACAGAATCCGCAAACCGCTTTTTGATGCTGATACAGAATCCGCAAAACGTTTTTTGCTCGCGTTCACCAACGATGGATCGATGGTCTGATCTGCGATGGGAACGTCAACAAAATTTTTTAATGTACATTTTCTTAAAAATTTTGTACATTTTTCACTTTTTGAGCGATGTGTCGAATCTACGCGTTCGCCAACGGGTGTTTGAACGTCAAAAGTGCGATCTGTGAGCCCAAAAACAATTGCGGATTCTGTATCACCAAGAAAAAACGATATTTTTGCACTCTGTACACGATTTAACACTGAATCCCTACGGCGTGTACCGTACATGTATGTGTACATGTACAGTACATGTACAAAGTGATACGGAATCCGCATTTATTACCAACTACTCCTGTCTACCTTACATAGATTATTGATCTGCAGTGTATTGTTTTATTCTTCTAGGGCCAAAGGTAACATTTGCTGCAGACAAGATTATTTTGCTGATTGTCTCTGCAACGTCGTCGCCCTTTTTTGTGTGAACTGATTCGCATTCTGTCCGACAGCTTCGATGATCTTATGCAATTCATCAACCAGTCCCTGGTCGATATTTTGCACGAAATTGTGCGCCTCATGCAATGACCATAGTTTGAGGGAAGCATCTTCCTCGCTTACAGTGTTTGGTTCGCAATTTCCTCCTCGTCTTTTCCCGGAGTTATCATTGCTTGCCTTTGCAAAGCATGGCTTCTGAATTATAATTTCTATTGGATTATGAACATCAGAGAATAAACTTGAGAATTCTAGTACTGAGAAGTTATGAATAAGTTCAAAGAATGTTGCTGTTGCTCTACAATAGTCGACTACACTACTCCCTTTACAAGTTAAATGGCCAACACACCTATCATTTCCTATTCGCCCATTGACTAAATAAAACTTGCACGATTTACACAGCCCGACGAGCCGTCGTCCAAAATTGTTAATACCCATATCCTGCGATTTTCTAATTGGGATATTTAAGGGTTGGGAAAATAAATCATCTGATAAATCAATCGGAGAATCAACATCAGTAAAACACAACCTTGGATCAAGCTCAGCGTGCTGGTGAAAATCTTGCATTTCGGCAACTCTGGTGTTGAAATCTCCAATAAGAGAGACAAGTTTCTTTGGGCGTCCTCCGGAATTATTGTGAGGTGAACTAGTTATGTGTTGAGTTTTTAAAGAATAGTGCATGGCTGGGAGTTGACTACGCCCATATAGTGCCCAGTGAGGTGGTGTAGTTCCCGCCGCGAAGCGGAGGGAACTACACCACCTCACTGGGCACTATATGGGCGTAGTCAACGACAAGACATGCACTAATCCTTATATTATATCGAACACCCATCAAGAAAAACATCTGTCCGATTTGTTAATCTATTACCAAGGTAGCAGACCTACCAACCAGCGTTATATAGAAAAAAATACCATGTAGTTTTCTTCTTCCAAAATACGGCTAACTTGGATTGTTGATATGAGCAGAAGACAGATTTTGAATCGGTCGGCAAGAGTAAACAAACATTTCCCCCAAACGGAACTGTGTATTCTAGAATCGCGCAACTCGCGAATGAAAACGAAAATTTTCGAAATTTGACTACGCAGTTTGATAATTTCCACACATTTGTCACACATGTACATTACCGATGGGGTCAGCACGGGATACAAACTTCGAAGAAACATACAATTAAATAGCGAAATAATATGAGAAATAATATGAGCAGCGAAACAAACGATGTTTCATATCCGGACGCGTTCTCATGAAAGTTGGACCCAGGTATGGATCATTCTCTTCGAAACGAGATATGGATCATCTTCTCAAGGAATAAAATGAACGCCTCGAAAAATGTGACTTCAACAATGGAAAAGCGATAATTTTTCCACAAAGATTTCTTTCCGGGTCGTTTTGTGGATGTTGTGCCTCTGTGAATCCATTTTTAAATTTAGCCTGATCAGTTTCATTCGCCCAGTATGAAAAGAAAACTGATATAGTAGTGTGCTAAAAATAGAAAACGTGTAGTACCTGGGTGTAGTGCCTGGTCAGTTCTGTGGATGCAAACTACACGAAATAGGGTATCATCTTTTAGCCAATCAGAATGCAAGGAAGTCACGTGAGATATAATATTTTCAGATATGTCAGTATGGTTCTCAGGTTGGGTGGTAGGGGTTGGAGTGTATAGTTTGTTATCAATAAATAGCTTATCTTTCACTAGATGAGCTTTCTGTCCATTTTTAATGGATTTTCTTAACACCGGGTACAGTTGTTTTCTCTTCTGCTCTATTTCGGGGGGAAATTGTTCATTAATGTAGAAAGCTGTCTCCTTTAGTTTATTACTGCGTTTTCGTACAAATTCACGATCCTCAAAGAATGAGAATTTCCCAACTATTGGTTCCGTACGCGACTCTAATTTTTGTCCACAGCGGTGCACACGTTCGAACTCGATTTCGTCAACTCTGGTTATAGCCAGTTCATTCGACATGAAGACGCGCAGTACCTTTTCACAGTTCACGTCATCGGATTCGGGAATCCCTGTAAATATAAGGTTATGACGCATTGGCCGGCATTTCAGGTCAGTGATAACATCCTTGAGCTTACCATTGTCTTCTCTGATAGACTTAATCTCCTCAGCCACAGAACTATTCGCAATATCTACTGGAAGCTTACTGATACTTTCTTTTATCGATTGGATTTACGTTTGCTGACGCAAGGTTGAATTGTTCAGCGAGTCATATTCTGTGGACACGAATTCCATACCATGTTCAATTTCACCAACTTTGGTATTCATTCGTGCAAAGTCCTCCTCCATTGTAACGTACCTTAGGTCAATCTTTCGTACAGTTTGGATCAAGTTGGAGTGTCAAGTTTAGATGCACCATTCCCCGACTTGTCATTTATCCAACTTTTATCGACCTGCTGACCAGTGTACCAGAATCTATGAAGAGGTGAGTGCATTTGTTGCTCCAAATAATAAAGAATATACCCAACCTGTCTAACTAATGGCAAACCAAGATCTTCTGACACAATATCTGCATCAAACGAAGACCTACAAGCCATACACATTTGGACCCAGAAGTGGCTTGTGATGTTTAATCCTGATAAAACCGAGGCTGTCTATTTCACATTCAGTCGCTCAGCTAACCTCAACCCAATTTTATCTCTTAACAACGTACCTGTTACCTTTGTAAAAAGTCACAAACATCTCGGTATGCACCTTCAATCAAACCTAAATTGGGAGTGCCACATAATAGAAATATGTAAGAAGGTTACTGCGCGACTTTCCCAACTTCGTAAATTGAAATTTATGATCTCCAGAAAAACACTGGAGCAAATCTCCTCAGCGTTTGTACTTCCACTACTTGATTATGGTGGCATCTTATGGGATTCCGCCCCACAATTCTTTCTGAAAAGAGTAGATAGGCTACATCTTGATGCTGCTAGAATCATATCAGGACTAACGCGTTCCACATCTTCGGATTGTCTCCTGCTAGAGCTTGGGTGGACAAATCTCCGTGACCGGAGGAAGTTTCATAAACTCTGTACATTGCATAAAATCATCAACCACGAAGCCCCCGTGTTTTTATCTGAACTGCTACCACCGCGAACAGGAGACAGCGCGGCCTACAGTTTCCGAAACCCTTCCAAATGTAAATCATACCAATGTAGAACTGAACACTTTAGAAATTCATTTTTCCCCTCTACAACAGATTTATGGAACAGCGTTCCCTGAGAAGCGCAAAATGCAGCTAGTCTGCGGGAATTCAAGCACTCTATTCTGTGTCATGGCCCCATACTTAGACCTCCTAGTTACTTCTGCATTGGAAACAGAAAAGCGAATATTTTACACTGTCGGTTGCGAAATGGTTGTAGCGACTTATGCCATGACAAGTTCCTTAAATTTATCTCCTCGACTTCCCAGTGTGCATGTGGTCATATGAAAGAGGATGCCACAAGGTTCTACTTTTTTCGAAAGTACAGAAATTCCTCACCTCTAGCGGTCGTTTTAACTGATCCCATTGATCATCAATCTACATTCTGTTTACAAAACAAAAAGGAACTCATCATTGTACAGCCGAGACTCGATACCCTGGAAGTCGGATTGCTCTAATATGTAGGATGGCACAAAGTTGATGACCGGTCTCAGAAATCAATTTCCAGAAACATTCGTCCGTTCCTCCCATGAAGTGTGAACTGCCTTTGACAACGCCGACGACGGTCTGCACACCCTGGGAGGAGTAGGGTGGTGTTTCAGGGTCCAAATTCGAAGCTCCTTGTGTTCTCGCCTTCTGTGCTGCCAAATCCAAATTAACACCAGGAGTCCATCACTGGAACATCGGGATAAGCTGAGGTAGCCATTCGGCCCCGTAAACTTCGAGATGCCAGTGATGAATGTACGTTTAACAGCTTGATATGAAATAATTACTATGCTGTGTACCCATTTACTTACATTCATTTTATGTCCATTTGACCTTCAATTCCTTTGCTCCGACGATAATCTACTCCTTTTTCTCTAATACTTTTTTTTCGCGCTATTGTTCGACAATTTTCTACTCAATCAAAAACGATTATATTATTCTGAATAACTGTTCTAGTTTATATTTTGGTTGTACGTGTTGTTATGCCGCAATCTCAAATTTGTATTTATTCACAGGAACGGAGATTAACTAAGTTGTACAACTTGTTCTCCGATCCTTTTTGCATCTTTATGGCAAATAAAATATGTTTAAACTAATATACCCAATTTATTCTAGGTCGAGAAAGACCAACTCGTGTATACTGCGTCACAACTTCGGGATAAAATAGGATTGATCTTATAAATGACCTGGTGTGAAAAAGAAAATATTTTCAACCGACGGGGTGGGGTATTTTGGGAAACATTCTTAAAAAATCAAAATATTCCACAAGGCCTGCTCGGAAATAGAGAACGCTTGGACTTTATTCGAGGAAACAGCAACTCTGCAATGCTACAATGGACACGCCCCTAAAGAAAGCAAACGGAAAACATTGAGAAAGCAGAATGGAATTCATGGTATCGAGAGTGTAGAAAGAAAAGATGGACTAAAAACAAACAACACATAAAAGAATATAAAAACCGTTATTGCGCTAAAGTATGAAGACGCTTTACCTTGCTCAAGCCAGGATAAAAGTCAGAGAGGCGGTTTACGCTATCACGTAGCCCATAGGCACATTACAGTGTATGATCTATCGGTAGTGAGGGAAAACAGCCAACAAGCAGAAAATCCCCACTGACAAGTAGTAAGGTGAATTCTAAGCTCCATTCAATAATGATAAAACTGGACAGAGAAGCAGAACCTATCACCAATATGGTGACATTCCGAACAGCAGCCATCACAAACAACTTAAAAAAGTGGCCAGCAGCATATACGCTGACTCCAGAAATGGTTTGTAACTTATTGACCAAAATATTCAATGGATCACGGATTTCATATAGAATAGTAATTATTGCTTGGTTGCAGATTTTATATCGACTAGTAATTTGTTAGTAATCAATTTGATATGTTTTGATCTCCGGTTCGTATCGATTGTTAAAAAATACAGTATATCTAAGAGTTTATCATTATGTTATTTGCAGTGTGTCATAAACTACCGAGCACCTTTCTCAGCAATTATCGCATTCACTCACTTTCGGAAATTCATGTAAATTACCGAATGCAATTTCGGGAATATTCGGCAATTATTCAAACTAAACACTACCCACTGATACTGTGATCGAATAAAAATTCGGTTGCTGTTAAGAGAGTACATTAATAATATTCGGGAATGTGATCTAAAACAAGACATATTTTATCAACAAAATGCAGGTACACGAGTTGTTTTTGTGTATTATCTTAATTTTATATCGACATTTGGCCCCAAAAGGTCTTGAGTTTTACACAAAATAATTGTTTACTCAAACTTACACTATAGTCGTAGCTGCTGGTAGCGGCACACACGGACATGCTTAAAAAAATTGTATACGGGAATTAATTTTGACATCCACTGTAGTGTGGTTCAGTGAATCAGATTTCATTTCGACTTGTGCTATAATATGATGCCTGAATAATTAATTTCGATCCGTACTGTATCATTGATATAGACTGAAAGCGGGCGGTGAGGACGGAGAAAGAGAGTGAATCAATTGAAGCATTGTATATTAATTTGGATTTTGTGCGCATAGTCGGCAAAGGGTGGTCAAGATAAACTGTTCCAGCTAATTGGGATATAGTACATTTCTGGCTGCAACTGTATCAAGCAACTGTTTTTTTTACTGAATCTCCCAAAACTCATAGCAGCAGTCCAAAATATTTACACACTAGCATGTGAGATATAGTACATTTCTGGCTACAACTGTTTCAAGCAATTGTTTTTTTTTATTGAATCTCCCAAAACTTATAGTAGCAGTCCAAAATATTTACACACTAGCATGTGAAAGTCTATTACTCCATGACGTGGTTTATTTTCGGCTATAACTGTATTGTCTCAGTCAAGTACTTACCTGCAAGCGTTGTTATTTCGAATTATTTCGAAATCTGCATTTATGCATCTCTCAGCCCTTAGTGTACAAGATCATCTGTTTCAGTTAAGTTAGATATAGATCCGACTGCAACTGTACCAATTGGTTGGCATTTTTACTGAATATCTCTGTTAGTAGCAGTCGAAAAAAAGACATATCTACACACTTGCATGTACCAACTATAAGTGTTTTAGGTCAATGTTTTTCAATTAAGTACTTACTTGCAAATAGCTGTTATTTCAATCATGTCAAAGTAGGTCTCTCCACAGAATGATTGCTCATAGATGTACCTGTACCAGTTCAACTGTTCATTCAAGTACTGACTTGAAGAAGTTATTATTTCCAGTTTTGTTATTAATACAACACCGAGTGGAAAATCAGTATCAGTTCGGATCAGATAGGAACAATGTCTTAGTGTCTCAGAGTTTATAATTGTACAATACAAATACGTGCTTTGAATAACTACCACATTGTCACAGTCTTCGAACCTGTGCAGACTGTACAAAATATACAAATACTTACTTTCGTTAAGCTTTTAACTTGGGACTAAAATCTGATGATTCAGCCTACAAAACTGCAGACTGAAATTGTGGGTCCTAAATTATTAAAGTGTTAGCCTATTTGCATACTCCCATACTGAATATTTTTGTGTTGTCTATATATATGTGTGTGGATATATGCGCGCGTGCGCATATATCCACACATATATATATAAACAACACAAGATGGAGATGGATGGAGATGGATAAAAACTGTACTATCAGTTCTGATAAAAACTGTACTGTCTACAGTTGCAGTCGGATCTATATCTAACTTAACTGAAACAGATGATCTTGTACACTAAGGGCTGAGAGATGCATAAATGAAGATTTCGTGTGTGTGTGTGTGTGTGTGTGTGTGTGTGTGTGTGTGTGTGTGTGTGTGCATATACGTGTAAGTGTATGCATGTATATATCTGTATAATACATTTCACATCTTATGTCATGGAAGATGTTCTGGAAATGTTCATCCTCTTCAGTGTTGATTCGTTGCTGAGATTTGAAATGTCGTGCTGCACAATACAGCTGTGATCACCAGCGATCTCGCTCGACAATTTACCTTTATTGTTGCAAATATTGCTGCAAAATACTAAATTTTCGAAAGCTGACACCGAATGTTCAGAACATACCAGTTTTAAATCTTTTGTAATTGTTTCCTCAGGTTGACAGTAATGCCACCAATATACTGAATAATTATAATGTAACATTAACTTTTCCAAACGTGGAAAAAACTAAAATATTAATTGTAACAGCCAGCTCATACTATCAGTTCTGATAAAAACTGTACTGCCTGGGAAACGTTCGGATGTCAATCTCGTGATTTCACCTTGACTATTACCTAAATTACCAAACAATTACCGGTTCACTGCACGGCAAATGATGACCACTTACCGTCCTGCCCTGTTTCCTGCCCAGTGACCCACTGAAAAATTATTCAGCAGAAGCACAGGATTTCCGACACTACTGCTCAAGGTCTATGGGGCGCAAATCTATGTTTTCGCTGTTGTGGTAATTATTTATGTTACGGATGTTCACTCTTTGGTACAGAGAGATACTGATAGGTGAGATTAGTAAATCACTTTATCACACATTCTTACCACAGTGACTGACGACTATTCTGCGTTGCCCTGATTGAAACAATCTACAAATAAGAACTCTCGGTTTCTATTAATCAAGGCCTCTTGGTCCTTAATGTGAAATGTGCCTGATGGCCTTTCTTTCACTCTCTCCCTCCTCCTTCCTTTCCCCCATTTAGAATAATCGCCTTCGAGACGGATCGGCGAAGGACCATCATTCTGCCGTGTTGTGTTCTGGCTGGTTCGAAATGTTTTTTATCCATCTCCACCAAAGGGTATACTACACTTAGCCCTATTACGGTGGTAGGCACAGCATTTGGCCTCAGTGGAATTGATTGTGATCCTGGCGGAATAAATGAAATTAGAACAAGTTGCAGGGGGATCCGTCACAATTCAGTCGTGCACTTCAGTAGGGCTGCAGTGCAGGATTGAATTGTGTCAGCTCCGTCCCGCAAATGCCAAATGTTCCTGCCATATGCTGATAATAGCATTTTAAGCAATTTTCCTGTTGTTGACGAATGGGCTAGGTAACCACAGTATTCGTTATTATCTTACCCACAACCCTCCACATTTTTTTTAAGAGTGAGTCCTTATTTGTTCAAATGTGTATACCTGAAATATTTTCCATATATTTTTGCGTCATTTTCTGTATCTCATCCTTCTTTCTATTTCCCTCTACAGGTAAACCATTAAATGGATATGCTCGATTGATAGATCTCTGTATAGCCAGGTACCACAGGGTTCGCCTTAGATTCAACCCCACCGTCGCTCATTTTTCTTTTTACCCTGCTATAGGGGCGCGGTGGCTCAGTAGGTAGAGGTGCAGGCTGCAAGAGAGGTCCTCGGTTCGAATCCCACCTGCGGCAATCGCGCTGTGTCCTTGGGCAAGACACATCACCCCCATTGCTCATGTGGGGGCACGGTGATGGTGTGTACTAAGGCGTACTGCACGTCGATGGTGCACCTGTCTTCAACCAATGCTAACCCTGCTTGTGTGGAATTAGTATGTTGGGGAGATGACAGTTGCTCGCCGTTGCTCGGTGGTTCTCTCCGGGTACTCCGGCTTCCTCCACCCGCAAAACTGTCGTGGTCATGATTAGCCATTGTGCAGAAATATGTGACCGTAAACACCAATAAATAAATAAATAAATAAATAAATAAATAAATAAATAAATAAATAAATAAATTACGCTGCTATATTTTTAGTGCAAAATTATGGATACTGACCTGACTCAGTACCGTGCAATGGTGGGTTTGTTCTGTGGCGCTGTCATACTGCCCCAAACGTAACTCCAAAATTCTTCTGTACACCAGATTATACCGGTTAGCTGCGTTTAGTTCCGTCATTACTATAGGTACTATTCTTGTTGCAAGTCTTCTAATAATGCTGTGTGGTGATATAACACTGAATCCCGGACCCGCTAATAGTACCGATAGTACAACAAAGTCGACAATCAATATACTACATTACAACATACAAAGTATTCGTAGCAAAATCGATGACTTGAAAGATCTTCCTGATGAAGTTGATATAGTTTGTGTAACTGAAACTCACCAAGAAGAGTCATTTGACTCCTCATTTATTGAAATTCCAGGGTTTCAAAACCCCATAAGGCGAGATTGAAATCAATACGGCGGTGGCATCGCAGTGTACTTCTCTAATCATATTTATTTTAAACTGTTGCAGACACTGCAATTTGACGACGATATCTTATGGTTTGAGGTTGGAACGGTGTCCCATGCTGCTTACCCAATTACTGGGACTTACTTGCTGACAAGATTGATGAGGCAATATCTATTAACTCGTCTATTGTAATAGTTGGTGACCTAAATTGTGACCTCTAAAAACCGAGAAGGCCGTTACAAAGTTTAATAACAAGATTTAGTCTCGTAAACGTCATTGATGGACCAACTCGAATCACACACAGCAGTCAGACATTACTTGACCCAGTCCTCCTTAGTGACACCATCGAGGTAAACGACTCGGGTACTGTGGACTATGGTCTCTCTGACCACAAAGCCACATATGTCGATATTTTGGTAACCCGGCGACCTGATACAGCTACACACAGAACAGTGTGGAATTAGAAAAATGCTGATTTTGAGAAATTAAATGACCTGCTTAGTGAAGTCAACTGGGACCGCCTCATATGTGATCCTGACGATATTGATACATCCGTCCAAAACTTCAATTCCGTATTTCTTCAGCTGGCTGAAAATTGTGTTCCTAAATACAAA
Source organism: Pictodentalium vernedei (assembly GCA_031216915.1). NCBI lineage: Eukaryota > Metazoa > Mollusca > Scaphopoda > Dentaliida > Dentaliidae > Pictodentalium > Pictodentalium vernedei. Next base: position 564,509,781 of record CM062294.1, read on the forward strand.
ACAATTATACGAACAAATTATAAACCCTGGTTCGATGGCAACCTCGGGAAGACAATACGTCAGAGAGATCGAGCCAGATAAAGCCCAAAAATCCAATAGCATAATGTCTTGGCACAATTATAAGTCTTTAAGAAATAAAGTAAACAAAATGAAACGAGTTGCTAAACGAAATTATATCGACAAACTAGATGAGTCTCTCACTATACACTCATGTCCTGGACAGTTCTGGCATATTGTAAAAATTTTTTTGAACAATTTCACAAATCGTCTCTTGAGTTCCAATGTGTTCTATGTGCCTACTGGCACATAGAACACATTGGAACTCAGGGGACGAAATGACTCCGCAATACCTCCCCTCCAACTGCAGTCTAGTCACAGATTTAAAGAATACTTCCCCTCTAGCTACAGTCTAGTATCGGATTTAAAGTAATTGATGATGATAATGAAAAAGCTAACATTCTAAATAAATCATTTTTAGAAAATAGCAATTTGGATTCTTCAAATAGAAATCTTCCTCCTTTTGAGGCGAAATGTTCCATCCTTTTATCTGACATTAACTTTACGGAACAGGAAATATCCGATATTATAAAATCTTTACCTGCAAAAAGTCAAGCGGACATGATGGCATTGGTCACAGATTACTGAAGGAAACTAGGCATAGTATATGCAAACCTTTGTTCCTTTTGTTTAGAAAGTCCTTATCGTGTAGCGCATTTCCTAGCGATTGGAAGAAAGCAAACGTAATTCCTTTATTCAAAAAGGGTGATCGTTCTAACTTGAACAATTATCGGCCTATATCGCTGTTGCCATGTATTGGGAAGGTGATGGGAAGAGTTGTCTTCAAGCATGTGCATAGCCACTTCCAAGTCCACCCGCTTTTTTACAAATATCAGTCTGGTTTTCTTCCACAGAATAGTACAGTTTACCAGCTCATAGAAATTTACCATGGCCTGTGCAGTGCAGTAGATTAAAAATTATTTACATGTGGTGTATTCTGCGATATGTCGAAGGCTTTCGACAGAGTTTGGCACAGAGGGCTTATTTTTAAGCTGAAACAGTATGGAATAACAGGGATACTTCTACAATAGTTTCAAAATTATCTGAGTAACCGACAGCAGCGTATTATGGTAAACAATTGTTATTCGGAGTACAATACTGTCTCTGTTGGTGTGCCACAGGGCTCTGGGCTTGGTCCGTTTCTCTTCTTAATATATATCAACGATATTGCAGATAGCTTGGAATCACTCACAAGATTATTTGCCGATGACACGTGTCTCTGCAACAGTGCTCCCTCCACCCTGGACATATCCAGAGTCGTAAACGACGATCTTTCTATAATAACTGATTGGGCGCATAAATGGCTCGTCAAATTTAATGCCGTGAAAACGAAATCTGTAATGTTTACTTTAGCTGGAGATTTTAACTACCCTAATATACTCTTCGCGGTAACGTCACTCCAATTTGATGCTGACCACAAACACCTTGGCCTTACTGTACAATCTAATTTATCTAGGGATAATCACATAGATGAAATTTGTAGGAGAGCGTCCGCAAAACTTTTCCAGATAAGAAAACTTAAATACTTAATGAACAGAAATACGCTTGAACGGATGTATGTTTCGTTTGTTTTACCCATTCTTGAATATGCTAACCCAGTTTGGGACTGTACCAGTGCCTTTAATCTGAAACGCTTGGATGACATACATTGCGATGCCGCGCGAATTATTTCAGGGTTAACAAGATCAGTTCCACGAGAACAGTTACTGTTAGAAGTGGGTTGGCACCCGCTCCAAGACTGCAGGTACATTAAAAAAATGTATATTTTTTATCGTATCATCTATGGTATGGCTCCCGGATATTTAAGAGACCTTCTTCCCTCTCGAGTGGGTGAACGTTCGCAATATAACCTTAGAAATGCGTTGGATTTCTGCCCATGTAACGTTCGGACAGAAGTTATGAAACGCTCATTTATTCCCACATGCGTGACGTTATGGAATGCCTTGCCAACCAGAGCGTCATAAAATATCTCAGTGGTGTGGACAACGGGTGAAAATTTATGGCTCCCCTAAAGTATCGAATACCAGTTTTATCCAAGTGAACACAAAACTAAAGTTTGTATAAGGTAAAAAAAACCCCTGCAAACAAGCTGCGTCAACATGAATAAATCTAAGGCGGAATTTAACAGAATGTCTGCAGAAAATATGCTATTTCATTACACCCCGTCTTCAAATCTTGAAATGCGGGCTCAAAATTGATTATCGGTTTCATTTAATGTATACATGCACAGAGATTGTCAAAAAGGTCATGTCACAAACTTGAAAGTTTCTTCATATTTTCAGTCGATCGGAAAACACATTTGATGGGTGCACATGACGATTTCCTGCCCTCTGATTGGCTGACATGTACAGTGACAATCACAAAGGGATGTGACTTTCTATTGGCATGTTAACGCTTTATCGTTTTCTATGATATATTTTCATGATAAACAATTGAAAGCTTTCACCTTAAGATTTTTTCTTCAGTTAAAAACAATTTATTGTCACCCTTGAGAAAAATGATGGCCGAACAATTAATTGAATTTGTCAATTTTAAATGCACTGGTCCACAATTAACTGTTAAACACGTAAGGGCTGTTTTAATGAGCGGCAGACAGTAATGGACAAGAAAACAATCTACCTCCGTCATTTAAATTTCAATGATGAATTAATGTAAAGGGGGTAGGTGACCCATTGTTCACAAACGCAATAGATCCCAAATTACGTACCCAAATTTCTAAATAAAACACAGAATTTTCGAGGTTATGCACAATTCCTTGTCCACCTTCCAGCCCGAAGTCCTGAACCCAATGTCAATGCGCACACTGGAACCTAATAACTCTCGCCGACTTTTAAATTACTCGGGCCGCAATGGCTTTCAAACCACACATTGTCCGTATTATTTTTATTATTATTTTTTTGCAAGTCGACATTTATCTTGCATTTTTGGGTGGATAATACAGAGTTGCGTATCCTCTTCCCTTTTTTGCGGTTAATCGGATAACATCGTTTATACCGCTTTTACAGTGAGATGGGAGTTAAGGAGGGCACTGTTGATTTTTCCCGCAAAACCCGTGCGACGGAATGATATTTTTTGCAGTGGGGGGGGGGGGGGGGGGTGTATAATTCTTCATTTCCAGGAATAAATCGCTCGAAATTGGGATATTATTTGGCTTGAGCTGTAGTCACGATATAGCTGTGGATGTTGAAAGGGATGCCACCGCTATATTACAATCGAAAATAAAACCGCAACGTACGAATTTCGTATTACAAAGTCTAAGAGTGTCATTGTTTCTAGCTTGACAGAATAATGTTTGTGGGTGTTCCTCGTTGATTTGTGAAACCCAAAGCTTTTTTTTGATACTTTTAGATAAAGGGTTGATAATGCACAACGGCTTTGGAGAATTATCTGAAAAATTCCAGATAATACAAGATAAAATTTAACATTCAAAGATTGCGGCAGGGGAGGTAATTCCGGTGTTTCGCTGCAAATTCTACAATCACTCCACTGTGGAAAGTCTTTATTTTTATATATATTTTTTTCTGTTTGACATAATGCATTGTTTATTGGACGAGAAAATAAATAGAGTTGTTAAAGTAGATTACCCCATAATAGCTTAGGAGGAATTTGGGCTTATTCCTATTTCTATGAATGATTTTCCAAGTTCAGTTTTCGAACACTCACAATGTGCGCAGTCCATGACCAATTTTATTTTCAAAATTTTTCTTTTTATTTGTTGGAAGTAGCCTGGCCCGTAGGCTGGGGACTTATTGTGGAAGCCAGGGTTTGGGCTCACAGGTTCCAGGTAGTTTCCACGGTGTCGGTGGGATGCGAGTAAGAGACTACCCTCGAGAAGCAGTATTGTGCTATGGTGGAACAATGCCCGGGACTGGTAGTTCTCCAGCGTGGTGGAAACGACATAGTGGCGGCGGGTAATCCACAGGAGGTGGTGTCGGGCCTGCTTTCGCTGGTCCGGCGCTTGCAGGAGGATGGAGTGGACAGTGTGTTCTTTCATCCACGAATTCCAAGCCAGCGGTGGACACCGGGCCTCACATTTGAGAAATTTCAGACCCAGAGGAAGTATATAAATCGTCAGATGGAGCGAAGGATGGAGCCCGGGCGTTACATTAAGGTGAAGGGCCTGCGTTTCCCCAGCACTTCCTTCCCGACCGGGTCCATTTCAACAAGACAGGTCTTCAGAGGTACCGGGGAGTTTTGGCTCGAGTGCTGCACAGCGTGAGGAGGCGCACGAATCGGGATAAAAGAAGAGGAGCACCTCGTGCATAGGACATACGACATGGAACAGGAATCATAAACGGCCCTTTTAAGGGCCACCCAAAAGTATAAAAGAGCATCAGGATTAAATACTGTTATAAAAACTAAATAATAAACAGGGAACGAGAAGGTGAATAAACAGGCAGAAAAACAGCTTAACTGTGGCCCTCTACCAGAAAGGGTTGCCTTCACCGACTCAGCTTAAGATTAAAACCTTAAGATTGAACAAGATGTGTTACTTTTTTCTTTACAGTTTACATACTCTAATGAAAACTAATTCTACCTTCTTCTTTAAAGCAGGTACACAGAAGATGCTTTTTGACCAGCACCCCAATGACCGCTACAGACAGTCTAACCGTTATGGAAACAGTCAAGCCCACGGTTCCTGAACATTCTCCACTCCCTCCCTAAAAGTGGTCAACCACTTTAAGGAAGGCGAGCGTTGGTCCTGCGTCCCACCTTACCCCTTTTTGTAAGTGCCTTGCGCATCTTTTGCCTCAACCCAATAGGATTACAATGCAGGCCTGCCCCCGAACCAGGGAAGTTCGGGTCTTCTTTCTGGTGGTCCCCGAAGGGGTCGTTGTTGTTTCTTCCAAAGACATCCTATCCAACAGAGACAGCCTGAGGCAGATTATACTTGCCAGTGATGGCCATCACTCCTCACCCATAATCACCTCCGAAGTGGCAGGCTATACTTGCCCGAAAAACAAGATCGACTGCACCCTCGGGGAAAGGTAGCACCTTTGTGAGAGGACCCAACCTCCCACACTGGTCCTCACCCGAGGGTTCAACCGGGTTCAACCGACATCAGTCAACGAAACCGCTAAGCCGCAACTGGAGACACCTGTCGAGTACCGGAACCTTTTTCTCCTTCAACACGCCTAGACATGTGACAGCCAATCATATACAGTTACCGAGGGTCGAAAGGGTCTTGTTCTCCATACCGTCCCTGCGCGCCTTCGGCGCGCGAAATCATTCCTTTGTTGTTTGGTTTGTTCGTGTCGCGAAGTATTTCCAATTTGGTATTCTGTCGTGCGCTTTTGGCGCGCTGAAACTTATCATTCATTGATTCATTCAATTTTATATTTATTGCGGTTTCTCGAAGTTAAGTGAGGCAACGTATTTTTTCGAATACGTTTTGGTGGAGAGTTGAACAATCACTTCGGTTCGTTTCATATTCCCAACAACAAAAATACCGTAACTTGGGAGCAAGTTTTCAAACACCCGAGGATTAACATTTCCTCAAATCATCGATCATAATGTAAAATTACTGTTTTTGTATATATTGTTAGACAAAATAAAATGTATTGAGCCTTGAACAGTCTTTTGTTGTCCCAAGTCAGTACATAATGTCAGAGAGCCACTTGTTTAGAGTAAGTATTTTCCCCACAAAAAATAGGACTGGTAGAAATTTTGTCAATAAAGATTACACGAATGTTTACTTGTTTGAGCAAAGTTGTACAACAGATTATACCTTTATCTGTTTGGGTAAACACTTTAGTTTAAATGTTTGTGTAACAATATTATTAAAACATTGTTTGTCATTTGTTTGTGTATCAATGGTCAAACACTTTATCCATTGGATAACCGCACCTGGTTTCTAAAAACAATCTTAACGAAATATTCCTTACACAAGTATATTATTTAAACCGTGGGACACAGTTTATTTACAACACAACCGTAAGAGGATTAACTCAAGACCCGTTATGACTGTTTGTTGATAAAGTTAGCAGATACACGATGAGATTCATAGATGCATTTGAAACAGGAGGAATGGTGGTGGGACGTTGAAAGCCTCCCCATTCTGTGTTAGATGAGGGAAGCCATGTTTAAATTTAAATTAAACTTCAATTTTAATTAAAGTTTATATAATCTAACACTTTGTTTGTGTGTGAGATGAAAAGTATTGATTGGTTTCCACATACATATTAAAACTAAGAGCACAAAGCGTCCATGCCTTTTTGGGCGCCCATCACCCCTCACCGTACCCAAGTCCGTTAGTCCCCTATCACCCCTCCACGTTCTCAAATCAGTGACCGCTATGTTATATTCTTTTGCGTGAGTACATCTCTATAAGATGTATGGGGCCATCTTGTTGACGTCATGCATATCATGGGCACCGCCCTTATTGCGCATGCCCAATATGGACACAGCCATCTTGTTGACGTCATGCGCATTAACGACGCCGCCATCTTGGGCACAGGGACTCACGGAATTGGGCACGGAGAGGGGTGAGGATGGCTTAACGGCCTTGGGTACTGGGTGCCGGGAGGGTGAAGAGGGCCTAAATGATTTGGGTAATGTGTACAGGGAGGGGTAAAGAGGCCTAACGGGCTTGGGCGTTGGGTACAGGGAGGGGTGAAGAGGGCCTAATGGGTTTGGGTGTTGGAACGGAGATAGGGTGCGGAAGGCCTAACGGCGTTGGGCATGGACAGGGGTGACGAGAGCCTAAAAAGGGCCTATGAATTTTGGGCTCTAGGTCATTGACCTAGGTCAGACCTCGAGGTCCGTGAAAGATGGTACAATTTGACCCTCTCTACTACTCTCCGATTTCGGAAAAATATTAAGTCAAACATCTATCGACAGCTCGCAACTGTTGTTTGTCTTCAGGTATCAAAAATCAACGCAAGAAGTTCTGCGGGAATACTTTCATTTTAACCCCCCCCCCCCCCCCGGGTGCGAACAGGTCAGGTAGAGGTAAACTGACATAAACATCCCATTAAATTTTTTTCTGGAAATCAAGCTTTCTATGTATTCATCGGTTTCCCTTCTTCGTCAGTTCAGCCCTGTCCCTTTTAGTGTTGCTAGTGTGATCTTATTGTAAAAACTTAAGTATACTTGCGTTTAACAATCTTCCTGCCCATAGACATGCACTGTCAAGTCAATACACAGTTCAGCAAGTCATATAGTCGACAACTACAGGAATATAAATTGATCTGTTAGTAGACAATGGTTGATTTTTCCACGTCAACTTCTTGGCTTCTTCACGTGGAGCTTTGAATATTTATTTCATGTCCATATCCGTGACTCAAGTGTAAGGGCAAGGCCGCACTGCATGCTGATAACCAGCGTACAACAATTTCAGTTCCCACGAAAATATACATTACATTATCAAAAAGTAAAAAATAACCATAAATAGCTATCTTACCGATTATTTTGTCAAGAAAAACAAGCGAGTTTCCCCCATCAGCAGCTCCAAAATCCCCGATTGTAAATGGAACATTAGCAACTGTCGGTATATCATCTGAAAAAGCAGGTAGCAAGTTATCACCTTGAGATTTTTAGGTTATTACCACCATGTGGTTTTCCGATATGGTGTACTGAAGTAGAGGCATCGTTTCTGGGCATATATCAAAAAGTCCAAGACATCCATACACCATCTCGGAACCCCACTTGGTGGTAATAGCCAATTTATGTTGACCACAGGGCAAAAAGGGGGTGCACGATCTCCCCTCACACATTTACTTTGACCCAGCGCTTCACTTTTCAGTATTTAGTACCCATTCCAAAATTAAATACCTGCCACACTTCGTGTTTTGAATTGTCGTAGAAGGTTTATCTTTGCTAACGCAGCCCGTCAATGGAATATTGTGAAAGGAGATGAACACCTTGCAGCCAACTATCTAATCAAACTAAAATTCGCATTTGCGTGTGTATGTGAACTTATACATACGTTCACAAATTTACATGTCGCAAAAAACGTTGTTATTTTTGTTAAAAAATCCATATACTGGAAAATGAGGTGCGCGGGAGGATACAACAGGCCTCGTGTTTTATCTTTGCGCGATGGCACGAGTGCCATATCGATTAACCCATTCACACGCGTGTGTCGTTCTGTGTTTATTACACGCCCTCACATCTCTGAAAGCAATTATTAGAAGATCATTTGACAACTATCAACAAACATAACACATTTTATCGACAACCAAATCTGCGAGAAGAATCCGTGTTACTATTTCGTCCCCTGAGTTACAATGTGTTCTATGTGCCTACTGGCACATTGAACACATTGGACCTCAGGGGACGATTTTTAGCTATCGTAAGCGATTCAAATTGTAATTGCGGTGCACGATTTGTAGAAAATTCCAGTGAAAGTTCGCTTCTTTATAAAAAAAATATTTCGTCAACGATTTCCGTTCCGCACATATGTGTGGAACAGATTTTTATTTTCCGCATGGTTTAGTGTCATAGAACAGACGTGTAATACAATTACATATCTACGTATGAATGCCTGGGAAAACTTATTGTTTCAATCGGTTCATGCTATCAACTAAATGGCTGACGATGGGCGCAGTGGCGTCGCTGTAACCGGTTCTCGTCAGATCACCGAAGTTAAGCAACGTCGAGCGCAGTTAATAGTTGGATAGGTGACCATTTCAGGGACTGATTCGTGCTCCTGCGTTGTGTCCTTGGGCAATGCACGTAACCCCGATTGCCTACATGGGGGCAAGATGACGCTGTGTACTAAGGCGTACTGCACGTCGAAGGTGCACATGACTTCAACCAATCTAACCCTGCCTGTGCCACGGTGCAGAGTTCAGAGTTACGATGTTGGAGAGCTGACAGCTACTCGTCGTTGCTCGGTGGTTCTCTCCGGGTACTCTGGCTTCCTCCACCCGTAAAACTGTCACCGACATGATATGACACTGGCTGTTAAAGTGTCGTTAAACCCTAATAAATAAATAAATACATAAATAAATGGCTGACGAATTTAATGAGATTAAGAAGGGTAGATGTCACATCTTACAGCTTCACACAACACATTGACAAGATGAGCGACAGTTAAATTTTATTCCATGTCGAACAGTTACTAAAAGCAGGCATCGTTACACGTGAAAAGAAAGAGTGAAAAAAATCGGGAGAGGAATGTCATGCATACACTTTACATCGGAATGGGAAAATTATGTAGGGTGTTATTAGATTAATTTTGCGATCTATGCTTCTATCTGCCTTGCAGGTTAAGGAGAACCAAACAACGATTCGATGTTCTGGCACCCGTTAGTTACCGAAACTTAGTAATTAGACTGTCAAAAAACTTTCCTGTGGACTGATATCAAAATCTAATTGTCAATTAATTTCCACCTACCGAATTCTCTAACATCGTCTCAATGTTTAATCCTTTGCCTTCGGCGGGCAGATTTTCTTGCCCAATACTATAATACTCAATGTAGTTATAATTCTGGCTCTTATTTACGCGTTATTCCCTTTACAGCATTCATGACTTTACTTTATGAAGAAAATATGCACGAGGTTAAAAGTTAATGGAATTGTATTTGTTCAATCGCTTTACACACACTGAGCCTCCTTAACTATACAATCAACACCGTCCCGGAGAAGATATTCAAGCACTATCCATCAACGTACGCCTTAGTACATACAGTGTTTTATTATTGATCTACCGTGAAGTGAGTGAGACAAATGAAACAAAAAAAAAAAAAAAAGAAAAAAAAATGACAGACAGGGTCTCAGTTTATTTAATATATTTGTCCACACAAAGTTCAACGTGTATCAGAAATGAAGAATTAAGTCTGACCAATTATGTTCATCCAAACAAATTTCACGGACAGCTGTAGAGCATCTGGTGACAAATGACAATTGTATACCTGATTTAACAGAATGCTTCGCACAGACGACATACTCCTTCCGCGAGCAATCCAATCTTGTAACTCTGACCCTTGTCTTACAATTTGGATGTAGAAATCAACTCTTTCGTAAACATTGCCATACAAACTGCGATATCATTTAACGTTGTTCTCAAAATCGCAGTTTAGGACAACGTCTTTATTATTTGACCACCTCAAATAGACCCCCAATACATCTGTGAGTTTGCTTATCAAGTCTGGCTTGCGGAAAACAGAAGCTTTTTGTTTGTCACATCCATGTCATACCTTTATTCCCCTATTGCTGTATGTAATTCAACGTTATCCGATACAATAGAGACATTGAGATCATGACAAGGACTTCGTTTGAAATGAAATTTGATGCGAAAAATGGTTTGAAATATGCTGTGAAGTCTGTTGACGAATTTGCAAAGAACCATAGAAAGGATGATGGTGAAATAGTGAGTGTGGTAATGTCAGTATGTTCCAGCGATATTAACTGCTCTTTAACCCCCTGCACACTGATGTCAAAATATCCAGATTTGAAGTAGCCATTTTCCCCATAATGCAACTGGGAATCTAACCAATTTAATCTTGTTTGACAGAGCTCATTGAGCTCTGTCAAACAAGATTGAATTGGTTAAATTTCTAGCGGCATTATGGGAAGTATTTGCACCCTGAACTTTAGATATTTCGACATCAGTGCGGTTAACGAGCTTTGAACATATCTCTCGTAACTGAAGCCATCGTGCATCCGTTTATGACAGAAAGCTTTGGTAGTCTCATTGAGGAAGGATATTAGTACTGTAACAGCCCCACTGGAATGACATGAAAACTCTTTTACAGTTCATGCCAGCATTTAGCAATAAAGTTGAACTATAGGTTATAACCACCATGTACTCAAAGAGTCCAAGACTTCTATACACTATCTCGGAACCCCACTTGGTGGTAATGACCAATTTATCTTACAAAATGTTCTTCGATTTCATGACTTGTTTGCATATATTTCGACAATCATTCAGCGTCTATGAACTGAAGGTTTGTGAACGAAGATCATGACGTCATGGTATTACATTCTCGAGCTGTACATGGCGTAATCCCCATATATTGTCCACTTGCTCTATAACCGCAGAAACTTATAGTAATATTTAAAGTGTCTACTTCTTTATTTTATTGTTCATGCTTAGCACATGGGAGACCTAAGTGAAAATATCATGGCACAACATGGTCTTGTCTAATTTATTTCGCTGAGTTGGTTCATTTATCATTTAAATACTTTTATCAAAACGGCGGCCTCGACATGTGTTACCAGTTTTCTTTCTGAACTGAATGATCGCATGTGCGGTTGCTATCCTCAAAACAACTAGCTATGTATTTTGTCCAGGTGTTTTTCCTTGTATTTGGGGAAGTAAATTCTTGTTGTAAGATAACTGCAAACCATTCTGTACCCACAACCGGTTCTAGAATCTTGTCACAAAATCGTTTTGAAGGCGCTTAAGTTAAGTCTGTTACAGGCCTTAGATCCCTATTCCCAATTGATATGGATCAACGAATGTAGGAAAGTGAAAAAGTGGCGATGGAACAAGTTCTCACAAAGTCGATAAATGATGTTAACCCAAACATTCCATGCACAGGTGTTGATACAACTTTCCAAGTGTTCTCGCGTTGCTCTACCCACCCAGGCAATACATCGAGTTATGCCAGCATTAATACCACGGCGATACCTGCTTTGGATGAAATAAACTTGGATGTACTTTTCTCTCCCTTCACAGAAGAGCCAAATATCTCTAATGGAAAATGGCTTAACCCTTTACCCAATGCAGACGATTTAAAAATTTTATTATTTTAAATATCATTTTTTAAATTTTTTCAAAAAATTTCAACAAAACCATATCATGTAACCCCTCTTTGGAACGAGCTCGACGAGCTCGTCCCAAAGAGGGGTCACATGATATGGTTTTGTTAAAATGTTTGTTTCGAAAAATAATATTTTTTCAGCTGCTGAATTTGCATATTACGCGGGCGGATGCCGGTGATTCGTTGAGTAAAGGGTTAAACAATACATTTTGTAAATGTGACGAAAACACATTCGGCTCCTGCACTGTTTACTCAATTGACAATATTAACTCTTAAGTCCCCATACAAACTCAAACTGCCACCTTTACATTGTGTTCAAAAATACCCCCCCCCCCCCCACCACTCCCTTCCGAGTGTATGTTTCGGAAGAAATGAAACTGTAGCCTGCATTTATCTTGGTAGTATTTTACATCATTGTTGGCTGCCTATACTGTACCTGGATGCCAAGATAAATATTAAGATTTTGTAATTAATGGTTCCTAAATTATTACAGTCTCATTTATGTAATCATTTTTAAACTTTTGTAGGGGAAAAAGTGAATATTTTACTGTTTCTCTAATGGGTTGTTAGTGAACCATAACTCCTCGACAAATTAAATATGTTACCGCGTCTCTAATTGGCTGGTAGATGATTCGGAGTAAACCAGACCCCTCTCCGTTTCGCGTCGGGTGACATTGTCTCCTTCTAATCGTGTACCAACCCATACCAGTTAACTAGACAGGCAGTAACTTAAAGTACATAGCGCCACCGTGCACCGACACCGACAATTTTCTTGGTGTCTCACAAAGAGCCAGTTATCATGATCACAACACGTCGATAAATTAATTTTAACGTTTATGTATATAACGTTTACTTTGAGACTTACTAAAGATATAGAGGATATGGAATGAGTGTTTTTCTAATATAATATTTATGAAACGAGTCTAAGAATTTTACGTTTTGGCGAGCCTCTGGCGAGCCCAAACGGAAAATTCGGACGAGTTTCATGAATATTATATGAGAAAAACACTCATTTCATATTCTGTTTATCATGTGACACACACACGCACAAATTAGCCACTTAACCGATCACCTAACTTGAGTTGCAGATGGCACTTGGAAAAAACATCCTCGTATAACTAAAAATTTTCATTTTTTGCTTCCAAAACATAGGTTATGACCCCTCATTGGAACGAGCTCGTCGAGCTCGTTCCAATGAGGGGTCATAACCTATGTTTTGAAAGCAAAAAGTGAAAATATAAAAAAATGAATGGCGTTTTTCTTGTAGGTAAAAGATTAATACAATATAACCAACCCTAAATAGGACAGATAATGTAAATTCTCCCTACTGAAATTATGCAAATATCACTCAGTTGTATTTTGTTTAGCCAATCAAATTGTCCAGTTTTGAAATTGACCAATGAAAGCTCCCAACTCTAATTATGCAAATTATGAAAATGTGGCCCAGTTTTATTTTGTTTAGCCAATCAAATTGTCTAGTTTGGAAATTGACCAATGAAATTGACGGAAGGCTTTATTTATCACTGATAAATATGAAAACAAAATATCAAATGTTTTAACCTGAACAAAACGGACGAGTCATATGATAAATTAATAATATGTTTAATTTTCAATAAATTTAGTTCTTAAAATATTTTGTACTCGTAACTATAAAGATAATGAGCTTTTGTTTTCGAGATCTGTCAGTTAGAACAAAGTTTGAATACAAATAATGAGATCCTTCCGTCGAACTGTAACCCCGACCCCCAGTTTCAACACATTACACTATTAGTTTCAATCTCATATAAACCATTCCAGCACTTAAGCCTAATTTGGCTCTCAAGAGGACAAATAGCCAAATATTGGCAGTCATACAGGGATAGCATTATAACCTTATTGCCTAACTTAACCCTTTGAACAGTCTATTTCAGCCGTCTTTTAATCTGAAGTCTCACCTTCAATTTAATAGACCGTTGGAGTAGAGCAGTGGCGGCGCCAGAAATTTTTTCGTGGGGGGCAAGTAGGGGGGCAGACTCCCCATGAAGGGGGGCAAATACGTAAAGGATCATATCATTACTTTATTATGAGGTAGTCGAAACTTGGACACAAAGTCCGTAATATAATTTTTTGGTTTGGTACGTCCTGTGGACGTACCAAACCAAAAAATGATATTACGGACTTTGGGTCCAAGTTTCGACTAAATGTAATGGTAATTAGCGCTCCTCCTTTCAAAAAATCCTGGATCCGCGTCTGGAGAGAGAGAAGGCAGAGATAGAGAGAGGGATAGAAAGAGGGAGGGAGGGAGAGAGGGAGGGAGAGAGAGGGGAGAGAGAGAGATGGAGGGGGTAGAGAGAGGGAGAGAGAGAAGGGAGAGAGAGAGAGATGGGGGATAGAGAGAGAGGAGAGATAGAGAGAGGGAGGGGCAGAGAGAGGGAGGGAGGGAGGGAGGGAGGGAGGGAGGGAGAGAGAGTGTGTGTGTTTGTGTGTTTGGATGGATGTGTGTGTGGTGGGTGGGGGGCAAGTGGTGGGGGGGTGCAGAGCCCACGTTTGGGGGGGGGGGGGGGGGCGCCGCCACTGGAGTAGAGGAATTCATCTTCCAAATATAAACATTTGTTTATATTTTCAGATAATATATCTCAGGAGTGCCTGTATATTGATATGTGTGCATAATCTCATATTTACAAACTACTTGTGAAATGCTCAAGCATGCCTGTGAAAAAATGTGTACTTGTGTATGTATGTATGTGTGTGTGGGGGGGGGGGGGGGGGTAGGTTGACTAGGTTTTTCTTTTCTTCCTCCACCGGTTTCCCCGCCTCTTCCTATAATGCTGTTGGTTAATTATTACACGGCCTCCCATTAAATGTAAAATGAATAATCCCATTTGCTGAAAATACTATTTTAGGGTTAAGACAATTGAAAAAATGTGATTTGAGTCTGTGAGAACTAATACTAATGTTACCGATCAGTTTCAACAACTCTGGAATACTGTTTTCTATGTTTTCCCTTTGTGGTCGTGCATACTGTGAGTAGAATTTGTGCATGGCTGGGTTGTCTTGCAAATTTTAATGGAATCTGAAAAATAAAACTGTTTTTTTTTTATTGCTAACCCTTTACCCAACGTAACGGTAAAAACCAGCCAGCGCTATTCATAAAAATTACCATTTAATTTTCATTTTTTTTATTCTTTGTCTCAAAGCATAGATTCTGACCTCTCATTGAAACGAGATCATTGAGCTCGTTCTATTGGTGGGCCATAAGCTATGTTTTGGACGCAAAAATGAAAATAAATAGTTATGCAAGAAGTTTGTTTGCAAATGTCGACTGCCTTTCCTTTTATGTTAAAGGGTTAAATAAGTTTAATATAACTTATGTAACAATGCCTTTAGATTTGTCTTATACGGCTACAAGGGTAAACACGGCTCGAGAGCATTGTGGCCCGGTAGGAGAGAAAAGCACCACTGTGCCTGTTTCATACACTTTTAAGAGGTCCTCCTCCTCCGTAGAACCCTAGTTTAGTGCCCCTTGTTATAGATCTTCATCAGTATTGTTAGTTCTCTTCCTCCACCTAAAATGTTCTCTGGTAGATTTCTTAGTTTTCTGATGTAAAGTTAAAATCCAAATTAAACTTAATTACGCAAGATGTTAAACCCTTTACCCAACGAATCGCCCGCATCCGGCCGCGTAATTTGCAAATTCAGCAGGTGAAAAAATATTATTTTTCGAAAAATTTCAACAAAACCATATCATGTGACCCCTCTTTGGAACGAGCTCGTCGAGCTCGTTCCAAAGAGGGGTCACATGATATGGTTTTGTTGAAAGTTTTGGAAAAAAATTAAAAAATTATATTTAAAATAATAAATTTTGAAATCGTCTGCGTTGGGTAAAGGGTTAATAAGAAATGCCACAACTATGAATTAATCTTTGATTACCTGCTCATACAGAGTTCGTCAGTGAAAAACAATCGTATACGAAACTGTCGACGCACATGACTTTCCACGAGCGAACTCTCTGATTTTCCAAACTTATTTGTTTGTTGCATTGTTCGAGCATCATTTAAGAAATAACTGTTGTTTTCCTTCGGTTTATGCGATAAAAACCGAAAATTTTCAGCACAAGCTTCATAACTCTCGTAGCGAGTTATGGTTAAGCTTGTGCTGAAAATTTTCGGTTTATATCGCATAAACCGAAGGAAAACAACAGTTATTTCTTATAATTTAATCCGGCTGTAATATTGAAATACAAAAACTACGTGTACGTGAACGAAAAACTTTTAATTCTCGCAAAAGACAACAGTCAAACTCAGGAAAGTGTGCCACAAACAGGTCACGTCAATCATTGTCAAATTGTTTGTTGTTTTGATTTTCGATCGCAGACGACAGATATTTAGCAAATCACGTAACAATATCATTAAAAACATATTTTTTAAGTTCACCCAAAATCATGTTTGGGTGTATGATCTTTTATTCGTCTCCCACTTCGGAACATTTTATTAAATTCAATTGTTCCCGAGAAATTATCATTATATTCTCGCTGACTGGAGGCGATGAAAAATTGATCATTGATCTTTGTTTACAAGCTTGTTATCCATCTATCAGTCTGCCGTCACGCTCTCGCGGTGACAATTGGATTGAGTGGGCGGGGCTTCCAGTGTCTTCAAAACTGGATCGGATGTGCGAACTTGTAGAGATATTCCAAATCATGACGTGATTTGGTTTATACGATTTTGACGACTTTCAAGCTATATGCTTTCAACCAATCAAACGCAGAGGCGGGGCAAATGATTCAATTATATTTGTCATAAACTATATTGTGTGCATCGGGGAAACTTGACCAAACTTCATGTCCGACTCGAACTCTTTGCTATCGACACATACATCCTTACCCCTCATTGGAATGGGATTGTGCAAATGAGAGGTCATAAGATTCCTTTTGAAGCAAAAATTTAAAAGGTAATAAATTTTGAATGGAAAGGTTTATTAATAGCGCCGACCGTTATGGCTGTTGTGTTAAGTAATGGGTTAAAATGTTTAATTAAATCACTTGAAAAGTGGTAAACGGTTTCGTAGGTGGCCAGTCTTCGTTTGTACGTTGAGTCTATATTCCGTGACGCAATCATACTAATTTAACCCTTTCGACATTGGTGATCTGGAAGGTATAATTTAAGTCAATTCTGTCAACGGCGAAATGGGCGCACCATCCTGATTTGTTAGGAGGTTCAGTAATAATTTAATCCAACAGCTCTGTTGATCTGTTGGATTAAATTATTACCGAGCCTCGCATCAGATTTTTTGGCTCTTTAAACCGTCTGGTTGTCCACTACCAATTTTTTCTTCACTCAAAAATTTATGCACAAAGGTGTTGAAAGGGTTAAACTCCATTACCCGACGAGTGGGGGAATGTTCCCGGAATTGCGTTTCTTATGGTCAGTCAGGAGCCACGAGAAGCTTCGAAATTCGATTCAATTCGAAATCGTCTCGATGATTCGTTTCGATCCGATTCTATATGAGTCTGACAGATTCGGAAATCTTTGAATCGCAGAGATGTTATCAAAATGTTGGTTGAATTACCCAAATAGACGAGTTGCCATTGAATGTAATATTTGAGTGAAGAATGATAATATTTGTTGTACTACACATCTCCAAGAAGGTGCGATATCTGCAACTTCAGAAAAGGTGAGATTCGATTCAATTCGAAGTCATCTGACTGATTTGATTCTCGAATCGATTCGACAGCAAAGTTAAGGTTCGCAGGGCCCAACCCAAAATACAAAATTTTATGCTTTTAACAAATCGCCACTACGGCTGACAATTTTCGTAAATGGAAGAGGTTTACATGAAAGTTAGCTCCCCTTGATTTTCTAAAAGTGTCAGTAAATTTAACACTAAGTTTATCGAAATTTCTTATAAACTGGAAACTTTGAAATGTTAGCGAATTTGTATCATAATTTCATTAACTTCATGCATTTTCCGGTCGAGTAGTAAAATATAGAAGCCAGTTTGTACCATTTTTCCCAATCAGTTTGCGTGTTTGACTATTATTCTCTTTTTAAACCCATTTAAAAATAAGAAAAGGGCGCTATCACCATCTTTTCATGTTCTGTAAATTTTTTTATTGTCCATTATACCAATAATGTGTGCATCGTGACATATAATATAGACAACAGCATTTTCATTAATATAAAAGTCTCTGTGGTAAGATTTGATGATTTTTTCCTGTGAAGAATAAACAATTGTAATTTACTGTAAAAACACATCCGCTAGACAAAGAGCCGATGTGGACGGTTACTTAGTTGCTTCTAATCAGCTTGCCAAATAAGCCTAATTTCCTGTTTTAATAAACGAAAACAACAGACAGCTCAGAGAGGTTCTGTTGTTTTCGTTTGATAAAAGCAACAAAAGACAACTTCGTTTTATTTTGTACTGATTTCTTTCTCCACAATTACGTGCTTCTTAACACCCTTCCCTCTGATGTCAAAATACCAAAATTTCAGGAAGCTGTTTTTTCCCATAATGCATCTAGAAATTTACCCAATTCAATTTCGTTTGACAGAGCTCAATGAGCTCTGTCAAACTAGATTGAATTGGTTAAATTTCTAGTTGCATTATGGGAAATTTTTTCGGTCTAAAATTAAGATATTTTGACATCAGTGTGCACATCAGTGTGCAGGGGTTAACTGAACCTTCCCAGTTCGTCTAGTAATTTCAGGTCAGGTTATTATTATCTCTGATGGGTGTGGGTGTGAGAAGGAGAAATCTCACCCGAGGACAAGATATTTGGACCAGACACGCTGCTTGTTGAGTTTCTGGACAAAATATCTTGTCCGAAGGGTGGGATTTCCGAATCTCATACCCGTCCCCATCAGGAATAATTTTTCTCCCCTCGCCAAAACACTCCGACGTCATAAAAAGTAATTCAGTGGCACTTGCAGTTATGTCGAATAATTTTGTCGGAACGATCGCACAAAAGTTCTGTATGTACCGCAGGTATATACCACGAAATCAAATCCTAACACCGGAAAGACAGGGCTTAAAGATTTGTAGCGAAATGAACATTGATACATTCCGATGACGTCAGTCGGCGCGTGCATCAGTCGATTATTATCAGTCATTTCTATGTTCTTCGACAAACGTTCGTCTGCTAATATTTCCGAAACGTGACGCCATGTTGTTTGTTTACGGAAGAACATGCGATGATTAAATAGTTCGGCCGCTCATTAAATATGCTACAAAGCCGGTCACGTGGGTCATGTGGAATAGATATCTATCTCACGTGGCTTTCTCACATGAGACACGCATAACTTGGGAGTTGAGGGAGAAAACTTTATCGAAAGTCTGAAAGTTGATTTTCGTGACGAGATAAGTCAGGGATGTGAAAAATGAGAGTAGTCAGGGGACACAACAAACAGAACAAGCAAAGTAGGGAAGAACACAATAAGATTTATTTTGTTTTGTCGGTCTCAGAAAAATCAATTTGCCTCCTGTACGAAGGATGGGAGACAAAAAACTAATCTGTCTGTACCAATTCACTTTAAAACTTGTCCCAGAATCTCAACAACTCCTTCTTGTTTATTTCATAATTCCCAAGTTTTGTTTATTTTTTCATATAATGGTCATTCCAAATATTACAAGTTCACTTGTCCAAATGCTACGGAAATAAAAGGAACAAACGAAACTCCGTTGAACTGGACTGTTATTGATGGTCGTGATGAACATTCGAAATGGGTTGTTTTGATCTACTGAATGTATACTCTTCAAAAAAAAAAAAAAGAAACGCAGAACGGGTATAGTCACTATAACATAGCAAATTTTGGAGAATATAGTGATGAAGTATGGCTGTAGATATGGTTAACGACATATCGTGGTGGTCTAAACATTATGTAACATTTTGGACAATGGGGCATAATTTCGGCCACCGTCATCCCACAAATACTGGAAATTAACAAAACAAAGTTTCCGCTGAGTGAATACCTGATCATGAAGTTGAACGCTCCGACCATGCAACCTGAGCGTGTGGTGGTATAAATGGACATGGAAATCGGTCGGAATTCGGACGCCGTTAAAGGGATTTTGCTCATGTAACATAACATGCCGCGTTTGACCGAAGCTCGGAGAAATAATGCCACTGGCTGCTTGGAACCAGGCGAATCAGCTTCGAATGTAGCGAAAGTATTCAATGTCTCACCGAGCACCATCTCACTCCTGTGGAACCTCTATCGAACCTAGCGGACAACACAGGACCTTCCAATATCTGGGAGACACCGAATGACCTCCACAGCTCAGGATCGATACAGCCGGTTACGTCATTTGCGAGAGAGAACCACCACAGCGAACTCTAGAGCGTCAACGCTACCTGGTCGGTGGAGGATTTCAGATCGTACCGTTAGCAACGTCTCCGTTTGTGCTTCGTTCGTTCATTCATTCATTAACCCTTTACCCAACGAATCGCCCGCATCCGCCTGCGTAATATGCAAATTCAGTAGTTGAAAAAATATTATTTTTCAAAAACTTTCAACAAAACCATATCATGTGACCCCTCGTTGGAACGAGCTCGTCGAGTTCGTTCCAACAAGGGGTCACGTGATATGATTTTGTTGAAATTTTTTGAAAAATTTCAAAAAAGTGTATTTAAAATAATAAATTTTGATATCGTCTGCGTTGAGTAAAGGGTTAAAACATTAGTTATGAATTGATTTTGTTCTTTATCTCATTATCCCATAACACGGGAACGTCCCTCATTACAGAAAACTCATTATCCCATAACACGGGAATGTCCCTCATTACAGAAAACTCGTTTTGCGTTTCTTTGTTTTAACAGTACATGTTCTGTTCATTAGTATAATACAGGTAGTTCACACATAACACAACGGGGATGCAAAAATTGAAAATTTAAAATAACCCCACAAAGGGGATGCAAAAAATGTTGCAAAACCCGTTTCAGACAAGAAAGCCCCAATCCCACTGCGTTATATTTTATCG
This sequence comes from Pictodentalium vernedei, assembly GCA_031216915.1. NCBI lineage: Eukaryota > Metazoa > Mollusca > Scaphopoda > Dentaliida > Dentaliidae > Pictodentalium > Pictodentalium vernedei. Next base: position 564,530,504 of record CM062294.1, read on the forward strand.
GTGTTTTTATTTCTAACTGGTAGAGAGCAGAACTATTTTTGGTCATCAAAATGTGCGCACTTGCTTTGACTTGTTACAATTTTGGAGAGATTGTCAAGCACTCCCCCATAAAAGTCATAATCTCACTTCATGGACAATATGAAGTACATCCGCAGATTGTAAAGCCTCCAAGTTGCGGCACCTTCACTTCAAAATAAAGACTAAATATGGGATTTCAACATTCTACCAGTTATTGAACACAAAAATAAAATGTCTGTATTTACCTCCGTTCACTTGATAAGCCTGCAGCAAGTACATTGTACTGTCTCCACCACTTAACCCTTCAACATTTATCGGTCAAGTGTGTAACAAGTCAGATGAATAACTTCAAACTTCACCACCCATAAGGCAAGTGAAGCTTAATCCATTTAATTCAAATAATCCCCAATTACTGACAGGTAATAAAGAAAGAGAACAATTTACGATCTGAAAGGGTTTATTTTGACCTCGAATTTGAACTGTGTTATATTAGAGGATCAAGAAAAGGTTATCCCAGAAAATATTAGATAGCCTTTGGAGGAACTTAACGTAGGACTATCCAATTGTGTAACCGCCTGATGCAACACATATCTTTTATCCGACAGTCCAGATTATTCATGGGGCTGAGCAGACGTATATTCTGATTTGTTACGTGCCTTTTCCTTTACAAAAACTAAATTCACCCAAAACAAAAGTAAGGTGTAAATGTAGTTTGCGCGAGACAATAGTACATGATCTTTTAAATACTAGTAAGAGGACAGGGTCTACACGTGCCTCATCAGGTGGACCCCGGCTGGTGGACCCCGAAAGTGACGTAATATCGCAATGAATTATGGGTATCACGTGGTTGTCATGGTAACCCGCGTGGGCGGCCATGTTTTGACGTAATTGTCATGGTGATGGGTGATGTGAGTGCGCATGCGCAGCTAGTGTTGTTAGAGTGATACGTGTTTCCGTCGTCCATTTTGTATGCAGGAGGCCGCCATCTTGGTTTCTATGGTGGCACATGGTTGCTATAAGCCTGAAAGGCCTACAACAAGACAGGGGTATGTTTGGAGGGTATGTTCGATTGACTGGGCGTAGGTCAAATTACCCAAATGAGCCCGAGAATGGCCGTAAATCACCGGAAAGTACCCTGTTGTTACCGAAACGGACTTGTTTAGAGTAGCACGTAGTGCTATAGACCCTTAAAAGGTCGTTTTCTATTGAAAGGGAGTATTTTTGGAAAGACTTTCCTAGATAATTACTCAAATGAGCCCGATAATGCCCGTAAATCACCAAAAACGACTTTATTTTATATGGGTTCCCCGCATAATCATTTTTACGACCCCCATACCGTAGATTTTAATAGTAGCACGTAGTGCTATGGACATTTAAAAGGTTGTGTTCGATTGAAAGGGAGTATTTTGTTTGGAACGACTTCCCGAGGCAATTACCCAAATAAACCCTACAAACACATATTTCTTTCCCCAAAACAAATAACAACACTGAATATAATTTTAAATTTCTTTTATTACTGAACATCATGGAACATATATTGTAAAATATTCATAAACAGTCTTTCTACATATTAGACATCTTTTCAGTTGTTTACAACAGTCCTCGCACAGGCACAAATGATGGCATGGTCGCGGTGCGACATTGGCTTCTGTTGTTAAGCATACACAGCATTTCTCTGAATGCGTTTGAACTTTCTCTTGTAACTCGTCTTTGTTTTCCATTTCTTCATTGTCGATTGTATCAGGTAAGTTATGAAAGTAACAACATTCTTGGGAATACATTTTGTGTTGTAAAACATTGTCATCTGCCTGCCAGTAGCGTACAACGACTCCACAGTGAAAACATTCACTTCTGTCTTTAGTTCCTAGGTAGAAAAATCCTGCTCTTGCAAGTTCTTTGGGGGTTTTCACACATTCATTTGGTAACATTGATTCAAAAGTTTTTAGTCTGTTTGCCTCCAAAGCATATTTTATATGTTTGGGTCGACGGATATCAGAGTTTCTCCGAGCAATTATCAGTCGAGGACCAGTTCTTGTGAATACCAGCCCCGTTAGGCTCATTCTTTCTTCGAAACCTCTAGGAAAAATGTTAATGGGAACTCTTTGTCCATGATAGTCGTTTAGAATAGATTGAATCAAACACGGGATTGTAAACATCTAATCTTGGGTTGCACCCCTTATTTATAGTTTTTTTCTATGACATCATTTGTTTTGATTGTCTTTCTTTTTTTAGATTTAGATTGTTCCATATTTCTTTTTTTTCGCCGTTTCAACAGATTGAGTCAATTGCTCCTATTCATTGTATACAAACTCCATTCCAACATCGTTCTTGAACAGGTAAATTTGTAATTGATCATTGAATTTGAACACAGTCACTTCCGAAGACATCTTCACTCTTCGACGGATGGAACGATAATGCCGAGATGCAACGACTGGTCCTCTTCTTATACTATTTAGGCTATGACGTCACCAGAAATAAAGTCTCTAACTAAAATGTCGTTGTCCAATACATCCGCAGAGAACATGTTTACAATCGCATGCATTGGTGTGCCACGAGAGCGATGTAAAAGATAGAACAAACAATAATGCCCACACATGGGTAACTGTCCTTGAATGTGTTTAGTATTGTACTTCCATTTTTGCTTTTTCAAAAAATTCTTGAATGATCTGTGCTGTGGTGGTATTCCATACGAATCAAAATATTCTATGTCCCGATGAGTCAAATAGAAGGCCACCCAATGCTCCCCTTCTCTGTGGTTTGGATGCGTGTCGGCCACAAAAGCCAATGGTCTGTGCCTGGGTAATCTTCTTGGCAAGCGGTTTCTTGCACAGACTCCCAGAGTGATATTTCTTAACACACTATCCGAGCGGAAAACGTTCTCTATTTGCAAAGTGTTCATGTCGAATAATCAAAGATAACGCTCCTGTTTTTTATCGACTTCTATAATGTTCTGAAATTCGGCATACACAAGTACGTTTATGGTGGTGGGCAGCGGTTCTTCAAAATGAATTTCTAATCTTAAATTTCCCCGTTTCACCAAATTGAAATGTTGACCATGAGACAGGTCTGGTGTCAGGTCGAAGACGAAGAGTGTGTACCCTTTTATGTACAGTACGTGGAGAGTGGATTGTAACTAAATCACCCGCGGAGTGGGGTTATCACCTAATCTATAACTTTCAAGTTTTGTACATATCGACAAAAACACAAGCAATGTTTCAGCCAATGGACCTCCGGGTTTAACCCGGAGGTCCATTGGCTGAAACTGTGCTTGTGCTGGTTGTGCTTTGCAACAAATTTACAGTTATTGCTTGGGTGGAATCTCCACTCTGCGGGTGATTTAGTGATAATACACCCTCCACGTACTGTACTCCTCTCTGTCGATGTGATTTCCTTCGTTCTCGTACATTTGACCAGTTCCTTGAAACAAGGTAGCATAACACCTCGCCACTTCTTGTTGATCGAATCGCGGTTGTAAGGGTTTTGCTGGAATCTGTTGTCCATCCACATACAATGCCAGGTAACTGATACTGTAATTTTTAAAGTTAAAGGGATTCTTCGAAAAGTTCCCATTGAAAACATCGTTGTCCACACATCCCATGACGATACGTTTCGGAAGATGGCCTAAAATAAATTTTCTTGTGTGATGCTCAGATGTCCCTTCGGCACCGAGAACACTTTGGTTTCCACTCGGTCAATGGGATATTTCGCCGTTGATTTTTCCAATGTTTTTGTATGGGCCACTCTCACAAAAGGGTTGAGTCTCTCCTTTCTCACAAACAGGGATAAGGCTTGGATTTTGATTTTGAACGTTTCTGCATCGGCCATTAAGGCAAATGCATCTTTGGACCTATTAATTTTAATTTGAACGTTAACTCCATTTATAAGATAACGTGTTTGAAAGAACATGTCCAGATGTAACCGCCCAGTCATACCCACGACTTTACTTTCAGCCATAAACTTTTTTGCTTGTGGCAAATCCCTTATTTTCATCGGTCCGATCATCCATGTGTCCCGCCGTGTCCTTGTACCAGAGAGCACCAGTCAGCTGTGACTTTTTGGCATCGGAGCCATAACTCAACAAAGTCTCTATGTATGCAAACAAAGTTCATAGAACTGTGGCTCTCAATAGTCATTGCATGATTTTATTAAAAAAACCCAGGGATCGTTCCCAGATCACACACATGGCAGCCCAGATGTATCCTGGTCATTCCAAATTTTTGCGAGAAGTATTTGACGAAGCCACATCTCTCCCATATGGTTACCTTTTAATAGATCTTAAACAGGACACACACGAACACATGAGACTAAGAACCCAAATATTTCCTGGAGAAACCCAATATGTGTACCTCCGGAAGGTATAAAAGGGGAGTGCAAATCTGCTGTCGAGTCGAACTCATGTCTGACCGTCTTCACCGCAACATCGCGATTCTCAAGCTCCTGGGTAAATCAAAACCCACTGTGGTCAATTCTGTCTTGAAACACGCCGACAAAAGACTTGATCAATTGTATTTGTGAGTGTGCCTTAAACATAGTGAAAGGTGCCGTACCTCTGAGTAAAGCTCACAAAGTTAAATTAGTTCGACACAAAAAACTTGTGAGAACAATTGTCAAGAAAGGTACGTCCAAGAAAAAAAGAAGCAAATTTTGCAAAAAGGAGTATTTGTAGGTGCTTTGTTAAGGCCTGTGTTACTTGGGGCGGCTAAAGGTATTTTCGGACAGTTATGATGGAATACGCAAAAAGATGGCCTTAGTAGAACCGAGGTTGCTCGAACGTTTGCAGGAGGCCCTATCAGCAAACAGCCCAACGAAATTGCCGCATGTTCTCTTGACAGGGAAATGCGTGAAATTTTAAATTCGAATAACCTTACAGAAACTGATAAGATAACCCATTATAATCAGATTCTTCAAAAATTTTTAACATTTCGCGAAAAAGCCATGGCCCCTCGCACTATCAGGGTCGAATTCGAGAAAGATACTACAGACGAAGATATTATAGACTCCGTTCCAATAACCATGAAAAGAAAAGCCAAACTGCTGCTGAACCGTGTGATACCAATCTGTCGTGGAATAAGAAGGGAGAAGGGGTCCACAAAGACAAAACAGTCGTAGGTTCCAACATAACCGATCTCTTGAGAAAGCAAAAGACTTTTCAACCCATGGATGGGATGGGAAGTGTTGGCACAGGCCCTCAGAGAAAGTAATTGTCCTCAGGAGCTTGTGGGCCACAGGGAACGTTGGGATTTTATGCGACATCAACCTGTAGTAGAGACAAAAACCCAAACCACCCCCTCTTCTAAAAGAAAGGTGAAAGCTGGACTCGTAGCCGGTACATCAAAGTGGTCGAAATATTAATCCAATGGAAAGCGTTTATTACGATCCCGAAGCTCCCGGGAGTTTTGGTGGTGTGGATGCTCTCCGAAGAGCATCCAAGAAAAAAACTAAGCAAATTGTAAAATGGTTGCAGGGTCAAGACACGTACACCCTTCACAAACCCGTTCGATGCACATTTCCAAGAAGGAAAGTGATCGTTAGTGGTATCGATGCACAGTGGCGAACTGATTTAGTTGATTTAACAAACATCAGTAAATACAATAAATACACAAAATTCCTTTTGACTTGTATCGATGTTTTCAGTAAATATGCGTAGGTGACGCCACTACAAAATAAATTACGTGATTCCATAGTGCAAGGTTTTGCTACAATTTTCAAATAGGGTTGAAAACCTTTAAAGTTACAAACTATTCAAGGCAAAGAATTTTTGAATTCAAAATTCCAGAAATTTCTTAAACATCGAGAAATAGAATTTTTCACGACCCATAGCGTGGAAACAAAATGCTCCATAGTTGATAGATTTAACAGAACTTTGAAGACCAAAATGTGGAAATATTTTACAAAGAACGATACACTGACTTTCCCACTTCAAACTTTGGTGAAATCGTATAACAACACCCATCATCGCAGCATCAGTATGCCCCCTGTTGACGTGAGTTTGGAAAATCAAGAAGAGGTGTGGCAAACACTTTATGGGAACCACATAAAACACAAGTCTCCAAAGTTCAAAGTGGGTGACAGGGTGAGAATTAGTAAAGTCAAGAAAACTTTTGAAAAAGGTTACTTGTCCAATTGGACAGAAGAATTATTCACAGTGGCATCTGTCAAGAAAGGTCACCCCATCACTTATGTTCTAAAAGACGATAGTGGGGAAGTATTGAAGGGGTCCTTCTACACAGAAGAACTTCAGCGTGTCACACCAAAAAACATTTATAAAATTGAACACATACTCGAGAAACGTGGTCGCGGAAAGAAGAGAGAACTGTTTGTAAAGTGGTTGGGGTATCCAGCATCGTTCAACTCATGGATCAATCAGAGTCCGCTAGCCTATAAAAGGGCGTGAACGAGCTCAATTTCCCCTAAAATGGAAGAGGGAGGAACTCCGAACGGATCGTGGCCTTTGTTTGGAAATAAAGTCCCAAGGAGCGAGATTACTTACTTTTCCCAAATTATCATACTATACATAATCATCATCACTAGCATCGTTAACCTTACCCTCGACAATACGGACAGCAAATTGTGGACGGCTCTTCTAAGTAGTAGTATAGGCTATTTATTGCCCAATCCTACAATTCAGAAAAAGTAATGTTTTATCTTTCCCTACCAAGTAACAGATTCATGGACGTGATTCCCGAAAACACACTGACAACGTACACCATCCAGTTATCACAACCAGTGAACCTCACGGGGGAATGAGAGGTGGGTTTGGCGGAGATCCATTATCCAAACACTTGGTTTAACATTCGTGGCAAGAAAGTTTTTCAATGTACTGGACTTCGAAAACACATTATCAGATCATTCTGAAAGAAGGTCGATATTCGGAACTTTCCGATGTGATACGAGGCATCAATGGTGTTAACGAATTGCGATAAGATAGAGTTTGAATTAGACGAGGTCACTGGTAAAGTTCGAATCAAGGTACGAGATGGGGTCGTACTCACATTGAGTCCCACTCTGCAAAACATATTGGGTCTTAACGAATGTGTGTTCAAGTCGGGAGCTTTTGAATCTTCTCGAGTCGCCGATGTCAACCAAGGATTCTATTCACTCTACGTATATTGTGATTTAGTTCGTGATCAGGTAGTGGGAGATACTAGAGTAACGTTACTTCGCATCATACCCGTGAGAGGAAAATATGGAAACATCATTTCCAAAACTTTTGAAAACGTGCACTATGTACCGGTTGAAAGGAAGAATTTCAGCACCGTGCAGGTGTATATGAGGGTCGACACAGGAGCCATAGTGACATTTGAACTTGGGAAGATGACAGTGACAATACATTTCAGAGATCGTCGATCTTTGCATTTTCTTTGAAAAACAATGCCTTACTGGTGTAATGCTAAATTATACGAAGAGTATTACACGAAACAGGCTGGTTAGCGGTCTGCCAGCTTTTTCGGGATCACAAATACAGATGGGTCATGGGCTGGGTAGTTTACTTGAAGGACTGAAGAATGCAAAAAAAACCCCCAAAAACTTGTGGTTGAAAGTACCGGTCAGTTGTGATCTCAGGAATGTGATTGCCCAAGATACCCATGGAAATCTGATGCAGTAGAGAATGTTTTTCGATCGGATCGTGTGTTAAGAAATATCACTCTGGGAGGCTTTGCCAGAAACCGCTTACCAAGAAGATTACCCAGGCACAGACCATTGGCTTTTGTGGCTAACACGCATTCAGACCACAGAGAAGGGGAACATTGGGTGGCCTCCTATTGCAGTCATCGGGACATAGAATATTTTAATTCGTATGGAATTCCACCACAGCGCAGATTATTCAAGAATTTTTTGGAAAAGCAAAAATGGAAGTACAATACAAAACGCATTCAAGGACTGTTATGTGTGGGCATTATTGTTTGTTCTATCTTTTACATCGCTTTCGCTGGATCCCAATGCATGCGGTTGTAAACATGTTTTCTGCGGATTTATTGAACAACGACATTTTAGTTAGAGCCTTTATTCCTGGTGACGTCATAGCCTAAACAGTATAAAAAGAGGACCAGTCGTGGCATCTCGGCATTATCCTTCTATCCGTCGAAGAGTAAAGACGTCTTCGGAAATGACTGTGTTCAAATTCAATGATCAATTACAAATTTACCTGTTCAAGAACGATGTTGGAATGAAGTTTGTATATAACGAATGGGAGCAATTGACTCAATCTGTTGAAACGGCAAAAAAAAAGAAGAAATATGGAACAATCTAAATATAAAAAAAGAAAGACAATCAAAACAAATGACGTCATAGAAAAAAAAATATAAGTAAGGGGTGCAACCCAAGATTAGATGTTTACAATCCCGTGTTTGATTCAATCTATTCTAAACGACTTTCGGGGACAAAGAGTTCCCATTAATATTTTTCCTAGAGGTTTCGAAGAAAGAATGAGCCTAACGGGGCTGGTATTCACAGGAACTGGTTCTCGACTGATAATTGCTTGGAGAAACTCTAATATCCGTCGACCCAAACATATAAAATATGCTTTGGAGGCAAACAGACTAAAAACTTTTGAATCAATGTTACCAAGTGAATGTGCGAAAACACCCAAAGAACTTGCAAGAGCAGAATTTTTCTACCTAAGAACTAAAGACAGAAGTGAATGTTTTCACTGTGGGGTCGATGTACGTTACTGCAGGCAGAAGACAGTGTCATACAACAACACAAAATGTATTCCCAAGAATGTTGTTACATTCATAACTTACCTGATACAATCGACGATGAAGAAATGGAAAACAAAGACGAGTTACAAGAAAAAGTTCAAACGGATTCACAGAAATGCTGTGTATGCTTAACAACAGAAGCCAATCTCGCACCGCGACCATGCCATCATTTGTGCCTGTGCAAGGACTGTTGTAAACAACTGAAAAAATGTCCAATATGTAGAAAGACTGTTTATGAATATTTTACAATATATGTTCCATGATGTTTAGTAATAAAAGAAATTTAAATTTATATTCAGTATTGTTATTTGTTTTGGGGAAAGAAATATGTGTTTGTCGGGTTTATTTGGGTAATTATCTAGGGAAGTCGTTCCAAACAAAATACTCCCTTTCAATCGAACACGGCCTTTTAAAGGTCCATAGCACTATGTGGCACGTGCTACTATTAAAATCTACGGTATGGGGGTCGTAAAAATGATTCTGCGGGGAATCTATATCAAATAAAGTCGTTTTTGGTGATTTACGGGCATTATCGGGCTCATTTGGGTAATTATCTAGGGAAATCGCTCCAAAAAATACTCCCTTTCAATCAAAAACGACATTTTAAGGGTCTATAGCACTACGTGCTACTCTAAACAAGTCCGTTTCGGTCAAAAATGTACTTTCCGGTGATTTACGGCCATTCTCGGGCTCATTTGGGCAATTCGACCTACGTCCAGTCAATCGAACATACCCTCCAAACATATCCCTGCTTTGTTATAGGCCTTTCAGGCTCATAGCAACCACGTGCCACGATAGAAACCAAAATGGCGGCCTCCTGCATACAAAATGGTCGACGGAAACACGTATCACCCTAACAACACGAGCTGCGCATGCGCACTCACATCACCCATCACCATGACAATTACGTCAAAACATCCGACAGGTCGGATGCGAGGCTGGACCTTGTCCGGTAGCGTAACACCACACATCTGTCCGAAATTACAGGAATAGTTTTCATTTAGTTCCATTTATAAAATTACAGTCCATACAAACATAGTACCCTTTTTGTCCACATTGTGCAATTATCCATTTGTAAAAGTCGTTTAAATCTTTTTTGTTATGGCGGTATTCTTTAAGACGGTTTAAACCATTTCCCTCTAAAAGTCAATAGCTCATTGATACAAAATATTAGTGATGTTGAAATATATATGTTCACGTTATTTATTTAATAAATCCGTTGGTCAGAAAGCTTTTTAACAATAATAATAATAATAATAAATAATAATAATAATAATAATAATAATAATAATAATGTTTTAGCTTCAAATCCACACATGGGCTTTTGGCTATACAAAATGGCAAAATGCCTTATGAGAAAGGTACGTTTTAACCTCTTCCATGCTGCTGGCGGATATTCCTGCCCAGGACAGGATTTTTCTTGCCTCTGAAGTAAGTATAATTCGGGCACATTTAGTCCAATTTTTCTCAGCTTTTCTCTCTGTAAATTAAATGAATGTTTTCATCAATGATTTATTGCGTTAAATTTAGATGAATTGTTCATCAAATCACTCATGGATGCTGTGAAGCAGCCATATCTAGATTTGATGAAAAATATTTAGAAAACGTAGTGGGTAAGAGTTAATACTCGACTTGAATTATTCTGTAGTGTGTATAGTACAGCCGCCGTTGACTAGTCACTGTCCACGGGTAGGCAATATTTCCTCGGACGCAGTAATATGAGATTCCAAACACGAACTATAGGAATAATCATCTAAAATTTAATCAATAAAGCACCGGGTACAACCCAGGTACAACCAGGTACAACCCGGGTACAAACCGGTGCTTCATTTGTTAAAATTTTACTGATTATGCTTTTGATTACGTGGTAACTCATGCGTGAGCATCACTGCCCCCGCGTGGATTTCGATCAATCCCCGGCGACTGTAATGTAGATGGGTTAGGTGGAGGTTAGAGTTTGTTGGTGCGATTATAAATCGCGTTGTGATTAGGTCGGGGCAGTGTCAAGCCACGAGCAGCAGCCACAGCAATGACGTACATCGAAGTATTAAGGTGAATGTGAAGTGACACAATTTGGAGAAAATCGACGTGTGCAATTTCTTTTTATTCGTAGTTTATGATGCAGGTTTAGTGAATTTGCATTCTATACCATAAATATAGTATGTCGAGATCTTCAAAAATCATTTATAATTTAATTATTTAATAATCGCATTTTTAAAGAACATTTATTTTCGACAGTTTTTCTCGTCCTGGAGCAAATCGGCCTCTACAAAAACTATGACTCAAAGTTTTTTTCTCTTTCTAGTGTGTGTGAACTAAGACCTGGAATTTTGATGCATTGCATCATAAAAGAAATGAGTAAAGTTTCTATAACTATGTCAATGAAGGTGGTGTAAAGGTACAACAGTTATCTTGATCATGTTGGAAACTAGAATTAAAAAAAAAAAACGTGTGGTAGACAGTACCAGTCAGTTGTGATCTCAGGAATGTGATTGCCCAGGATACCCATGGAAATCTGATGCAGTAAAATAGCAAGCCAAGTCATTGTCATGAACACTCGATCCCCTATTGCTGAGAAGCCTCAGTAATTGTTTTCAGACAACACTATACTTGGCAGGGCACCATGCAAATGATATAGCTATGATCACATTAGAAAGAAATGTGGCATGTACTGTTAAAATATTTAGCAACCTGTTTCCCTTTAAACAACTGCTGCATTCTCTGATGGGCACACCTAAGCCACTCTGTTTTCCAAATTAAGTTTATTCAGATCATGTTTGCCAAATCAAGTTTATTCAGATCATGTTTGCCAAATCAAGTTTATTCAGATCATGTTTGCCAAATCAAGTTTATTCAGATCATGTTTGCCAAATCAAGTTTATTCAGATCATGTTTGCCAAATCAAGTTTATTCAGATCATGTTTGCCAAATCAAGTTTATTCAGATCATGTTTGCCAAATCAAGTTTATTCAGATCATGTTTGCCAAATCAAGTTTATTCAGATCAATTCTTATGATATTATTTCAGTGTTCCTGGAATTGTGTAGTTTTCAGCACAGTGGTACTTGGACTGACAACAATGATATAAATTCTCTTCATAAAAAAATCAACATTCGTGAATTTAATAAGCCATTTAACCCCCTGCACACTGATGTCAAAATCTCAAAATTTCAGGCTGCTAATTTTTCCCATGATGCAACTAGAAATTTAATCAATTCAATCTAGTTTGACAGAGTTCATTGAACTCTGTCAAACAAGACTGAATTGATTAAATTTCTAGTTGCATTATGGGAATAATGGCTACTTGAAATATTGGTATTTTGACATCAGAGTGCAGGGGGTTATGTTGACACCTCGCAGTTCTTTTTACTGTTCATTAATTAATATTTCTAGACTGTTCATTAATTAATATTTCTAGACGGGTAAATGAATTTCAATTATGACAAGCTGGACAACATTCTCGAGTCTGTATATATTCTCTATAATAAAGCTGTGAGAAAATATTTGAAAACTCGATAAAGGAATATAACAGCAATTGTTTTTATTTCACGATACGGAGTTAAGTGTGTTATTATAAAAAGGCTTTTTCTATTCTGATAAATAATAAGTACAGTGATCATTTTTTCTCTCTTTACATGCCCAAAATCGCACATTTTTGTGGCGATGGCGACGTTATTATTCGGCAGCAGTCTCGCGATGTCCTAGATATTTCTCGACTCGAAGAAATGGGGAAAAAAACCACGCCGCATCTAGAATTCTTCAAAATCTTCCCACTGGATTAACACTGAGCAATAATTGGAAAATCCGATGGATGTCGAAGGCGCCAAAGGAGAAAATGAAAGGAGTAAGACCTCCCGTCTCTACAATTCTCCAAAAATCGCGACATCGACGCCGTAGCTGCAACGGGTGGTTCAATTTCACAAAATTCTAAGTTCATCAAGGGCCATAACTCCAAGAAAAATATTTGGAACAACACATGCATAGAACAGTGGCTGGACAGCAATAAGATACCCTTACATGCCAAATATGAAGTCATTCCATCAAGTATTTCAAAAGTTATTGAGTTTTGAATCTCGTTGGTCACAGACAAACTCGTTGGCCACAGACAGACCGACCGACCGACAGACAGACCGACAGACCGACATTGCCACTTATGGAGCTGCTAGTCGCAGCTAAAAATTCTCATTGGAATAATACAGAGCAAAAGGCGATGGTGGGGAAAACTTTTTTATTGGCGCAGGAACTTTAGGCGAGGCGATTCAAGGCAGTCTCCGCCTCTTACAATTTCTAATGGGAAATGTGTATGGGGGAAAAAGTCTCCGCTCTCGAAGTGAGCTGGATCAGTCGATCTCGGAGATTTTTAATTTTGTTTAAAAATTTGCTAAAATACTCCCCACTGGATTAACCTTAGTTGATCTCTCCTCGAATACCAGCTCTGGGTGAAAATGAGCTGTTTTTTAGGATGATCTTTTCAAACTAAATTCTCATTGCTTTCAAGCTTATTTTTTTAGCGAGCTGGGAATTAATTTTTGCTGACCAGGAATCGGCATATTTACACTACTTTCGTCAGATCATGCACCATGTGTGTATTAGACCAATAACAGTAAGGTATTTTAAAGAATGTCCGACCACTCTCCTACAAGATGTCCGGTCATTCCTAAAAATAATGCACACTGATTGTTTGTGGTGGTAAGTCTATCAGAAAACAACAAAGGGAGTTATCGGTGGTGTGTTTTAAATCTGATGAATACTCCGAGGGTATGTGTGATACTGATCAAAAGATAATTACAACAATTTGCCTGTGGAGAATTCAGTCTTATGAAACTCAGTCATTAAACATACAAGTTAATATTAGATGTCACGTGACTTTCCCGCGTTCTGATTGGTTGAACAGAAACACCTTATTTTCCGATAGTTCGTCAGCGAAATCGCACAGACCTACTATCATTTTTGAAAAAAGAATAGTGCACGGTAATAGTGCACGGTTATAAATAGTAACATTCGAATTCGCTTAGAAAATTCCATTGAAGCGTAAATACTTTACAAGACATCTCGTCCCATATACATTATTACATTTAGTTTGGAGAAATAAAAACATGTGTATCGAAAGTGATGTTTGTAGTAGTGTTGGGGGCGGGGATGAGGTTAATGGAATAATGGTATTGTGTTTCTTGGGGTTTTGGTTCTCTACCTCTTTATCCCAGAACTATGAGTGGCAGAATTAACTTAGTTTACCTGTTTAAACCCTGAATCATTTTCTTTTCTCTTTGACTGTGAATAAGAATAGTATCTTGCATATATGGCCGATGAAGAACCCCCGCCCCCCCACCCCCCCCCCCCACACACACACGCATGTAATATAATAAATATAGCATGACTTTTCGTTGACTATGCCAAAATAGTGGTCCTCGAGGAAAGAATAGTCCCTCCGCTACGCGTCGGGACTATCCTCTCCTCGAGAACCACTATTTTGGCATAGTTAACTCAAAGACATGCTATATTTATTAAATAAAAAAACATTTGATCGATTTCGGAGAATAGTTACACATTACATGGAAAGCGGATTATATTAAAAACTCGCGAAGATGAATCCAAAGAACCATTAAGAGATGTTCTGTGAAAGCAAGAAATACAATATCAAACGAAAGCTGAAACTTTTCTTGTTATTCTGGTGTTTTTTTTCCACGGAATTTTGAACTTATTGTCTGGGTGAAGACTCCACTCCTCGGATGTTGTGTCTATGATCCAGTCTACATAAACTATACATTAAATAATTATTCTGTTTCTAGTTGTGGTCACCTGTCACACGTATAATTAGACGTGAATAGCCAAACACTGCAAACGGATTCTCTATTCAACCTGGAGATGAAAATTCCACACCTACTGCAAGAGGAGACACGGCATATAAGCTAAAAAAGTCTAAGTTAGAAAATGTTGCGTGACATGTATGTTTATAAGTACTTCAACCCTCTATCTACAGTATCATCCACATCCTTCCTGTGATATTCATAAAATTCACCATCATAATATGATTATGTTTCAATTTGTGCCCCCAAAACGTTGCTTATTTTGAGGCAAATAATGAAAGAAATTAGTTATTTAATAAAGAATAACCATTTTTGCAAGTGTTGTCTTCTTGTCGTGAAGGGTAATGAGTTTAACCGTTCAGTGGGGTATCCACATTAATATTACACCATGAGCATGTCGATGAATTATTGAAAACAAAGTTCAGAGATGATTAAACGTGACTGTGCACACGGAGCTTTATCCACGTTATTTGTGTGTTTTATTTCGCTAAACCAATGCAGCTGTAATAAAAAAGGCTTTCAGATTTCCGAAGTTTTGTCAGAGAGAGAGAGAGAGAGAGAGAGAGAGAGAGAGAGAGAGAGAGAGAGAGAGATAGAGAGAGAGTTTACAATCCGCCATGACTCTTTCTCTCACAATTTCTTTTGTCCTGGGCTGTGCGCACGTCTTACCCCGAGATCTCCATTGAATAGTGCTCAATTAACTCCACCTCTTGGTTCATCCACCTTGTCTTTGAGTTTGAATTCCGAATATTATGGAACATGAATTTACACGATCCGCTATCGGGTAGATTTACCAAATTGTTAAGACAGCAGAGTTTCATTAAGTCTATCATGTCCTTAATCCTCATCCACCCAAGGTCATCCCTTATTGTCTCTAGTGCTGCGGTATTACTCGATCTCGTGATCCATCTTACTGTATCGTTCTGTGGGGTTTCTAAGCGCTTTAAAACCATTTGGTTTCGAGCCTCGGGGTATTTCTTCCGTTCCATGTGTTTTATTACACACCCGTAGCTGTATTTCCCATGTTCACATGGATTTTAGGAGCATGCGGTAATTTTAACCAGAAAGCTCTGATGCGATCCGATAAAAAAGTTCCCTTCGCGTGCTCAAGTTCTCTCGTTAGACTGGTTCTTAGAGCTTGGAGCGTTTAGTGGAAAATAACCGACGAGAGCCATCAGCAATATTTATCTGTCGGAATAATAAATGTTTGATACCCAGCTTTCTGAAAACTACCGATAATCATCATAAATACATGATCTCTGTCAGGAAAATGAACAGTCAAACTCCAGCTTTGCGTTCATTATTGAAAACCGTTGAAAGCTTAACTAATTTTGAGCAAACAAGTTCAAATGGGTTCGATACTGCCACCTAGCACTGGAACAGTTTCTAACTATAGAATCTTGTAACATTGTTACCCTCAACACTGCGTGTTGCCGACGAGTCGATACGAGGCCTACCGCGTAATCCTATTCGATTCTCACGTCGGCAATGAAGCAGCTCATTTGAAAAGCATGTTTAGGTGAAATAGCTCTCTCGGCGACACGCCGACGGTGCCTGCAGATGGCCGACAGCGAGTAGGCCTACGCGCACTTAGTGAGCTGAGGCAACTTGTTTTTCTTTTTTTTGGGGGGGGGAGGGGGGGGGGGAGGGTGTTGGGGGGGGGGGCAATGTAGTAATCCTGAAATATCATTTTCAGTAGTTTGTACCTGGGAAAATAAAACATGTTACCAATACCACCTGTCTACTACTGAAAATCTTGGGGAGGGTGGCACTGGGCAGTGAGACCACGAAGATGAGAGGATGGTAAATGCATGTGGTCTGATGCAACATAATGTAAATTTTATGAGTAAACTTCCATGAAAAATAATTATTAGGATATTTAAAACATGGACAGTGGTCAGTATGACAATATTTTCCAAACATTGATTGATGAGTATTTTTAAATGACTGATCAATAATGTTTGCTAGTATTTCTGTTTTGTACAAGAATATTATTTCGCATTAACTCAAATCGAATGCCACCTACATGAATCTGCCACATGGGTGTATGAGGTGGGGGTACTGCACTCTCATCCCCCTCCGCCAACAGTCAGCTAACTTTGGGTTTGAGTTTTCAATTTCATGGCAAGAGTTTGGTATTATCAAAACAAATTGTTCAGAGGGGGAGGGGGCTATTTATTTTTACTTTTGGCAAATATCCTGACAGTGGGCAGAGCATTTTCATGGATTACAAGGGGACATTCGAGGTAAGAACCTTGTGATTTGAAACAAAATTCCAGGGCAGTTTTATTGGTCACCCCACCCCCATCACCCAGAAAAGTACACCAGAAGCCTATCATTGGCCATATACTATCAGTCCTCGTTAAAACTATTTACAAAATAATTTCAAATTTAAGATTGGCTTGTAAGAGATTGGATAAGACATATCGTCCACTGAGTTCCAATGTGTTCTATGTGCCTATTAGAGGCACATAGAACACATTGGAACTCAGGGGACGATATAAAGAATAATTTTTGTTTTGAACCAGACACAATGACAGAAATATTGATAAATGTTAGAACAGTCAAGATAAGAACTTGATGAAGTATAGTTGTAAAAAATAATGAAAATTTCAATAAATCTTTAAAAATATTATCAACAAAAATAAGTTGGAGATCACTTGTTACAACGCCACAGTCCCCACCCCTTAATTTCGATTCCAGCCTCTGACAGACTTTGGATGCTCATTTCGAGAGGTTTGGGAAAATTGCTGTCTGTTAATTACTAGTATGGATGGGGGGGGGGGGGGGTTAATTACTAGTACGGATGGGGTGGGGTTAATTATTAATATGGCTGGGGTGGGGTTAATTACTAGTATGGATGGGGCGGGGAGGTTGTAAGAGTATATAATTATGTAGACAACAAACGACTATTATAGGGTGGGAGCTGGAAAAAAATTGCAGAAAAGGGTTAAAAGAAATGTCCGCCCTTCAGACACCCACCACTCCCTGACTGCAATTTTATTATTATTTTTCCGAGACATTTTCACTCATTTACAATTTTTGCCCACAACTATTGCTTTGAACAAACGTTTAAATCCTATCAAGTAATTCTCAGTCCAGGTATACACTTTCTCTATAGGTTCATTGCGAAATCGGGTTATTAATGCCCTGTAGACAGTCAACAGATATATAGTTCTGAACCACTCTGCTATTTGTATTCTGTTATTTTCAGTCCAGGTTAGCATACATAATGCAATGCAGACAGTCCACAGATATATAGTTTTAAACTCCTCCACTATTTGTACTCTGTAATATTCAGTCCAGATGAACACATTCATTATTGAGACACGTATCCTTTAAATACACTTAAAATAATTGCTATAAAGGTTATCAAGTTTTGCAGATTGATGATTTAGGTTAGGCTATAGGGAAATACATAGTGGGATACTTATAGAGTTCTCAGTCCCCAGTCTGAGAATGGAACATGCAGGGTTTTGTGTATACACATGACTGTTTTGGATGAACTTGAAACTCAGAGCAGCCATGTAGGTGACACATTATATTATCATACCTCATTATACATAGTAGTCGTTTCACACAAGCTTCTGTCAATGCTGTTACATTTACGAATAGAGAAATGTCCTGTATGGGTTAACAAACACAGTTTGTTTGTTTACTTTTTTATCTACTTGCCTGTCCTTTTCTGAGAACGGTTTTGGACAGAGCTATAGGCTTTGAGTAACAGTGTTTATTCAGTAATGTTATTCATTTCAGTTTTGCCCATAGTTAGTTCTATAGTTACTTTGGAGAAAACTGTAAATTCTATAAACAAAGACAAAACATTTCAGTCCATTTTCACTAACTCTTGTGTAGGCTTTGAGTAAGAAGGTTAATTTCAGTAATGCTGTTCCACTCATTACAGTATTGCCCACAACTGTTGTATAATTGCTTTGGACAAAACTGTAAATCCAACAAAATAATTTTAAGTCCAGGTATACATTTTCAATACTTGTTATTTTGTAGGTCACTTGTGTAGGCTTTGAGTAAGAATGTTAAGTGGTCATGACTAGCCATTGTGCAAAAGTATGTGACCTTAAACACCAATAAATAAATAAAGAACGTTAATGTCAGTAATGCTGTTCCACTCTTTACGGTTTTGTTTTCCCGCAACTGTTGTATAATTGCTTTGGACAAAGCTGTAAATCCAATAAAATATTTTTCAGTCCAGGTATACATTTTCCTTTTTAGGTGATCAGTTGTGTATACTTTGAGTAAGAATGTTTATTCTATAATGTCGTTTCACTCATTACTGTTTTGCCCACAACTATTGTACAGGTGCAATGAACAAAACATTGAGTAAGAATGTTAATTTCAGTATTGCTGTTCCAGTCATTACTGTTTTGCCCACAATTGCTCCACAACTGTTGTATAATTGCCTTGGACAAAACTGTGAATTCATTAAAATAATTTTCAGTCCAGGTATACATTTTCCTTTTTGGTTGTTTTGTTGGTTAGATTTATATACTTTGATCTGGAGTGCATTTGGTTATGTTGTATCACTCACAGCCGTTCTATAGGTACTTTGGAGAAAACTCTACATCCTTTAAAATACTTTTCAGTCCAGGTATACATTTTTACTAACCGTTGTTTTGTGGGTCTCTTGTGTAGGCTTTCAACAAGAATGTTAATTTCAGTAATGCTGTTCCACACATTATAGCTTTGCCCAAAGCTGTTGTGTAGTTGCTTTGGACAAAACTGTGAATCCCATGAAATAATTTTCAGTCCAGTTGTACATTTTCCATTTTGATTGTATTGTTGGTTAACTGTGTATATTCAGAGTAAGTATGTTTATTCTGTAATGTTCCAATAAGATTAAAATTCCCATCCTCTGATTGGACGAGAGCTCGCTTAGTACATTCTATGTTCACGACTCAAGCGACAAATGTTACCGTCTGACGTCACAACGCGAAATATTTGCAATGCCGTCGTCCGTTTCGTAACTGCTGCATCAACGGAGTGACTAGCCAGCCGCTTCATTTTTCTGGATGTTTCACGTGAGTAGCAGACGCTTTCCGGATGAAGTGTTGTTTAAATTGCAAACAGATTTACGATTTGAACTAAGATTGAATGAGTTTATCTGGTTTATTGACTATTTCTCCAGTGTCGTGGATACACGAGAGGTTTATTTACGAAACCTGCGATCGTTAAAAGTTGCCTTGAACAAGGCAACTTTTAATGATCACAAGTTTAGTAAATAAGCCTCTCGTGTTTCACGATGTAGATTTTGGGCTATGGGGAGTGTCTGTTGGAACATATACGTTATTATGATAAATTGACGGTAACATAGTCTGAGATTTGCGGCTCTGGGTGGATGTTCAACCTCGACGCTTCGCGTCTCCATTGACCATAGGCTCCAAACCGCAAACCTCAGACCATTTTACCGTCACTTCCCCACAATAACTTATAAAGTTGTTTTACTCATTACAGTTTTGCCCACAACTATTACATAGGTTCTTTGAACAAAAGTGTAAATCTCAGTCCAGGTATACACTTCTGTTGCAGGTTGTCTTGCTGGTTCATTGTGGAATTAAATATCTATTTGAATCAAACTCAGTTAGGTCTCTCCCTGATATAGAATCCGCATTACTACCCCCCTCAAAGCCACACCTACTGCTATATTCATCTAGTTGCCTCGATTGTAGCTTTGAGGCCTTTAATAATTCAGTAATCTGCTGTCTAAGTCAGTAGATATATAATTATGAGCGCATGTATTATGCTAGCTTAAAATCTCGTTTTGAAACGAATTTAGGGCCCACCCCATTCCCTACCTCTGCCCGACGAAACTATTCATCCTCGGTTAATCCTGCTCGCACAATTCCCATGAATGTTTGTATACTGAGTCAAAAAGAAAGTATAATAGAAACAAATGTGAAAAGATAGCATAAAGGATGAAATATAAATAGTTCTAATGTTGCATGTTTGTGGACAAGAAGTCGTGCAAAGAGTTCAATGACATGTTGTTGTTGTTCACCCAACCGTATAGAATTTTGCTACGAACTTTAAAATAGCACCTGCTACCCGAGAATGTCAAATTGAATGGGTGTCCGACGATTTTTCTTTTGTGTTATGTTGTGCTAGAGAGAAAATACGCTAGTTTTTGTCTTCCGACATTTTAAAAAATGCCAAGGTTAACCGAAAATCGGAGGTTGCTTGCCATTGGTATGCATGAGGCTGGGATACCTCCAGATGAGCTCGCTGCTGAGTTCGGAGTCACTGTGGACACTATTAACCGTCTCATTGGAAGGTATAGAGCCACTGGATGTACTGCCGACCGATCGCGTTCAGGTCGACCAAGAGTTACGACCCCTGTACAAGACCGACACATCAGGACGTTTCACATGCGGGATCTCTTTCTTCCGGCGACGAGGACAGCAGATATTACTCCTGGTAGAACTAACAATAGAATCAGTGCACAACCTGTCCTCAACAGAATACCGAACACGGCATCCGAAGTAGACGTCCATACCACGGACCAGTCCTTGCCCAACGTCATCGTACCGTCAGAATGGAAAAGGTACGTCAGCGTGTTCGCTGGACTCAGCAGCGTTGGAGCATTATTTAATTTTTTTATTGATGACATTGGAGACATTTTTGATGAAAAATGTGCACCTGTAAAATTAAATAATACTACATTGAATCATCTGCTTTTCACAGATGATCTGGTGCTGATATCAGATAACCCCTACGGATTGCAGCGATGTTTAGACCAATTGGACGATTACTCTGTTAGAAACGGGCTCCATGTAAATGTAGATAAAACAAAGGCGATGACATTCCACCCCCGTAAAGTTAGAACGCCAGACTTCCCTAGGTTCAAATTCAGTTACTCAAGTATCCGATTACACTTTTCTCCCCCCACTGCATGTGTAACATACGTCTGTCCAGGGTGAGATAGCAGGGAGAGACAGATGTATCCCACCCCACCCACGCGACGTTATACATTTATAACGTTATTATGACGTTATGCATATCGTATCAGTTTTTTGCTACCAACTAATTCATATTGACGTCATTAGAATGCCGTGTGATCAAAGTTTGATGCTCTAAAACTCTTTCGACCCCAAGATGATACCGTTTCTAACTGATTTCGTGGTATATACCTTTGGTATATACATAACTTTTGCACGCGCTTTCCGATGGTGTCATTAGTTTTTCAAAACAACGAATACCAAATGAGTTGATTATATCAGCACGTGACCGCCGATTACCTCTGGCTAACGTAACCGCTGTATGGTGGGGGAGAAAAAATAATCCCTGATGGGTACGGATGTGGGATGGGAAAATCTCACCCTCAGGACAAGATATTTGGTCCAGACACTCCGAGTGTCTGGACCAAATATCTTGTCCTGAGGGTGAGATTTTCCCATCCCACATCCGTACCCATCAGGATTATAATGATCTTGGCCTATGTTTCGCAAAAAATGGAAAGTTAACAAAAGCACAACAAGAATTAAGCAACAAGGGCCTGAAAGTACTTTACAGTCTACTAAATACTTTCAAAAAGGAATGGTCACCTACGATAATTCTTCTCACTGAACTTTTCGATTCACTTATTAAGACTATTCTTTTATATGGAAGTGAAATATGGGCGTCTGAAATAAACAACACGCACGGTGGTAAGGTTCCATGTGAACATGTTCGTCTACAGTTCTATAAAAGCCTACTCGGTGTTAACGGGAAATCATCCAACCACGCAGCGAGAGCGGAATTAGGTCGATATCCTGTGCACATAGAGGCTACGATGCAAATGATTAAATATGCAACCAAATTGTACCAGATGTCTTCTTCAACACTGTTGACTGAGGCTAGAATTGAGTCTGAAAAATATACATTACCAGATCCAAAAGATGTCACCGTCTTGTGGAAGATAGTGGTCAAGCAAATGCCCCCGGTAAACAACCAGCACACCTTAGTAATTGGACAATTGGCGTAATTCGCGAAGACATGAAAACTCGCCACCTTAATACTTTTCTAAATGATATTTACAATGATGATAAGAAGGCCGGAAAAAACAAACTTAGAACTTATAGAGAGTTTAAAGACATTTATAACATAGAAGTTTATTTACTGAACACAACTTCGGAACATGCAAAAAATATGTTCACCTGATTACGTATTAGTAATCACAACTTAATGATTGAAAATGGTAGACATATGCAGCCCCCATTACCTGTACAAAAAAGGTTAAGTAAGGTCTGTAACAATGGTAATATAGAAAACGAATTCCACTTTGTTATGGGTTGTAAGAGATATGACTCTGTTCGTGCTGACTCCTATCGCAAAATCGATAGAGAATATTCAGATTTTGTTGGTATGAGCAGCTCTGAGAAATTAGTATTTCTTACGAAAAATGAAATCCCCGCATTGTGTGGTATCATTTGTAATATGATCCGACAAATGTTTGAATGTAGAGAATGCTTACTTGCGGCATAACACCAATTAGAATGAAATCATTAGCTATAACATGCACCAACTGAATATTAGTGTTTATGGTTTCAAACATATTTTGCTATTTCCTGGTATTATTGTTACTAATTTCAATGACGTGCAATCTGCCTTGTTTTTGGTGTTCTTGCAATAAATATTATCTTATCTCATTTTATCTCCCCTGGGTTGTAACGTGTACAGATTTGTTCCCCGTTTCACGTTGTTCCCCGTATCCGAGTCTATACCGCAGAAAATAACCGTATCATATCTTCCTTGGGTGGCAACAAGTAAAGATATGCTCCGCGCCTCACTTTTCTCTTTGTATTAAAGTGTAAATTATGCAAAAATACCGTATAAAATCTTCCTTGGGTGGCAAAAAATAAAGATATGTTCCGCGTTATTACGCAAATATGAATTAACTATTGTTAAAACCTCGCCCTGGTAACAGAGGCAAAGGCAAATTAGTTCATATACCGCATTCACATATCCAACCACTCCTTGGGACGAATCATTCAAAAGCGCGCCTCCATATCCCCGCCCCAATACCCAATCCGCGTCAATCCGACATCGGTACCGCTGATGAAACATAGAATCTTTACATACATTCCTTGCGTAGTAATACCCCTCCAACCCCCCCCCCCCCCCCCGATCATTCCAGTATGTGTGTTTGTCTTGTCCCCACCCACTATTGCAGCATATATATGCCCCCCACCATTGATCTGAGTGCAGCCCCTCTGCTTTAATATCTACACTGACAAGTGTAGGCTAGGGTTTCTTGCACCCCCATCCAACCCCCCCCCCCCCCCGCACATACGCATGCTGTACGCACTGACATATTCACAATGGATATAATCTCACAACATATACACGCTGTGTTCAACACCAACGCGCTTTTAGGTGTAATTACTCTATACAGTAATTTATACCCCTCCCCCCCCCCCCCAATTCAGCAAGTTTATAAATGAGAATGTTTGGAATCATTCTTGCCTATTGAGCCCATTGGGTTCTAGTGTTTGAAGTTCGTTAATCCAAAACGCTTCACGATCCCTCCTATAAGCTGTATTTTGTTGATTAATTTGTTCAATCCCAATAATCGTAAAATTGTTTCCTATGGTTTTCGGTCGGAAAATGATGTGGTATCGGTTCATTCATAACCTCAAGTTTTATTCTACTCAGATGGTTTTGCATTCTCTCATACAATTTTGTCCCCATCTCTCCCACGTACACAACTTCATTGCACTTGTCGCAGAGAATCCCATATATCACATTCCTGGACATGCAAGTGATTTTATTGCCTGTGTAGTAGGCCGTTCCGTTCTTGTCTGTGAATTGTTTTGTTTGGAGCAAAACCCCACAAATTGCACAATTTCTCTCGCAACTATCAGATCCCGTCCCTTCATTGTTGAACATTTTATTATGCTTGCTATGGACTATAATATCTCCCAAATTTTTCAGTCTTTTGTATGAAATCGGGGGGTGGTTTTTCGAATGCCAACTTCATGCGTTTTGAGCGGTGTAAAATGGGCATCCGCTCCCGTGTTATTTTCCCGATGTCGGGGAGGGGCCGCGAGTAGGTGACCACAAACAGGACTCTTTCGCCGGTTGATTTGTTGGATCGTTTTTCAAGTAACTGTTTACGCTCGATTTGGTCGACATTTTTTAGTTGTTCACTTACAAACTTTTCGTCGTAACCTCTGGCATGCAGGTGTTGTTTTATATCATTTTTGTGGCATTCATATTCAGCATTATCGGAACAAATTCTTTTTACTCTTGAAGCTATTCCATATGGTATCGCTCTTTTAGTGTTGATTGGATGATCTGACTTTGCGTGCATGTATTGATACGTGTCCGTGGGTTTTGTATATAAGCCGGTTTTAAGAAATCCGTCTTCAATTTTGACTATCGTGTCTAAGAATTCTATCCTATTTTCAGACCACCTTAAATCAACTTGTATTCTTGGGTGTATCGCATTTGCCAAAGAATGATATTGTTTCAGAGACTTCAACCCATGCGTCCATACTCCCCAGATATCATCAACGTACCGTACCTATTCAAGGGGTGTAACTTCGATGCATTTGACAGTTTCTCTTCCCATTTACCCATATATGTGCACGCATAATTTATCCCTAATCGCGAACCAATTGCAACGCCGTCCGTTTGTAAATAATGTCTTCCTTTAAATGAAACATTGTTATTATTGTCCAAAACAGTTTCTATTAGTTTAAGACCTATCTCTGTTGGGAATAATGTTCTTTTAGAGTTTTCTAGTGCTTTTTTACATGCTAATATACCTTCATTTCGTGGGACGCTTGGATATAGTTTCCTGACGTCCATACAGTACATTAGGCTGTTTTTAAGGAGTGGTTGGGGTATACAGTCCAGTCTGTTCAAGAAATGTGTGGTGTCGCGTATGGAGGATGGTAATGACTCAACGTGTTGTTTTAATTCAGACTCCATCACTTCTGCCATTTTCTCTGTTGGGTGGTTTATTCTCGAAATTATTGTTCTTAAAGGGCTTCATTTTTATGCAATTGGGGTTACCTTTTACTCTTCCAGCCTGTGGCTGCTTAGGTATCATGTACGCTAATACTTTTTTGTCTATCAGTTTGTTTTTTATTTCAAGTTGGCTTTTAACCTTGTTTGTTATTTTCTCTGTCAGATCTACAGGTACTTCTGTGTATGTTGTTTGGTCTCCCAAATCCATCAAGATCTCATTTTCATATTTACCTGCATCCAGAACGGTTATTCCAGACAATTTATCGGCTGGTCGCACGACTATTGTTTTATCATTTATCAACTCTTTTAGAGCCTTCTCTTCCATTTTTGTTATGTTGTTCCGCACGCGTTTTTTATGGCCTTCAAAATATCTTACCGTACTATTTCTAAATAAAGGTCAAGGTGCTTAACTCTACCTTCTTTAGGGGTCCACGGGTTGCACTCTTTAAATTTATCATCAATATATTCTTGTTTATGGTCTAGGAAATACTCACATAGTCGCATTCTGCGCTCCCATTCTTTTACCTCTACGATAAGGTTCGCTATATCCAAAGTTCTTTCCGTTGGGACAAACTTGAGAACCCTTTTAAGTAATGTTCTTTGGTGTTTTGTTAGTTTCTTACCAGATAAATTAAACACGTTATTTTTCTGATTTATTTTAGTTTCATTGTGCAG
The DNA here is from genome assembly GCA_031216915.1 of Pictodentalium vernedei. Classification (NCBI taxonomy): domain Eukaryota; kingdom Metazoa; phylum Mollusca; class Scaphopoda; order Dentaliida; family Dentaliidae; genus Pictodentalium; species Pictodentalium vernedei. The sequence continues at coordinate 564,556,670 of CM062294.1, forward strand.
AATTTTACTCTCAATATCTGCATAAATATTATTTTGATCATCGCTGATATTCTTAACTTCTACAGATTCGTCCTTTATGGAGGGCTTCTCAGACTTGTTGTCGTTAATATTTTTTGAATAACCCCGGGGATCTACAGATTCGTGATTTTTGGAGAGTTTCTCAATCTTTTTGTCGGTAATTTTTTTTGAATAACCCCGGGGATTCAGTTTTGGTTCATCCCTACGGAAAGCGGAAATATTTTGTGACTGCAAGTATTTGTATTTGATTATTGTAGGCCCATTTGTCGTTTTCATACTTCCAATCATTTGTGCAACCTGAAAATGAGAATCATTCAAAAAGAGATAGAAATTTAATTCATTTGTACTCACCGGCTTTTCAGATTCGAATCGCACCCACCTGTAATTTTGACCATACTTACAATATACATGAATCCCTATTCCCAGCATATTCACCAAACCTATTATGTCCTCATCCGTCCCAGCTCTCAATACTACGATTCGTTTTTGATCTGTTTCTAATGAATCCTGATACTAGCCCATCTATATATTTAGACATTATTTTCAAGCGATGTTCCACATAATCCATTACTCGTTCCCGTATTACATGATGGTATTCCTCATCGCCTGTACAAATTTTGCTGATGCATCTATAAAAGCATTTTCCGTCAGCTCTAACATTTTGCAATCCAAACCCTTGTCTTCTCACTTCAATGTTGTGTGTTGCGATATCAGTATGGCGGGGAAGTTTCTTCTGTAATTTTATTCCTAATACTTTTAACACATTATTTATTTCCGACAGCGATACATTCTTTCTAGTTAGGTTGGTACCGTCTGAATCACCCAGTCCCGCTATCTTCTTATCTTTTGTTTTTTCAGAAAGGACTTGGATTTTATCACCATGGTTCTTTATTATTTTCAGAATTGCCTCTTTATCCGAGATGTTGAATTTGGAATTTATCGATGTTTTTAACTTCGCGAACTCATCCCTCAGAAGACCCAACTGTTCCTCGAATTCTAATCGCGTAATATCTACCAGTCCCTCTGATGTTTCATTTAAAAGGTTTTCATATTCCGATTTTCGTCTTCCACTGACATCCAATGTCATATTCCATTTCACTTTGAATCTTCGCGGTATTATAGTTTTCTTCCTGACATTTTCTAAGAAATTTTATATGTGATTCGCGTTTGTTTATTTTTTCAATTAGTTTCCGTTCCACATTGCAGACCGTCTTCCCTTTTCGCTATAATTCCTGAAAATCCGACTTTATACGTTCCTTCCGCGCATTACTTGGTACGACATCTTTCCTTGGAATTCTTTTAGTCGGCATAAACATACACTTCATCAAATATTTTATATAACTTCGTCAATTTGCCGTCATGCTCGGAAGATTACTTCCTTCTAAGCAGCTTTTATTTTTGACTAATACTTCTTCTGTTACGTGAAGTGCCGTACCAATGCATATCGCGTCATGGGAACGTAAAATTTAGCGTCACGCTTATTCTAATTGTTAAATGGGAGTTATAAAATTGATCCAGATACGCGTATGTCTTCCAGGTCGATTTATTATTTGGCAAGTGGCCGCCTAGCTCCTAATCACGAACCCATTTATAAAATCGCCGTTTCATATCTTCCTTGGGTGGCAACAAGTAAAGATATGTTCCGCATTTCACGTTGTTCACTGTATTTAAGTGTAAATTATGGACAAACAATACCGTATCATATCTTCCTTGGGTGGTAACGACTGAAGATATATTCCGCGTTATTACGCGCAAAATTTGTTCTCAGCCTTAGAATTAGGAGCGTTCAATCTCAACCTCGCTCTGGTAACAGAGGCAGAAGCGAGTTCGCATACAGTATTCACACATACAACCATTCCCCTGACCCGAATTGTTCAACCGCGTTGTTCTCCATATTCAAGTGTATTGCTTGTAAAATCAGATGGCTGAAACAGGAATCATATCTGTACGCGTTACCATCCAGGGGAGATATGATACGGTGATTGATCTCGTCAAGGCAGTGGTTTGATTCCCATCGGCGTCAGAGTCTTTCATCCTAAAAAATGCATAACAGAAGTGCCGAATTCTGTATTCTATACCTCAAGCGGGAAATTTGAAAAAAAGAGATTGATTCTCACTGATTTTATCTGCATTACATGATATAATTCATTATATATATTTATATATATATATATGCTGGATCTGAGAGATGCAAGAGCCAAAAGAGAAAGAAATTTGTCTGAATACAGCTCAAACAGCACAGGAAAAATATAATTTTCACCTAGCTTTCGGTCTGATGAAGACCTTATTCAGGGTAGAGACACAACAAGAGAAAATACACACAGACGACGAAAGAAATGAAATGTGGCGATAACAGTACTCGTAAGCCAAATTCTGACTGAACGGGTGTGTAATACAATCCAAAAAGAAAGGAAATACATATTGTAAAAGTAGAAAGCAAAAGGTAAAAAAAAAAATACTTGTATTTTTGGTTTTCAAAATTTCTTGTCATGTCTTTGCCTTGTTATGATTTATGGGAGAGTTCCCAGAGTCACTCTCCTATATATTGTAACAAAGCAAATCCATATATCAGAATAAAGCCCAAATATGGGCTTCCAGTGACCATTACTGAGTACCTACAATCATGTTTTTGATGAGTGATTATTCAAGTCGCATTGTAGGAACAGAAAACCCTCTTTGTTTTTCTTATGATGGTTTGAGTTCAGTTTCTTCTGTTTCTCTATCGTCCGCATCAGAAGTATTGTTTTTCATATTTCTACATTTTACTGTAACTTCGACGACAATGTACAGAACTGAAGCAACCGCAAGCCACGTCATCACTATCAGCATTTTGATTCTAACACACAAAAAATAACTTAAGACAAAAGAAACTGTAAATCCAATGGCATTCAGGGTGTGATAATTGGCGAATGCTGGTTCTTTCTTCTCTGGAAATAAAAGACCTATCAATGCTGAAATAGACAAAAATGAATTGTTAACAAGCATACGACCTTTACAAACGCATTATACAATAAACAACGTATTATACAATTATGCAATTGCAATAACTCCACAGGGTGCAGTAAGGGGAATGTAAACCAAATGCAAATGCCTCGGTTCCACTACATTCTATATCATGTGCAAGATATATTGATGTCTCAAAAAAATGTTTTTAAATTTAAATATTTAATAACCTCACTATTAAAGAAAATTTTTCCTGGCACTTATTTATTCTCACTTTTGTAAGGTAAAAGCTCTACAAATCCAATGTCAACATTTCTCTCTTTTTGTAGTATACAGTACGTGTAGAGTGTATTATCACTAAATCAACCACGGAGTGGAGATTCCACCCATGCAATAATTGCAAATTTCTTGCAAAACATAACAAACACAAGCAAAGTTCCAGCCAATGGACCTCCGGGTTAAACCCGGAGGTCCATTGGCTGAAACATTGCTTGTCTTTTTGTCCATGTGTTCAGAATTTGAAAGTGATACTTTGGGTGATAACTCCACTCCACGGGTGATTTTGTCACAATCCACTCTCCAGGCACTACATATGAGCTTAGACCCGAATTTTGGATATCTTATGTCATAAAGAAAAAAAGTAAAAGTTTGGTAAATGTTAATGAAGCTGATGCAAACAAAAAACAAACATCGTGATGCATGCTGGGATAAAGGATTCTCTTAATAAGTATTGTAGGCAGTACCAATCGGAGAAGTAATCCAGTGTGTGTGGCTCAAATACCCCGAGACAACCACTGTAGAGGCACGGCAATATCTTGGATGGCCGGGTGTTCATTGTTTGAAGTACCCCAGTGATTGTTTTCAGGTTGAGATACCCCAGTGATTGTTTTCAGGTTGAGATACCTCAATGATTGTTTTCGGGTTGAGATACCTCAGTGATTGTTTTCAGGTTGAGATACCTAGGTGATTGTTTTCAGGTTGAGATACCTCAGTGATTGTATTATCACTAAATTACCCGCTGAGTATTTATTCTCACTGTTCGTGCCCTGAGTTACAATGTGTTCTATGCGCCTACTGTCAGCCTACTGGCACCCCACGGGAAGCCTATTGGCAGCCTACTGGCACACTGAACACATTGAAACTCCAATGTCAACAGTTCTTTCTGTTTATAGTATCCATGAGCTTAGAATTTTGGATATATTGTGTCATAAAGAAAAGAGAGTGAAAGTTTGATAAATATGTTAATGAAGTTGATGTAAACAGAAACCAACCATCATGATGCATGCTGGGATAACGGATTTTTTTAAAAATAAGTATTGTTTGTAGTACCAATCGGAAATATAACCCAGAGTGTTTGCTCAAGTACCCCGAGACAACCACTTCAGAGGCACGGCAGTATCGTAGATGGCTGGGTCTTTATTGTTGAGATACTGCAGTGACTGTTTTCAGGCTGAGATACCTTCGTGAATGTTTTCAGGTTGAGATACCTTCGTGAATGTTTTCAGGTTGAGATACCCCAGTGATTGTTTTCAGGTTGATATATCTCCTCAGTGATTGTTTGCAGACTGAGATATCTCAGTGATTATTTTAGGTTGAGATACCTCGGTGAATGTTTTCAGGTTGAGAACCTCAGTGATTGTTTTCAGGTTGAGATACCTCAGTGATTGTTTTCAGGTTGAGATACCTCAGTGATTGTTTTCAGGTTGAGATACCTCATTGATTGTTTTAAGGTTGAGATACCTAAGTGAATTTTTTCAGGTTGAGATACCTCAGTGATTAGTTTCAGGTAGAGATGCCTCAGTGACTGTTTTCGGGTTGAGATACCTCAGTGACTGTTTTCAGGTTGAGCTACGTCAGTGATTGTTTTTAGATTGAGATATCTCGTCAGTGATTGTTTTCAGGTTGAGATACCTCAGTGATTGTTTTCAGGTTGAGATACTCAGTGATTGTTTTCAGGTTGAGACACCTCAGCGATTGTTTTGAGGTTGAGGTACTTCATTCATTGTTTTAGGGTTGAGATACCTCAGTGATTGTTTTGATGTTCAGAAACCTCAGTGATTGTTTTCAGATTCAGATACCTCAGTGATTGTTTTCAGGTTGAGATACCTCAGTGATTGTTTTCAGGTTGAGACACGTCAGTGATTGTTTTCAGGTTCAGATACCCCAGTGATTACTGTCAGGTTGAGATACATCAGTGATTGTTTTCAGGTTGAGATACCTCAGTGCTTGTTTTCAGGTCGAGATACCTCAGCGATTGTTTTCAGGTTGAGGTACTTCATTGATTGTTTTAGGGTTGAGATACCTCAGTGATTGTTTTGAGGTTCAGATACCTCAGTGATTGTTTTCAGATTGAGATACCTCAGTGATTGTTTTCAGGTTGAGATACCTCAGTGATTGTTTTCAGGTTGAGACACAGCTTTACCTCAGTGATTGTTTTCAGGTTGAGATACCTTCGTAATTGTGTTTCGGGTTGAGATAGATGACCAGGTCTTTATTGGTTGAGATACCTCAGTGATTGATTTCAGGTTGAGATATCTGTGATAGTTTTCAGGTTGAGATACCTCAGTGATTGTTTTCAGGTTGTGATGCAGCTGTGATTGCTTTCAGTTTGTGGTACATCAGTGATCATTTTCAGGTTGAGGTATCTCAGTGATTGTTTTCATGTTGAGATACCACAGTGATTATTTTCAGGTTGAGATACATCAGTAATTGCTTTCAGGTTAGTATACCTCAGTGATTGTTTTCATGTTAATATACTTCAGTGATTGTTTTCAGATAACACTCTCCATGTTTGGATGTTATGCAACTCATACACTTGTGTCATCAAGAGAACACAATGTTTGAATCTGATAAGCAAGAAATCAAAAAATGTTATGTCACATTTTCTCTTCCAATGCAGCTGTGTATTTAAATTATATTATTAATTAAACCATGCGGCTGGACAAATAATATTTATTCGGTTCACTGTCGTGTGTCACGTCTGAGGGTTCCTGTGATTGAGTTGTTTTCAACTTAAAGGTACATCTGCTATGTCAAACACTGTTAGTGAAAACATGTTTGACTGAGATGACACATCATACATTCTAGACAAATACTGTTCTCCTCACTGACGTGGAAAATATTGTGTACAATAGGGATCTGCGAATCACAAATTTCTTTTCGAATCGAATCTCGAATCGAATCGTGTCTCTGATATCGACATCGAAATGAATCCCGAATCGAATCTTAAAAGACAAGGTATTTCATTTTGCATCAAACGGAAGTTACGGAACACTGTGATGACCTTTACGCGACGGAGTGAACACCTTAAACACCAATAACTAAATATTCTCTGTAGCACCGTCGCTGAAACAGCTAGGCCTATTTTCCATAGTTTTAGTTTTTGAAGGCCTAACTTGTTACTATTCACGTTCTTAAGAACGTGAATAGTAACAAGTTAAGCCTTCAAAAACCAAAACTATGGATAATGTTCTGGTCCAAATTCACACCTTACCTAACAATTAAACATTGTCAATTACTCAAATAAATAGGAATTGAGCCTACATGAATGAATTTTTTAATGACAGTTTTATCCTATTTTTGTTGGAAATGTAACAAATTGAAGTTAGTACGAGAGATTCGAAAAAATCGAATCCTGAGACTGATTTGGGATCGATCTCGAAGCATACGTATGGTATCGATATCGAATCGAATCTCGAATATTCGCAGGACCCTAGTGTACAACATCTTCATCAACATATTTTCATAACTTTCAAACTTTATTTCGTCGTGACACTATATATCGATGTTTTAAACCTAAGCTGAGATACTCCACAAAAAAACTAAACCGTTGATTTTATCGATGCTGGATATCACAACGATGAGAATGAGTGTCTAAAAAAACTATAATGTTTCAAAGCAAATGGTTTAATTATTTATATTGTCAAAACAAAACTTCAGCTCTTCAGATATATTATTTGTTGTAGAGTGTACAATTGAACTATAAATACATCGGAAACTGAAATTAATTACCTTTTTTCGGAGTGTAATTTGGGGTAATTTATATAGTAGTTGCACATAGTAGTAGTAGAAGCAGTAACTGTTGCAGTAGCAGGTGCAATTGCAGTGGTTGTGGTACTGGTAGCTGTAGTGGTAACAGTAGCACTATTAGCATCAGCAGTAGTAGTAGTAAAAGTTGTTGTTGTAGCAGTAGTAGTAGTACTGCATGTAGTAGTAGTGGTGGTAGTGGCAGTGACAGCGGTAGTGGTGGTAGCGGTAGTTGTAGTGGCAGCGGTAGTGGCAGTGGCAGTGGTAGTTGTAGCAGTTGAAGCAGCGATAGTAGTAGTGGTGTACTAAGGCGTGTTGTACGTCGATGGTCTTCAACCAATACTAACCCTACTTGTGTGGAGCTAGTGCGTTCGAGAGTCTGACAATTACTCTCCGCTGCTCGGTGGTTCTCTTCCGGAATTCCGACTTCCTCTAAACATACAACTGTTCGATACGAGGTGGTACTGGCTGTAGTAGTAGTAGCAGAAGTAGTAATAGTAGTAGTAGTAGTAGTAGCAGTAGTAGTAGTAGTAGTAGTAGTAGTAGTAGTAGTAGGAGTAGTAGTTGTAATAGTAGTAGTAGTAGTAAGAGTAGTAGTAGTAGTTGTAATAGTAGTTGTAATAGTAGCAGCAGCAGCAGTAGTAGTAGTAGTAGTAGTAGTAGTAGTAGTAGTAGTAGTAGTAGTAACAGTAGTAGTAGTAGTAGTAGTAGTAGTAGTAGTAGTTGCAGTAGTAGTAGTAGTAGTAGTAGTAACAGTAGTAGTAGTAGTAGTAGTAGTAGTAGTAGTAGTAGTAGTAGTAGTAGTAGTAGTAGTTGCAGTACTAGTAGTGGTAGAAGAAGAGTAGTAGAAGCAACAGTAGAAGTATTTTTCGAAGCAGTAACAGCGACTATGGCAGCGATAGTGGTAGTGGTAGAAGTGGCAGGAACACAGTAGTAGAAAAAGTAGCAGAAGCAGCAGCAGTAACAACAGCAGCAGCAGCAGTAATGGTAGTTGAGTAATAGTAGTAGTGGTATTGTAGTAGCAGTAGCAGTAATAGCAACAGTAGTAGTAAGAGTAGTAGTACTTGGTGTGATTCTTAACTCAAGCTGTAAGTGAGATAACCAGATTGACATCATTTGCGCCAAAGCCTGGTCCCGTTTAGACTTAATTAGGAAGAACAAATTTACGTTAGACCGCAAAACATTAGAGAAAATATATTTTGCGTTCGTGAGACCTTTACTTGAATATGCCGACACGGTGTGGGGCTGTGGGCAAACTGTAGCGACACCAATTCAACGAAAATTGAAAACATTCAGATTGAAGCCGCTCGTATTGTTACCGATGCTACACTAAGCGCCAGAAAAGAAACTGGGTGGGAGAAACTCCAAATGAGACGAGACAAACATAAACTAATACAATATTTCAAAATGTACCACAGCATTGTGCCGAGTTCCTGCAGAATCCCACCTCCAAACCACATGACTCAAACCCACAGTCTTCGTTACGAAGGTAACCTACGAGTTCAATATTGCCGGACGAAAAACTACCAAACATCTTTCTTCTCATCGACAACTAAACGGTGGAATGATCTGCCTATTGGTGTTAGAGGTAATTGTTCTTTGGTGGATTTCAAAACATTTTTAAACACGAATAGTCGCAGACCACTGCCGTTCTTTTTTAATTCGTCGTCTAGAAAGGCACAAATATACCACTGTAGACTGAGACTGAGATGTAGTAATCTTAATGAACATCTCTTTAACAATCATCTAGCTGACTCGCATCTTTGTCTCTGTGGCAATCGTAAGACCGTTGATCACTATTTGTTAACAAACCCTCTATATAATACGCGCTTATGTACAGTTAAAACTAGAAGTCCTGTCATGAAATGCGCACAAATAGCACGTTGATCTGCGCGTTAACCTACGCGTTATGACCATAGTAAGGATATCAAATTCTGTACATATGCCCTGTACACAAGCAATGTTTCAGCCAATGGACCTCCGGGTAACCCGGAGGTCCATTAGCAGAAACATTGCCCGTGTTTGCTATGAGTAACCAGGAGAACCTGCCATGCTTTGGATGCCATACGATATGGCAATTGCGCGCAATTTCTACGCGCAATTAAGCCTAGATAAGTTCGTGACAGGACTTTTAGTTTTAACTGTATGTGTGCATACGTGTGTATATGTAAGTGCGTGTGTATGCACACGTATGTGTGCGCGTGGGTGGGATAGGCCGGGCATGTTAAGGCAAACTATATAATCGTCTAATGTTTTAAACGAATACATGCTTCTTAAAGTCGTGCCTATCTGTTGATGGTCCTGTGTTCACTCCCGCGCGCAGCGATTCCCGCAACACGCTTAAGCTGGTGATTACTGAGGAAAACACCACATTATTCTCCATTATCAGTTCAACTCCAACATCCTCCTTCCAAGGTAATAATCTGAGATAAGCTTCTAGCCAAACCATTTCTATCGTGGTTCTATTAGCATTCGACCCACAGGGCACAAGCATCCCTATCACCATTCCCCCGGTCAGTAATTAGGAAACAAACTATGCTTTTTCCCCGTTTTTTCCTGGGGCATTTTATCCTACATTGTCATTCGGGATAGTGTGATAACCGCGGCCAGTATGGGAAGCGCGCGCTGGCGACGTCATCACCCGCGAGACAATGCATTGTTGGAGGTAAAAGTTTCATTTCTGGGAGTTACGTGTGCAGTGGAGGTGGTTCGCGTGTGGTTTTTGAGTGGTCTGCGTTAGTATTACTGTTGACTTATATAAATACCCAGTCTACAATCCTGTGCTTGTAACTCATAAGAAACATTCATTTCAAGCCGACGCCAGTTTCAGTTCCCTTCAGTTATCTCCTTCATGCTACCCGCTTATCCTACAGACTGCAGTTGGTAATATATCATCAATACCCTGCATATGGACCTCCAATAATGATACTAAAATGGGAGAAATTATGTCTTGGACAGAAAAGCCGGCATTGTGAGCCTAAAAGGGGTGAATAACATTCTCTGGCCTACCTTGATTTCTCATTCCTCTGCCTGTGAGTAATAAAAATCAATAGTAAGCCCAACAGGTAGTGGAATATACTAGGAATTCCATTGGTTTTGGGGGATCATTGACTCATATAAGCCTCTGCTGCTTGGATATTGATTCTCAGAACACACTTATCTCTTATTATAGCCCAGTAATTATTCCTTGCCGAGGAAGTTGGTTCCAGTATTCCATTGTTATAAATTCAATCTCTCATATTTTCTTATCTTTCCATTTGTTCTCCCAATTGTCCTTTCGTAATAGAAAATGGTTCACAAGCTACCAAGGTTTGACTGATTAGATCTTTCTCATCGTCTTCTCATTGTTATTTGTAACTGTTATGTGAGTGGAGACAGTCACTTATAAGCTGTTAGCTTACTGCCAAATCCACATCATAGATTATTGTTAGAAATTGTAAATAGTGAAGAAATTTTGAAATAAATATTGTTTAAACTAAACTAAAAGAAAACAAAGTTACCTTTTATTGTTGTGGTGACCAGGGTACATCCCGATATCTCCCAGGAAGCCATCAGACAGGGTGTGCCGGGGTGCAACTGGGAGAGGTTCACTCCCAGAGCCACGGGAAACTGAAGGTGACCTGTCCGAACTGCGAAGTTAAACAAACAATAATCGCTAACGGGGTCGCCATCAATGGCAGGAGACATGTGACGGAGGAGTACAGGTCTACCCCTCCACCTGTCCAATGCCACAAATGTAAAAAAATTGGGCATGTCGCCAATAAATGCATGGGAACTCTGACCTGTATGAAATGTGGAGGAAATCACCTCACGAACGCATGTGGGTCAGACTCCACCTCATGCCCCAAGTGCAAGGGGAACCACACTAGCAATTACCGCGGGTGTGTCCCCACTTCAAAAAAGTCAAAACCAACATTGAACTAAAAAACTTGAATTTGCAAAATCCCGATAATGCTTCGTCTCCCCATATATTATGCTCCTTAGTCGCCGGAGCACTTTATTCAGTTCTCAACAAACATGTCAGCACTAATCAGTCTGACATCCGTCAAGATGTTAGCCGGTCAGCGTCCAGGCTATTCAAAACCCAAATCTCCGAATCTTTAGTCTAAGCCGCATTTAATATTAACTAAAGCCACCTTTTATCTCTAACTAAACACCGCGATTAAATATCAATCCCAATCATGGATAAATTACAAATAGCCGTGTGGAACGCTAGAAGCGTTAATAATAAAAAATCTCCAAATGAGCCAATATTTCGAAAACACAGACATAGTCTGTATTTGTGAAAGTTGGCTAAACAAAGATAAAAAACTACTCACGCAGTGGATTCAGCGTTATTAGAAGAGACCGACAGTTCACCAAATGTGGCGGTGTTGCTCTTCTAATAAAGCAGAACAATAAAACAAAACCATTAAAAAACTGATCACCTTGATGCCGAGTTGATTGCAATCGAAATCACAGTCGATAATAAAAACATCGCGATTGTTTCTTATTACAACGACCCAAGCAAAATCATGACCCAAGCAATCATATCGATAAAGTCTTAGAATTTTTCATGAGGAAATACAAACACTGTGTCTTCCTCGGCGACTTCAATGCCAAACATCTATACTTTGGCCGCAAAAAAACTGGCCCCAACGGTGAAGCCCTTCTCGAAATCACCAAAAAACATAACCTACACGTGGTTATAAACATACAAAAAATCATCAACTCAACCCAAAATGAAATAAAGAAGTGCGCCCCCGGAGAAGTACTATCTCGGGGACACACTTTCATTAATCAAAACTAAACGGAGAGCTCTTCGCGCCCTAAAAACAGAAAATTACTTTCTCACAAAAGAAGAACTAAAAAAACCATACAACCGTCTTCATGGCGAGGTGAAGAAAGCCCTCTAAACTGAAAAACAAGCTTACTTGGAAAAAATTAAAATTGTTAGGGAGACGACTTACATAAGCTTCAAGCTTCCTGTCGAATCCCTTTTTACAGAGCAATTAATGTCGTTGCTTTTTCTTGTTTCGTGTATAATACTAGTACTTCATCTTGTGTTGTTCTGATTTACTCAACTGTTATTGTGAAATGTATCAACTATTGAAGAAATATTGCTTGAACTAACCGGGAAAAGGCAACAGCCAACCTGAACGAGGTCAGGGACGCCAAAAAATTCTGAAACTCTTTCCAAACCTTCACTGGTAAAAAATCCGTGGAAATAAAGCAGCAGCCAAACCTCTTAAAACCGACAAAGAAAAAGCCGACACTTTCGCCAACCTCCTTAGAAAAACCCATCGCCCATACCAAGGCCCCGACAACGATGACGCATCATGAACACCATTGATGACTTCATCAATGAACACCCGGATATCTACCATGACCCTAAATTTGATACCGATCCAGAAGAAGGGGATGACGACGACGACACGAATGATAAAATCATTAATATCATAAGCAATGCAAAAATTCTTCCTCGCCCGGCGAGGATGAAGTTAGTTACACAATTCTGAAACAGAGCCAAACTCCTTAATTGAAAACTCAACAACCTATTCAATGCATGCCTCACACACGGCTACTTTCCAAAATGTTGGAAAAGAGCTATTGATGTCATGATACCTAAACCAAAGACCTTTCCGGTCCGACCAGCTACAGTTAAAACTAGAAGTCCTGTCACGAATAGTGCGCTTATATAGGCTTAATTGCGCGCAATTGCCATATCGAATGGCATCCAAAGCACGGCAGGTTCTCTTGGTTACTCATAGCAAACACATGCAATGTTTCTGCCAATGGACCTCCGGGTTACCTGGAGGTCCATTGGCTGAAACATTGCCTTGCACAGGCCATATGTACAGAATTTGATAGCTTTACTTGGGCCATAACGCGTACATTAACGCGTATATCAACGTGCTATTTGTGCGCATTTCATGAGAGGACTTCTAGTTTTAACTGTACCGCCCAACCAGCCTTCTCAGTTGCATTGGTAAAGTATTCGAAAGAATCCTTACCATTCGACTGAGGGGGCACCTCGAAGAAACCGACTTCTTCAACAGATGGCAAAGAGCCTACAGAAACCGTTAAGAAGGCACTGGGCTCCTACCGCCTAGTCAATCAAATGAAAAATGCGATCAATAACCAGCAAATAGTCGCGGCAATCACACTAGACGTTGAAAAGGCGTTTCCGTTTGGCACAACGAAATGCGCCTCAAACTATCTAAAATAAATCTCCACATGAAACTGCTTAGACTACACTCCTCCTTCCTTAACGATCGCGAAATAAAAATCAGAGTAAACAACGAAATGTCCGACAACGTCCCCCTTGAAGCAGGAACCCCCCCCCCCCAAGGATCCGTCTTCAGCCCCATCTTATACATCATCTACGTCAATGATCTCAAAATATCCGACAACCGCGTTCAAATCTCACAGTTTTCGGACGACAAGCGCCTCTGGGACTCTAATAACACTACCAACCTAGTTCAAAAACCCCTTCAACGCGCCCTCGATGACCTGGAGAAATGGTGTGCCAAATAGAGAATCAAGCTGAACGCCAGTAAAACTCAAAGAATCACGTTCACCCGTAAGAAAAACAACCGTGTTTTTGACCTAAAACCTCTGGACAAAATCGTCCCTGAATGCACAGAGGCAAAATTCCTTGGCATTACCACTGACCAAAACTTATCCTTCAATAAACACACCAACAATATTGCCAGCAAACCGAGAAAACGTATTAATTTACTAAAGATGATACGAGGTACATCCTGGGAAGCCAACTAGTCTATTCTACCTAAATTATACAAATGTGACTCCATGTGTGAATCTATATGGTCTACAACACCTTTTAGAGTAATTGTATGTATGATCTCGGGAGATGAGTTACAAAAGCTACAAGCTTCCTGTTAAATCCCTCCATCATTCGGCAATCTGATTACAGTTAATATAATTTATGTTATATTTTGAGCTAATGCATTAGCACTGTTACTCTTCTGGTATTTAATTCTGTAACATATAGCATATTCCTTCAAATAAATATTGTTTAAACTAAATTATACTAAGCCTTTATGCGCCCTGTACTCGAGTGTGGGGCTATCATACTAACAGATCTAAATCAAACAAATATGGGGAAACCCCAAAAGGTCCAACATCACACACTCAGGTTCGTTCTCCGAGCTCCCTGGAATACACATGTCAAAATACGCCACTACAGAGCCGAAATCCCAACCATTAAGGACCGCATCGCCTCCCTAGCTACAAAACATCACGACCGGTTCGCCGACAGCCAACTAATTTCCGAACTACAGAATATTTGCGAAAGCTGACAAAAACCCTAAAACGCCAAAATTTAATCTAACCATCCTCCCATTTCCACCGCAAAAGAACCTTAGAGATAGGCGAATAAAGACCCAGCTAAATCATTAAAAATCCAACGTCTTAAATAAGCTAAAACTTGGCTAGAGAAGGTGAACAAACAGGCAGTACAAACAGCTCAGCTGTGACCTTCTACCAGGAAGGGCTGTCTTCACCAATTCAACTTATCCAGTAAAATCCAACGTCTATGAATAAACAAAATCGGGAACGAAAAGGTGAATAAATAGGCAGTAAAAACGGCTCAGCTATAACCTTCTACCAGAAAGGGCTTCACCGACTCATGTAAATCACAAAAAAATCATCGTCTCAAAACAAACAAAAACGGGGAATAGGAAACTGGTAGTTTACAAGCTGCCTTCCATAATGCAACCACATACTTTTGTCCATTATACTGATTCTGCCTTTTTCTTTCAGCAGGTACACAGCGATGCTTTCTTTTTTACCGCCAGCATCCCAATGACTGCTATGGAAACTATAACCGAGATGGAACACAGTAACCGCTATGGACTCGGAACATCCTCCGCTCCATCCCTAGAAGTGGTCACCCACCTCCAGGGAGGCGAGCGTTGGTCCTGCGGCCCGCTTCTACCCTTTTTGTAGGCGTCGGTAGAGCACATTTTTGACCCAACCAAATTGGTTCCAATGCAGGCCTGCCCCAGAACCAGGGAAGTTCGTGTCCTTCTGTGGGTGGTCCCCGAAAGGGGCCGTTGTTTTCTCTTCACGATTCAAAGATTCATCCAACTGTAATCCAAAATGAACCAACTGCAGTTTTCATCAAATACCAGAGGCAGACTATACTTGCCAATGATGGCCCTCCACCGCATCATGATCAGCCTTCAAAGTGGCAGACTTTACTTTCCCTAAAATAACACCACAACACCCCTGGGGAGAGGTAGCACCTTTGTGAGAAGACCCTCTCGCTCTGGTCCTCACCCGAGGGTTCAGTCAACGACCAACACAAAGACAAACCAACACTCTTCTTGACCATCTGTGCCTGGGACATCTGCTGAGTACCCGATACTTTTCCTCCTTTAACTCGCCTAGACATGTAACTACAAGATCTTAAACAGTCACAGTGGGTCTAAAGGGGCTTGCCCCACAGCGTCCGAGCGCGCCTTCATTGCGTGAAACCATTTCGCTGAGGGTATTATAAACACGGTCGGGTTTGGGATTCTAGGAATTGATACATCTAACTGTAATGGCGTTTACGTGACTGTTTAGATTGAGAATGTTGTCCAGTGCAAATCCAAAAAAATGGCCTCGTTGCTTGCTTCAAATTTGCGATCGTATAACTGGAGATCAACACTGGGGACTGATTTTTTCATTGCTTTTTAAAGAACGTAACTCTTTGAGTTTTAGCGGCATTGAGCTTTTTGCATCATAGGACGCACCAGTTCTCCAGCTCACGAATGGTATCCTGCAGGCGATTTTTAATTATGTTTCGGGACTTACTGGCCGTCCACATGCCTTTATCGTCCGAGAACTGCGATAGTTCAACACAGTTTTTCCCTATTTTGTCTATGTCATTCACATATATTATGAAAATAATCGAGCTTAGGACCGATCCCTGTGGGGTGCCCGCTTCGCGTATTACTTCCTCTGACACCTCGCGGTTAACCCTCACCTTGATTCTTCGATCAGTTAGAAATAAAGATAGGATCCTCAGAATTTTAGTGGGTAATCCCAATTTCGCTAGTTTATATCTCATGCCATTGCGCCATACCGAGTCGAACGCTTTCTCTACATCCAAGAAAAGCGCTGTTCCTATTTCGTTTTGACTAAACGCTGTTTTCATGTAATCGACCAGTCTATAAACGTGTTCGATTCCCTGTATCTGACTCCTGTACGCTCTTTGCCATTCGTTAAAGAAATTGATTGATTCGAGATAGCTGCGAAGTCTCATAGTGAGGATCCGCTCAAATATTTATCCAACACAGCTAAGCAAGCTGATTGGGCGGTAGTTAGAGGGGTTGGTAAGGTCTTAGTCGGGTTTAGGTATCATGACTCCTTTGGTCAATTTCCAGCATTTTGGGAAGTATCCACAGGAAATACAACAGTTTAGGAGGTGGGTAAATCTATAGTAGAAGATGTTGGAGCATTTTGGAAGAGACTTCTTCTTCTCCGGGGGACGAAGATGACTTACATTTTCGGATTATACCCATGACCTCTTCTGCGCGAATTGGTTCGGTTACTTCATGGTCGACCCATCTTCAGGCCTTTGGTCGAAGTTGGGTTCCTTAAAAATTGTATTGCTGTCTTGGACAAATTTATTTACTTTTACTTTGATATCGTTGTCAAATCTGTTCCCTTCTTGTGGACGATGAACTTTCTTTAGAAGTTCGGCAAAGCGTTGGCTTTTCCTTTGTCGCCCAGGGCCATAGTTCCATCGCTACTTTTCAGTGCATTATTATTGGCATGTTTGCTCTCATTTGACAGTAACAGTTTTTACTTTGATATCGTTGTCAAATCTGTTCCCTTCTTGTGGACGATGAGCTTTCTTTAGAAGTTCGGCAAAGCGTTGGCTTTTCCTTTGTCGCCCAGGGCCATAGTTCCATCTCTACTTTTCAGTGCATTATTATTGGCATGTTTGCTCATTTGACAGTAACAGTTTTAAAAGTGTCTCAGAACCTCTTAGATTCTCTCAACCCATTGAGGTTTCCTGTGACTTTTTCCATCTCATGCGATTGTCGTTTCCTATGACCTTTTTTACTTCTCCGTGAAGGAGATTATACGTGGTTTTAAGTTCGGCTTTTTTTATTTGATCATTTTCTGATTGGTAATCCCGGAAGGCTGTTGTTTGAGTTAGTCTGTTTATCCACGGCTTTACCGTTTGCTTGGGACAAATTTCATCTAGTGTACTGTTGATAACCTCGCTGAGGTGGGCGCAGGCTTTTTATAGTTCATGAACACTGAAGGGGGCATTTGCATTTATTTTAACTTCGATAACGTTTCAGAAGAGGTTCTAGTCGATTTTTGATAGGTTCCTCCTGTTCATGGGAGGGTAACTTAATTTAGTTTAAACATATTTTATTGTCATTAGATTGAAAACTGACAAAAGGATTGGAACACAAGTGTAGTGTATTAACACTAATATTCAAAAATGGTCCAAGGGACATAACTCTAGGTATGCTTTCATAATTAAGATAATGTAACGGTACTTGAAGAACGAGTGCATTACCTCCCCTGTAGAACATTCGAGAACAATCGAAGTCACATGGTTATCCTGAAATGGCGTTTTGATGTTTGTATGTGAATAAATCTAGTTGGTTAAATCCGAATAAATCATTTGTTACCAAGCACATATGTTACATTTTTGGCGACGAGCGATTTCATTGTTATCATGGCACAAGCCGCTGCAATTCAGTTGCTTGAATTAGGAGGAATTTCGACATTTGACACCATTGGAAATATCAACTCTGTTGGATTTCGCTGGATCAAGTGGCTGCGGTCATTCGAACTTTACGCAGAGGGAAAGGGTGTTTGTAAACCAGAACAGAAAAAGTCACTGTTATTACATTGTGCTGGTATGAACGTGCAAGACATTTATTATTCAATGCCGCCAATCGAGGCTGCAGAAGGAGAAAATGTGTACGAAGCAACAAAACGGTTGCTAGACAATTATTTTAAACAGCAGATTGATACTGCATACGAACGTTCAGTTTTCAGATCTTTGGTGCAGAAACCGGAAGAGACAGTCGAACAGTTCGTTACGAGATTGAGACAACAGGCTATGTTTTGTAACTTCGTAGATACCGATGAAATGATACGGGATCAGTTAATAGAAAAATGTTATTCCCAAAGACTACGACGGAAGTTTTTAGAAAAACGAAATATAACATTGAACAATGCTAAAGAAATTGCACAAGCCCAGGAATCGGCTCAAACACAATCACAAACTATGCAGAACACCACAGTGTCGCAGACAGCTTCTGCGAACAGTATTCAACTCGATTCAAGAACTGTAAACCGAAAAACTGTGAAATCAAAGTTAAAATGCTTTTCCTGTGGATATGAGGGACATGTTCGAACTGATAAAAATTGCCCAGCTAAAGGGAAAATATGCAGAAAGTGTAAAAACACGGGCCATTTTGAACGCTGTTGTAAGACTAAGAGTGTACATGTAAACAAACATTTCAAAAAGGGAGAAACAAGTCGTAAAATGTCTGCTAAACGATTAATAGTGGAGGATTCAAGCAGTGATGACGATGATAGTACATACGTGTTTATATTAAAGGGAGATAACATGTCAGATGAAACTGTTGATTTAACTGTTGGAGGCATTAATGTTTCATTTATTATAGACTCTGGTGCGAGTGTAAATGTACTTGACAGACAGTTGTGGGAGAAGTTGAAAATGCAGAAAATAAAGTGTAAAACAACTTTCTTCGAAAAAGATATATGCATATGGCAGTTCAACTCCATTGACTGTAGTAGGCATGTTTACAAGTTATGTAAGAGTGCCAGAAACTGGTAAAACTGTTAATACTGATTTCTTTGTAATCGAGGAAAAAGGTCAACCCCTTCTTAGTAAGAATTTAGCAAAAGAGTTGAAACTTCTGCATATCGGTATTTCTGAAATTAATAGTTTGAACTGTGTGGATAAGAAAAATGAACTTTTAAATAAATATCCTGAGTGTTTTGAAGGAGTTGGAAAATTGAAAAATTTTCAACTGAAAATAGCAATTGACAAAAAAGTGAACCCAGTGGTACAACAAGTAAGAAGGGTACCATATCATCTCTGAGAGAAGTTGGCGGGGAAGCTAAAAGAATTAGAGGAGTTAGATATCATTGAAAAGGTGGAAGGACCAAGTTTATGGGTGTCACCAGTGGTAGTTGTACCTAAAAGTAAGGGTGATATTCGTTTGTGTGTAGATATGCGTTGCGCAAACAAGGCTGTGATCAGAGAAAGATTTCAGATACCTACATTAGATGAGATTCTACAGGACCTCAATTCTAGAAAAGTTTTAGCAAATTGGATATAAAGTGGGCATACCACCAGGTGGAACTAACACTTGATTCTCGGGAGATTACAACTTTTTTAACGCACAAAGGATTGTTCCGCTATAAGCGTCTCATGTTCGGAATTAATAGTGCTCCGGAAAAATACAATCAAGTTATTCAGCAAGTTTTTGAAGGATGTGATGGAGTTCTTAATATTTTTGACGATATTATCGTGCATGGCAAAAACCAAAATGAGCATGATCGGAATTTAGAAAATATGTTAAAAAGACTTCGTGAGAAATGTTTAACTCTGAACATAGAAAAATGTCAATTAAATATGCCACATATTGAGTTTATGGGACACATACTATCAGAACATGGATGTGGATTATCAGATCACAAAGCAAAAGCTATTCCACAAGCGCGAGTACCACAGTCAGCTTCAGAAGTTAGAAGTTTCTTGGGATTAGTAAGTTTCACGTTAAGATATATTCCCAACATGTCAACAATATCAGAACCATTGCGTCGGTTAACTAAGAAATCTGAACCATTCAATTGGACAAGTGAACAGCAACATTCTTTTGATAGATTAAAACAGGAATTGGCTAATCCGTGTGTGTTAGGATATTTTGACATAAATGCAAACACAAAAGTAATTGCAGATGCAAGCCCAGTCGGCTTGGGAGCTGTTCTTGTACAGGAACAAAACAGTGATATGAGAATTATTTCTTACGTCAGTAGAAGCCTTAGTGACTGTGAACGTAAATACTCTCAAACTGAGAAAGAAGCATTATCATTAGTGTGGGCGTGTGAGAGATTTCACATGTATCTCTTCGGAAAAGAATTTGAACTCTTGACAGACCACCGACCTTTGAAATTTATTTTTTTCAACAAGATCAAAACCAAGTGCGAGAATTGAACGGTGGATATTGCGATTACAACCATATCAATATATTGTGAAACATATCCCTGGAACGCAAAAAATTGCCGATAGTTTGTCGCGTCTAGTATCGGGAAATGTCAAGTCAACATGTACAAACATTCCTAAAAACATTACTGATGACACAGAAAATTATATACATTTTGTCAGTTGTGGAGCTACACCAGCTGCAATGACAACAGAACAGATTGCAGAAGAATCAGTGAATGACCATGAACTTGAACAAGTTAGAGATTGTTTACAAAATGGCAAGTGGCACACATTGCCTTATTCTGAATATCTTCCAGTGAAAGATGAACTCTGTGTGTTAGATTTAGGGGATAACTATGTTGTATTTGATTGTTTGGGGCCGTAAACGATGGTTTTACTGTCGCAAATTGAGTTTTGCCGGCGACGCGTTAGCGGAGCCGGTAAAACGGATATTTGCGACAGTAAAACCATCGTTTACGGCCCCAAACAATCAAATACAACATAGTTATCCCCATTCTAATATAATTCGGCTGAAAACGGAGATAGATTTCATCTCCCAACTATAAAACAACGCCTTGTTGAAGACAACATTGTCAACAATTTAAAACTAAAAATACAGTCTTCGTGACGTCATTTGGGAGTTCCGAACCAAATCACGAAATATATTTTACGCTGCCACAATACAAATAATTCCAAACGTTTTAGTCATTTTATCAACAATAACAAAATATATTTATATTTGTACTGACAACATTTATCATGTTTAAATGTTTATGACAATCTGAAAACAAAATACGCAGGCTGCTTTCTCTATTCAAAGTTTAGAGTTCACCTTGTGATGTTTCAGTCGGCGTCGGAAAGCACTCGAGGATTTCCCATTAAAGTTAAAAAATTTGATATCTTTGATTGGAAGCCTTTGTTTATAATTACTTATGGTTACAGAACAGTTGTTCATTTCAAACTGTTTCTGGGAAGTGATGTCTTGTGGAATTGGGCTACTGCTATTGACATAATTGTTACAGAACGAATAGTTCACCTCTCTTGAGCAGTGGTGAATGCGTTTCTGTTGTGTAGCTGTACATACTACATGTGATGTGGTGCCACGAACGCAGGTAACAAATTAGAAAATGAAAGGACCGCTTGCACTTGAAGTTGATGTTATAACATCGCTAGCGGATCTGTCAGAAATATTTGGCCTTGAACAATTAAAATTATTATTGCCAGTTCTCGGAATTTTGGTTTTCTATTTCGCACATAGCGTCCATAAATTCTTCATCGTACGAAAAATGGCTATTTATAAATTATATTTTCATATCGCTTACTGCTTCCACACGGTTTCCGTTAAGACCGTCGAAATCAGTTTTTTAACACTCATTTCATTACTCAGCAGTCTCTGCCAAACCCCTATTCCACATTAATATTAAACTTTCCAACTTCATCCGTATTAAATACAGTTAATTACAAGAAAGATAGAGAACGTTTTTTACAGCAAGTCAACGCGTTCACAGCGTTTGTTTACATTGGATACGGTAGTCAATGACTCCAAATGGAACGAAAATAGAACGCCCACGAATACATCTTGACTTCCTAAAATAGTTTTCGACAACATAAAATTTGCGACAGGTTACGCTGATTTTACTGTCGCAAATTTTATTGATTAACCAATCAAATTTCGAGATTTATAGTAATTGTATTAGAATCAATAGTTCTACGCGGAACTAGGTTAATTATTCCAAGATCGTTGAGAGATCATATTTTACAATTAGGTCATGAAGGTCATCCAGGCATCGTGGTGATGAAACAAAGACTCAGCCAAAAAGTTTGGTGGCCTGGAATGGACAAAGCTATAGAGAAATTCTGCAAATCATGCTATGGTTGCCAATTAGTGTCTCAGCCCACGAGACCTGAATTTATGACACGTACTGAATTACCGACAGGGCCTTGGCTGCATTTGGCAATAGATTTTATGGGACCTCTCCCATCGGGTGATAGTTTATTAACAGTGGTGGATTACTATTCAAGATGGATGAAGTGTGTATTACTAAATCTACTACTGTTGAGAAAGTTGTTGACATTTTAGACAATATTTTTTGTATTCATGGATACCCAACATCAATAACTTCAGACAATGGGCCTCAATTTATCAGCGCGATTTTTAAAGACTATTGTAACATGCATCGCATTACACATAGGCATGTGACACCATTATGGCCACAAGCCAATGGTGAGATTGAGAGACAAAATCGATCATTGCTCAAACGAATAAGAATTGCTCAAGCAGAAAAGCGAGATTGGAAAAAAGAACTTCAAACATTTCTATTAATGTATAGATCTACTGCTCACTCAACTACAGGAGTAAGTCCGGCAGAACTTCTGTTTCGTCGACAAATTCGTACGAAATTGCCAGAACTTAAAGATATCTGCTTAAATGACCAAGATGTAAGAGATCGCGATCATAAACAGAAGGAAAAAGGAAAGTTATATTCAGATAATAAAAGGAAAGCGACAGTGTGTGATCTTAAGGCAGGAGATTTAGTGTTGTTGAAACAGAATCGTGAAAATAAATTGTCAACATATTTTCATTCGAAGCCATTCAAAGTTATAAGGAGAAATGGCAATAGTGTTGTTATTGAGTCAAGTGATGGCAATAGATATAAGCGCAATATCACTCATGTTAAAAAGTTCCATTCTAGAATTGATCAACCTGAATATGTTGATAATAGTGTTCAATCAAAAAGTGATACATGTTTGTCTGATAAAAAGCAGACACCAAGTGTGAAGTTGGGTTCTGCAGAGAATTATTTCTCTGAAGATGAGTGTTCTGATGTGTCAAATACTGACCAGAGTAATAGTGATACTATAGTGAGTACTCAACAGTACTCGAGGGGGTCAAGCTAAACTTAACGATAACCTACATGTACATGCACGGCCAGGTGTAGACACTGAAATAGTGCAAGTCCAAATGCCTTGTTCTCCAAATACTGTAGATGTGCAAAGACCCATAAGAGACCGCAAGAAGCCAGTTAAATTTAATGATTATGTCATGGAATAAAGGTCTGTGCATATGTGTGTTCAACCTTTTGTGTATACATGTGCATATACTTCATTTGTGACTTTATACATGTAGATCAGTCAAGTGTAACGTACACTGTTAACTTTCATATATTAACTTTGTTTCTTAAAAGTCAGAATTCCTGCCGTGTTAATTTTGTTAAAGAAAAAAAAAAAAAGTTTATTTGCGCCAGGTCCTTGGGGGATTTTGTTTTTTTTAAAAAAAAAGAAAAAAGAAGAAAGGAAGGGATGTAGTGTATTAACACTAATATTCAAAAATGGTCCAAGGGACATAACTCTAGGTATGCTTTCATAATTAAGATAATGTAACGGTACTTGAAGAACGAGTGCATTACCTCCCCTGTAGAACATTCGAGAACAATCGAAGTCACATGGTTATCCTGAAATGGCGTTTTGATGTATTTGTATGTGAATAAATCTAGTTGGTTAAATCCGAATAAATCATTTGTTACCAAGCACATATGTTACAACAAGTTATTAAACTTATATAAGTTCCTCTCTAAAACATTCAATGGCAGCTAACAAAAATAAACAAAAACAAACCAAAAAGAAAAAAAACAAAACAAAAAAAAACACAATTTATATCTAGAATACAATAAACATGTTTCAAATAAGGTAACAGAAAACCAATTCACAGTAAATGGAGAGAAGTGAAAGACACGACATGCAGTTATAGGATATGATGGTATAAAGCAAAAGAAAACAGAGGAGAGTTGAGTGTTTTGTGTCCTTATCGTACGGATGCGTCCATCGCAAGTCATCACCAAGCCTTATCTTGATCTTAGAGAGAAGGCACACCAAAAAGGGGGAGGGGTGAGAGTTAACTAAAACGATTGCTACCTGAAATAAAGGACTGTACTAACATAAAGATCAGATTGTTTTCATTTTGTGATAGATTAGGTTTTCCAAAACAAACATCGTCTGTGGAGGTAATGTTCAAATGAGAAAGTCATCTGAGGAGGATTTCACGCTGGACTACGTAGTGAGGACATTCGAAGAAGTAATGAAAACTGTTTTCAAGTACGTGTCCACAACTACACCTGGACGTATCAGGCATACTTATCACCGTTCAGTTCGCTACAATCGTTCCTTAACCTACAATGTAGAATGTTCAGTTTTATTGTTCCAAAGGAGAAACAGAGCGGAGGTTTCACGACAGGATTTAATTCTAATAGCTTAACGTTAGTTTTAAACTCATTAACAGTTTCAGCTGATGACACATATTGAGGTAAATTGTTCCAAGCCACTACCATGGATGGCAAGAAGGATCTTTTAAAATGTTCGGTTCGGGATTGATACATGGTAAAATGATCTGCGTTGCGTAGGTTGTAGGTCCCTGGGTCTCCAACACGCGGAGATAATAAATTAAATAAATAATCAGGGACTTTTTGATTTACTATTTTATACATTATGCAGTGTTTGTGTATTTCACGACGCTGTGCTAGACTACTCCAACCTAACTCCAAAAGAATATTATCTGTAGAGGTTGATCTTGTCAGACCTGTGACAATGCGTCCTGCTTCCACATGTAATCTATCGAGTCGTTTGAGAAGGTAATTAGGCATACAGTTCTAAACAATATATGTATGATAGGTACAACTTTTCCAAGGTTTTACGAGAAAGTTTTAATTTAAGTTTCCTTAACTGTGATAATCTGGGTGCAACTTTTTTACAAATTTCGTTAAATTTAACATCCCATTTTAAATTGCTTTGGATAGATATTCCTACACGTTTGTGAGAGTCACATGGGTGAATACTAGTATAATTAAAAGAGATATATGGAAGGTCGAGATTTGGTGTGTACGAGAAGAATATTACCTTCGATTTATGAGGTTTAAATGCAACTAGCCATTGTTTGGCCGATATATTTATTTTCTCCATGTCGTGGTTGATAGTATTTACCAGAGTTTCTATTTCGTTTCTACATGAGGTCAGGCATGTATCATCAGCATACGTCCGCGCTAATGAATCAAGGACATTGGCCAGGTCATTTATGTAGACTAAGAAGAGAAATGGGCCCAACACTGATCCTTGTGGGACACCAGCTATTACTGTTTTGTATTGAGAGAAAGCATTGTTAATCAGCACTCTTTGTTGATGATCTTGTAGGTAGTTTTCAATCCACAAGGTCGTTTTTTCGACCACCCCATATTCTTTAAGTTTAAAGATCAGTCCCTGATGCCAAACTCTTTCAAATGCTTTTGAAATATCGCAAAATATCGAACAGGTCTGAAGTCTGTTATCCAGAGAATCGCACAGAGAATGATAAAGTTCTACTAGATGATATGTTGTGTTCTTTAGTTAGATTTATCTGCTGGGTCATCCTTTTTATACACAGGTGTAACAGTTGCTTTCTTCCAGCTATCAGGGAACTTGCAGGAACTGAATGAAAGCTGGAATAGTAAATACACGGGAGTGGAAATCGAAAATTCCGCTTTGATACATTTTTAGATTTTGGCCCCTCTATGCGTGTGCAGAATTGTGTGAGAATCGGTTCGAAAATGGCTTCTAAATCGTACGGACAAAATGTGCCGAAAAAATAAAATAAAAAAAAAACCTCGCCCATCCCCCCAAAAATAATAATCCGTAGAAAAACAAAAGTCTTTTCCAGAGGAAAAAGCCTATGTATATATAAGTAATACGTAATGTGGTTTTCACCCCTAATATATAGAAACAAATGTCAAAAATAGCATAAAGGATGAAACGGAAACGATAGCTAACTAGACTTTATGATTCTGGAGAATATGGCTTTTCCCGATGAGATTCCATGATTTTTCATGACCCCACAGTGTCTGAAGAATTCTTTTTAACTGTCTCACTGAAGTTCCTTCATTAATGTTATGAGAAAGGCGACTATAGTAGTCTCGAATGACTCAGTTTGATAAAAACAACTATTTAGGTAAAAACCATCATTAACGGTGGAGTGGGTTAATATCAATATCGTCGTCCGACAAGTTAATGACCGACAAAAGGAGTTATGTTTGTTTGACATATACCCGATGAGTGCTGTGTCTATTTGAAAATGGTCCATTTTATCTCAAATGTATCCAAAATATTGATGTCTGGCAGCTTGTAGAGGGTTAACAAGTACTAACAGGAATATTTATTCATGCAACTTGTAATTTCACACCAAAAACTGCGAATGGCCATTTTTACTTAAAATCTACGAGATGTTTTCAGAGAAATCCAGGGAGAACATCAATTTTAAGCTTTTGATGGGTATCATTGTTTATCCAGCCCAAAACGGGTTAAGTATTTTTTTCGAATACGCTTATTACTTACAAAAATATTCTTAGTGAATTCTACTTCCGCTTATGTTGATTTCTCCTCTTAACTTTGGGTGCTGCGGGTACGCAAACACAGCCCATTTTATAAAAAATGTTGATGTTTGAGAACCTGCATAGGGTTAACAAATGCTTCCTGGAATATTTTGTACATGCAATTTGTAATGTCACACTAAGATCTGAGAATGGCCAATTTTTCTTGAAAATCTACACGAAGTTTTTAGAGAATCGGATAACATGAATTTTTAACCTTTTGATGGGTAACTATCTGTAACCAGCTCAAAGGGTTAATGCTTGGTTTTATGAATACCTTCATTACTTACAAAAATGATCCTCGGAGAATTCCACTTCCAATGAAGGAGGTTATGTCTATCTCGTAGGTACACATTGGGTGCAATGGGTACCCAAGAACAGCCCATTTTCTCAAAATTTCTATGCTTCGCAGCCTCTGGAGGGTTGACAAACGATTACCGGAATATTTTGTCCATGCAACTTGTAATGTCACTCCAAGACCTGCAAACGGTCATTTTTTCTTGAATACTTACTAGATTTTTTGAAGAAATCCACAGAAAATTGGAACTTTAAGCTTTTAAGGGGTACATCTCCTTAACCAGTCGAAAATGGGGTAAGACCTCGATTTTTGAATACCCTTGCTACTTACTAAAAAGTTTCCCTATCAGTTTTGCGTCCGGTAAAAGAAGTTATGTTTCTCTGTGACATTCCCATTTGTTGTTGTTGGTGTCCAAAAACAGACTATTTTTTCAAAATGTTTACATTTAGCAGCCCATGGAGGGTTAACAAATGCTTACCGGAATATTTTATCCATGCAACCGGTAATATGACACCAAGACCTATCAATAGCCATTTTCTGTTGAAAACTTACAAGATGTTTGTAAAGAAATCCATGGAAAACATGATTTTTAAAGCTATTAACCACCCCAAAAGGAATTAACGCTTGGGTTTTTGAATACCCTTATTACTTACAAAAATGGTCCTCAGTGAATTCCACTTCCAACAAAGGACATTAAGTGTATCTCTCGGATATACCAACAAAGGAGATTAAGTGTATCTCTCGGGTATACATTGCGTGTTGTGCGTGTCTGAAAACAGCCCATTTCAACAAAATTATGATGCTTGGCAGCCTATGGAGGGTAAATAAACGCTCATCGGAATATTTTGTCCATGCAGTTTGTAATGTCTCACAAAGACCTGCGAATAGCCAATTTTTCGTGAAAACCTACAAGATGTTTTTAGAGAAATCTACAGAAAATGGGAATTTTAAGCTTTTAAGGGGTCTCTCTCTTTAGCCCCCCAAAATGGGTTAAGACTTCGACTTTTGAATACCCTTACTACTTACAAAAATGTTTCCGTATAAATTTTGCGCTCGATAAAAGGAGGTACTTTTCTTTGTGGCGTACCCATTGGATGGTGTTGCTGTACAAAATCAGCCCGTTTTATCACAATTTTGACTTTTAGCAGCCCGTGGAGGGTTAACAAATGCTCACCGGAGTATTTTGTTCATGCAATTTGTATTGTCACACCAGGTCCTGCAAGTGGCCAATTCTTCTTGAAAATCTACAAGACACATTTAGAGAAATCCACAGAAAACATGAATTGTTTAGCTTTTGAGGGGTATTGCTGTTTAACCAGCCCAAAACGGGTTAACGCTCGGTTTTGTGAATACCTTATTACTTACAAAAATGATGATCGGTGAATTTCACTTCCAGTAAAGGAAGTTATGTTTATCTCTCGTTTATCGTTTGGGGGCTTTGGGAGCTCGAAAACAGCCCATTTCATCAAAATTTCGAAGTTTGACAGCCTGTGGAGGGTTACCATATGCATCGCCTAATGTCTCTTGGGTATCAATGGTCGTGTCACAGGCAGGTCTAGCAATGATGAATGTTTAAAAAAAAATCTACAAGACGTGTTTCGAGAAAGTGCCTATAAACCTCAATTTTGACAGTTATTTTGCTAATTCTGACGGAATAGGGGTTAAAACGAAAATTCCGCTTTTGTACATTTTTAGATTTTGTACCCCTCTATGAGTGTGCAAAATTTTGTGAAAATCGGTTCGAAAATCGCTTCGGAATCGTGCGGATAAAATGTGTGGAAAAAAAACCCCAACCCCCCCCCCCCTCCAAAAAAAAAAAAAAAATAATCTGCAGAATAACAAGAGTCTTTTCCAGAGGGAAACACCTAAAAATAGTATGCGTGTGAATGGGATAATCGGATTTGTATTTTCTGCATGGTGTTGCTGTAGATATTGGGATTTCACAGAGCAGGCGTGTAATAATTGTGTGTTATTTCACTCCTCATCTATTCCAAGTGCAATAAGTGATGTTATTATAGTACTATGCTATATACTGAGACAAAAAAGAAAGTATAATATATAGAAGTAGTATGTAATGTGGTTTTCACCCCTAATGTATAGAAACAAATCGTCCCCTGAGTTCCAATGTGTTCAATGTGCCAGGAACTCAGGGGACGAAATGTCAAAAAATAGCATAAAGGATGAAAGGGAAACGATAGCTAAAAATAGTACGCGTGTGAATGGGATATTCGATATGGATCTCATGCCATCCCGTGGCCTCTTGTTTTATCCTTCTGCGCTGGTACTCGTGCCATATCGATTAACCCATTCACACGCGTGTGTCGTTCTCTGCGTGTGTA